>ML769347.1:1200000-1691397 GCA_009732865.1 Stipitochalara longipes BDJ | reverse complement strand
CACTCGCTGATCCCTGGGCTCAGATCGGAGGCCAATTCCCCAGTATCGATGAATATAAGAGCTTTTCCGGGCCGAGGCCAGACCTCGAGCTGAATAAAGGAAGACATTTCGTGCATCAGCTCGATCATTTTGCCTTACATATAGTTGCCTTGGAATGAGAGAGAGCATTTGACAACTTCAACTAAGATTCTACTGCAAAGGTAAAGATATTTGAACGTCTCAATACAGTGATTATGATAAAGCAAACTTCGAGATTCCGAATCCAAGGGGCCACGACTTCGTAGAATGGTTTCGTTAGCTGCTTAAAACATGTGTGGATTCTAAAACTGTAATAGTTATAGATGATTTCAAGGGCATTGAGCAAAATCCATGCGTTGATATCCACACGTCGACTGAAGAAAGTGAAAATGTGAAGTTGACGACCATCTCGTGTTCCTTAGCCCTATATGAAAATAGAGCCACTAGTCCGCATAAAGGCTCGCTAACTAGACTCATTTAGATTAAAGTGGGTCATTCAGGTCCAATCAGAAGCCGTGACGTTAGGCAGGCGCACGCCGCCTGCGCCTCAAACGCAACGCCAGTACCAACCACATCATCGCCCCTCCCGTCTTACTTCTGTCTCCTGTCCCCTCCTCCCGTTTCTTCAACATCAATCCTCACGATTCACGATTCACGACCATCACCACCTTTGATCAAACATCGCCCCTCAGTCGTTCCTTACCAGCAGCATCGAAAATAGCAAGATGGAGGTCGCAACACATCTCCTCCGCCGAGGCTTCGAGGCCACCATTGCCGACAAGAAAGGCGAACCAAGCCAGATGCCTATCTGGGGTGCTCTCCTCTTGGGCGCCACATTCATCTTCTTCTTCGTTGTCCTGTTTACAGTGCGTCCGCTCGATACCCCGTGCTGAACCTTGCCTAACCTACCGCAGATCAACTACACCTTTGGCCGCGTCCTCCCCACCCTCCTTATGATCGAATCCCCGCAAGAAGCCATCGTCTTCGAGCCCCTCGCAACCGAAGATCCCGACTCTACCATCAACAAAGACCCCGAGCAAGCTGCTGTAAGACCAGCATACATCACCTCCAGCTTCCGCCAAACGATCAAACACCTTGGGGGTTTGAGCGGACGCTTCCGCGGGTTTTGGGTCTTCTTTGCGAATGCCGTGCTCGTACAATGGATCGCAAATATGCTGATATTCGTCCCCTTCATCCCACGCGGGGTAGCGAACGTCATTGGCGTCGTCATCCTCGCACTACTTCCGCTGACCTGGACACAAATTGTGATCTCCGAGCCCAGCCCCAAGTTCTGGTTCCGCCGTATTCCTTCGGTCAAGACGTGGAAGAAGGTTGCTGTTCCAACCGCTGTCCTTGCTGTTGCTGAGCAGATCACTGCTCTCGTGCCGCTCAAGCTCGCCATTATTGCTGGCCTTACCAAGGACGCGAAGTATACTGCTCAGCTCAGCCCACACGCTCAGACCATGTTGGCTCTCTCAGGCTTCGGCATTGTTGCTCTCAGCATTGTGCTGAGCTTCTTGCTTGTCTTGCCTGCCAGCGTTACCTTGACCCGTGTTCAAGCTTCCCTCCTCCCAGACACTGAGGAGACCATTGTTCCATTCGACCGCAGCTTTGGTGGCAAGGTCATTCCCGAGATTGTTGGTGGTAGCGGTGTTCTAGGAATGCTTGATGCGTGGAAGTCCTTTGACTGGAGCTCTCGCCTTAGACTCATCAAGGCATATGCAAAGGTCTACGCCCTTACCATTGTGACTACTTTCGTCTTCACTATCGTCCTTGTAGGCGAGATGTTCTTGATTGCTGGAAAGGACTGGGCTAGCGTTCTTCCTGGTGATGGAAACAAGGACTTGTAATCGACTACGCTTTGAAGGTCGATGAACAAATAAACAGGTTGGCAGCAGAGTGTAAAATCGGTACAGGGTTGGATATTATGGGTGGGATTTTCATTTGTTGGAGGTTGGCTTCTGGCCGAATCGGGGAGGCTGGGTTTGGCGCATTCTGAATGTATAAAACGCAGATCAAGAGATCACATCTCTTAGTGATGATTCTCGAATCTATTCCATTGCATTTCTGAGCAGTATTCCCAACCTTCAAACTGTCTACCTTGCCAGTGCATCCCCCTTATTCTTCTCTAATTTGACCATCAACCCACATTTTCTACTTTTTGGCCAACCTAAACACCAAATAATGTGTCCTTAGCAGTTTTGCATTTATTGGTCTCGAGTCAAGCTATTTCCTTTTCCGTGCTCTCGCTCCAAAATCTGGGCATGATGAAAACATCCCAAAGCTTTCACAACCCTTTGTTCCTTGTTTCTGTCAACAGCGTGCCTCTTTGCTTCGCATACCTCGACTCAAATTCGTTCCACGGACTCTAAATGCCAGCGCCGACTATCTGCCTCGCAGTAAAGAAGCGAAAATCCGTACTCCGAAGCAGAAACCGAGACTGAAGATGAAGCGAGGCCCTCTCTTGGGAGCTTTTGAACTTCAGTAAGGCTGGTAATTGTAGATAGTAATTGTTTGTTCCAGGCTCCCAAGTCAAGGCTAAACATAAAAGTCAACACAAATGTGTGAGTTTTGGTCATCGCCTTCGCATTAAAGAAACTCGAGCGCCCTGGTAATATTTGAGGCTCACTTTTCCAGCCTGCTCTGGGAGGTGAAAGCATTGTTCTGCAGCGCCTCACCTTTACAGAGAGACGCACCGATTGGGGGACAACCTCAAGACATCGAACAAGAAAGCAGAGACATTATAGGGCAGCTACCTTGGGACAATTGGTCATATTTATTTTGCATTAGGGGATATGGGGCTATATAGGAGCAAATCTCCTCGAGGTTTACCCGGAGTCCGTGCGTAAGCGAGGGGGCTGATGAGAGCTTAACGAAGACACAAGTCACAGCTGAGAGAATTTGTGCGATTGAGGTTAAATCTGTAATAGCGAGGACTAAATATTCGATGAAATTTAGCTGCTTGGATAATTAGGTCCAAGTCTTGGGTATTGTCGAACATTGCATGTTTCTTCGCTAGCCGAAATTAAACCGTATCTTGCAATGAAAATGTAATACAAGTGATTGCAAGCAAGTTGTCCTTCTTTCTACTGATCTGTATGATGAGGTCAGTCTCTTTGAATTGTAAACACGATTATCTATTGTTCTTCCTACTCATCTGCCTTCTTTAGCAGAAAGTACACAGCTATAGGAGGCAGAAGATGAGTTCTGAGAGAGGAATAGATTTTGCTAGGACAATCCAGAATGGAAGCTATGTATTTAGAACTCTATTGTCCATTTTTCTTTTCTTTCCCCGAATAAAGAGGGATAGGAATATCTTGTCAATATCCATCTTCTTATTGAACCAAGATCTATAGTCTTGTCCTTGTCTGCGTCACCAAGGACAAGACCCACTGCTCACACATTTCTGGCCAAGAAGGTCAAGATCCATTGACTCACCTGCTCACCCGCTGCAAGTGAATCAGAGCACTCGCATCATTTGTCCATATGAGCAGCGAATTTGCGAGGGTCCCCCGCTAGCTCGCTGCGTAACTCGCCAGCCTTGCCAGACCCTCGAGTACAAAAGCAGCCCTCGACTCCTTCTTCCTTCCTTTCCTTTCTTTCCCCAACCAACATCACAGCAACAACCTTTGTGTAAGTCGCATCCTTCCTTTGCCCCTCAGCTGGTCTACCTTTGATTACGAACATCAGCGAGAAGCTTCTTTGCTTTCCGCTGATGTTCACGATGAGACTGAGGTTGATTGCATCCCTTCCCATCCCCTATCTCCTTGGCTCTCTCCCTCACTTTCGGTTCATCTTTCCATCACTGAGATTAGCGGAAATCTGCTTCGCTTTCCGCTATTGTTCACGATGAGATTCAGAAAGATAGATCTCCTTGCTCTTGCCCCTCCCTCTTTCCTCTTCACTTTCGACTGATCTTTCGACTATGGACATCAGCGGAAAGCTACATTGCTTTACGTCGATGTCTGTAACCAGATCAAGGTGGATCGATACTCGTCCCCTCTTCCCTACCCCCTTGCCTTCGCTTTCAAGCTTTCTTCTAATGGACATCCGCGGAAAATCAAGGGAGATTGACTTTCCGCTGATGTCGAAGACATCAACTCACTTTCGGACTAGGAGCTTTGTGCTAACCTTAACAAAGTCTTCGCTGTCGTCGGAACTCGCAATCACTTCACATAACAACAAACAACATCAACCGAAATGTCTTCTTCTGCTGAGAAGAAGACAGGAGCCTGGTCAGAGAAAGAGGACGTAAGCAACACTTGTTCTTTACTTTCGTCGAATAAATGCGCTGATATGAATAGCTGTCTCTTTTGCTCCAAGTGCTGCATCATGGTACATCCGTCAAGACCGAGAATCTCCAAGTCTCGGGACGTACCGATCGAGCTGTTGCCTGGCGACTCGGCATCTTGAAGAAGCAAGCTGCGCAGGAAGTTGCTAAGGTCTCTGGCGGAGGAAGTGCTGCAGCAGCTGCTAATGGTAACTGAATTATACCAAGTCTCTTGAGTACAATGGCTAACCTTCAACCTTACAGGTTTCGCCACACCTGTCGCAAAGGCACCCAATACCCCAGTCAACTCAAAGAAGAATCCCCGATCCGCAACTCCCAAGGCGTCCAGCAGGGGAAAGTCGCCCGCCAAGAAGCGCAAGAGAGTCGAGACTTCCGAGGAGGAGTCCGAGGCTTACTCTGTCCACGACGACAACGAGTCCGCGGCCTCTATCGAGCACTTGACCCGAACCGACCCGTAATCGACGCTCTTCGACTAAGGTACAAACGCAATATCCAATCTCTTTAGGGTGTCACTCATGGTTGGGTGGAGAGACCTGGATATGCTTGGAACAATGGAGTCAATGGCGTTGCATTCTCAGGGGATTGTTCTCTTTTCTTTTCATATGGGATATTCATGGCCGCGTTGGGCGCGGATCAGATACGAAATGACTTTTCCTCTGTGTGGTAATGATAGATGAAGCAATGAAATAAGGAAACCCCCTCGGATTGCGGTCGTCGAAGCTGCTCGCTTAGATTTTGATGTGAGACGGGGATCACACTGCAATCCGTGCCACCCTTCTGCCACCGCCTCTGCCTATTCTGTGTTCTTGCCCCCTGCCACTTTTGCATGCAGCAGCAAATCCTCGCGCATTCCTTTCCTTTTCCTCCCCCGTGCACCTGCAACCCCAACCCAACCCTTGAACGCAACACCTCGACGACATCTGGTGACTGTAGCAGCACCGCCCCAAGACGTGCCACCCCGCCAACTATCTGAATAGTTTCACTTTCCTTCTGACGCTCCTTCGACTCGCCCTCCCTAGTGCTCGTTCATCCATGCTGGATGAATAGAGCCTTCTATGTGCGACTGAGACACCACTCGTTGACGTGCTTCTCTCAGGCTGTCGCATCCACGAAACCTACGAGCCTCGCGTCTACCTTCGCGTATCCATCCTCCAATACTGTTTCCCGGGAGCTGAAACACCACTCCTCCACGCTCTCTAGCACCTTCACGAACCCCTCTACCTTCCGCCGGGTCAGCACGGCCTCTGTCCGCCAGCTCCACTCTTCCACCATGAATGGCACAAATGGCACCGTACGGGCAAAGCGAAAGCAGCACCCGAGCGCTGTGGCCGAACGACCGCAGAAGCAGCATCGGGCCATCAATGGGAAGGAGTCGGCGGGACAGAACACACCTGAGATTGGCTCCATGTTCGAGGATGAGGAGGTAGAGATCGAGGAAACGAGGATCATCCCCGGCGTTGCAGATACGGCAGAATGGCAAGCTTGCATTGAGAACGTGGTTCGAAATGTCGTCTCCATCCGGTTCTGCCAGACCTGCTCCTTTGATACAGATCCTGCATTGACAAGTGAAGCTACAGGCTTTGTGGTAGATGCAGAGAGAGGGTATGTTCTAGAGTAGCTATAGTGTCTTCCTTACTAACCTTCTAAAGATACATCATGACAAACCGACATGTGGTGGGAGCTGGACCTTTCTGGGGATACTGCATATTCGACAATCATGAGGAGGTTGATGCCTACCCCGTCTACCGCGACCCTGTCCACGATTTCGGTATCCTTCGATTCGACCCCAAAGCTATCAAATACATGCCTGTGGCGGCTCTACCATTGAGACCAGATCTTGCGAAGGTTGGAGCCGAGATTCGGGTGGTGGGTAATGATGCTGGAGAGAAGCTCAGTATTCTGTCTGGGGTTATCAGTCGGCTGGATCGGAATGCACCAGAATATGGAGACGGATACTGCGATTTCAATACGAACTACATCCAAGCTGCGGCTGCGGCCAGTGGTGGAAGTTCTGGAAGTCCAGTGGTCAACATTGATGGATACGCGGTTGCTTTACAAGCTGGAGGGAGAAGTGATGGTGCAGCAACAGATTATTTCCTCCCTCTCGATCGACCTCTACGCGCTCTCCGGTGTATACAAGAAGGGAAGCCGATCACGCGAGGCACAATACAATGTCAGTGGATGATCAAGCCTTTTGATGAATGTCGAAGACTTGGTTTGACTCCTGAGTGGGAGAGTGCTGTACGGAAAGGTTTCCCCAAGGAGACTGGTATGCTAGTAGCGGAGATTGTCTTGCCAGAGGGCCCTTCAGACAACAAGATCGAAGAAGGAGATGTGTTGATCAAAGTCAACGGCGAACTGCTTACCCAATTTGTCAGACTTGACGATATTCTCGATTCTAGCGTCAGCCAAAAGGTCAAGCTCTTGCTTCAACGTGGAGGGGAAGATATCGAAGTCGAAGTTGAGGTGGGAGATCTGCATAAGATTACCCCTGATCGCTTCGTCTCGGTGGCTGGGGCTAGCTTTCATAACCTTTCATACCAGCAAGCAAGACTGTACGCAGTTGCTTGCAAAGGCGTGTTCGTTTGTGAAGCAACTGGATCCTTCCGATTTGAGAGCACAGATAGCGGATGGATTATCCAGACTGTTGATCATAAGAAGACGCCGGATCTGGATGCATTCATCGAGGTCATGAAGACAATTCCTGATCGATCAAGAGTCGTCGTTACATATAAGCACCTCCGAGATCTACACACTCTCAACACCAGCATTCTACATATTGATCGTCATTGGTCAAGTAAGATGCGGCTGGCTGTCAGAAATGACACTACCGGCCTTTGGGACTTCACAGATCTTGCTGATGCACTACCCGAAGTTGCCCCTGTTCCACGAGCAGCAAGCTTTATCCAGCTGGAAAACTTGCAATACCCTGCGGCTGCAGATATTGTCAGAAGCTTTGTTCGAGTTTTATGTCATATGCCCGTCAAGCTTGATGGCTTCCCTCGAAATAGAAAATGGGGTATGGGTGTTGTGATTGATGCGGAGAAGGGTCTTGTTGTCATCTCGAGAGCAATCGTACCTTATGATCTCTGTGATATCTCCATCACCATTGCCGATTCGATCATCGTCGAAGGCAAGGTTATCTTCATGCATCCACTGCAGAACTATGCCATCATCAAATACGACCCCTCGCTTGTTGATGCTCCTGTCCAAAGCGCAAAATTGAGCACAACACATGTTACGCAAGGTGCTTCGACGTACTTTGTTGGTTTTAACCAGAACATGCGAATCGTCATCGCCCAAACTACCATTACCGACATTACAGCTGTGGCAATTCCTGCCAACTCTGGAGCCCCAAGATATAGAGCTGTCAACGTTGATGCGATCACTGTTGACACAAGCCTCAGCGGACAATGCGGCAGCGGTGTTCTTGTTGGGGAAGATGGAACTGTTCAAGCATTATGGTTAACATATCTTGGCGAACGATCACCAGTCACCCAAAAGGACACCGATTATCATCTCGGCCTCGCAACACCCACTCTTCTTCCAGTGATCCAACAAATCCAACGCGGCGAGATCCCCAAATTGCGCATGCTCAGTGTCGAGTTCAATGCTATTCAAATGAGCCAAGCTCGCATCATGGGCGTCTCAGAAGAGTGGATTAAGAAAGTCGCGCTCGACAACTCCTCCCGCCACCAACTCTTCATGATCCGCAAACGCACCTTCGAGCGCGGTGAAGAGGGCGGCGCCCTCCTCGAAGGCGATGTGATCTTGACCTTGAACGGCAAGATCATCACCCGCGTCTCCGAGCTGGATGTGATGTACGACCACGAAGTGCTCGACGCCGTCATCGTGCGAGATTGTGTAGAAATGAGCATCAAGCTCCCAACCGTCTCAGCGGATGACCTAGAGACCGACCGCGCAATCAGCTTCTGCGGTGCCATCCTGCATAAACCACACCATGCTGTGCGTCAACAGATCAGTAAACTGCACAGCGAGGTGTATGTCTCTGCTCGCACGCGAGGCAGTCCAGCGTACCAGTACGGCCTCGCACCAACGAATTTCATCACACACGTAAACGGCAAGCCGACCCCTGATCTCGAGAGCTTCTTGAAGGCCGTCGTCGGCATCCCTGATAACACCTGTAAGCCCTCCATTTCCTCCATTTCCCTATTCCTTTCGCACATCGCTAACGGAACCAGATTTCCGCCTCAAAGCAATGACCTTTGACAATGTACCGTGGGTCATCACGATGAAGAAGAACGACCACTACTTCCCGACCATGGAGTGGATCAAGGACGGCGCCGAGAAGTGCGGCTGGCGGCGCGTGACGTACGAGCAAGGCAAGCCGGTGCCGGGCGAGGGCCACGACGGCATTAATGTTGTGAGCGGCGAGACGTTTGAGATGGATGAGAATGTGGGGGGGTTGTGAGCGATCGAGCGAGCAAGTGGGATCTTGGAGAGGAAGGCGAGGGATGGTGGAATTGGGTGGTTTTGCGTGGTGGGCAGAGGGAGGGGGAGTTTGGTAGAGGATGATTGACGCTTGAGATGATGGAGGAGTTACTGTATCATTGCAGACCTAGAAGGGACGGGGTCGTGTATAGTCAAGCCAGAAGCCAGAAAGAAAGACAGCAAGAACCGGCTGCAAAGCACGCACTGCTTTAATAGAAGATGCTTTACCTTCTTCCTGCGTTCTCTCCTCGCTCCTCTGTCGTGTTCACGTTCCCATTCCCTTTACAATTGGCCCAGTCAGGTCTAGATTCGATCGCGAATGCAGCTGGGCATGGAAGCAGGAGTAAAGTAAATGCATGAATTGACCACCCATAGAGTGTAGAACCTTTTCGCCGACGACCGTGCCTTTGCAACCCCACCCCAATCGCTCGCTAAAGAGAAGAAGAAGTATGTATGCACAAATAGGTATCGCTCTGCCCTCCACTCCATCCCATCCCTTCCATGCCAAAGCTAAAGCCAAAATCGAAACAAAGCCAAGTCGAAAGAAGCCCCGCCCTTTCACCGCTCCTCCCCACCTGTCTCGAGAGCATCAAGCGCGCAACCATCCATCTTCGACATCGCCAATCTCCTGTTATGCTCACTGCTGATGATCAATGGTACTCGGAGTGCTGAATAGATGGACGAGATCCTCAATCTCAAAGTCGACCGGCCAAGATATCCTTATCGAAGATCCGGACGCCGCTCACATCACAAAAGCGAATCCCCTCAATCGTCTCAATCTTCAAGCCCGGGTTCCCAAGCCCACTGAGACTCATCTCCTCATCGTCGCTGCTATCCTGCCACTCCAGCATCGGCGTCGCGGTCCCGTTGCTCGCGCCGCTTGGGTCGCCCCAAGACGAGCTGGAGCCGAGACCGATGATCAGCTCCGCGAGGGCTTTGGAGGTGTTGTCCATTTTTGCCGAGGCTTTGCCTTTGCCTTTTTTGTCGTTGAGCTTTGAGGACTTTGGGGAGGGTTTGCGGCGGACGAGACGCTCGACGTTGTCGACTAGAGCGATGTATTCGAGCTTTAGCTGGGGGTTGTTGGCGACCATGTCAACGATGAACTTGCGGGAGTGTATGTGGACTGTGTGGCACTGGTCTTCGTTACGAAGTTGGATAGTGTGGAGGGCGCGGAGAGACGTGAGGCCATTGAAGAACTGTGTGAGGGTGTGCTATATCATGTTAGCCATAGCTTATTCAAATGAAAGATTTAGGAAGCACTTACCATTATCCGGAAGCCATAGCTGCAGGCCAGCTCCTCTAGATGCTTGGCTCGTTGACACAAGAGCATGGCAGTCTTGACGTTGAGATCCCAGTCCATACTTGAATCGTTTCTGATCATCAAGACTTTCAAAGTGCCGGCGTGCTTCTTCAATGCTATCTTCCGGATGTGCTCGATTGTGACGGTTGTCTTGGCAGCTGTGCTCTCGACGCGAGTCTTTACTGTTCTCTCTAACATGAAGAGCTCGGTCATCGTATCCAGTTGCCCTACGAGTGTAAGGAATGGCAATGTGACATTATCTGTATAGATCTTGCTAAGAGGTAGTGGGTGATTCTTGTTCTCGCGAACGAGCAGATTCCAGAATGGGACTTGAGGGCCGACGTTGAGCAGTGTGAGACTTTGAAGCACATTGACGTCGATAGCCCTGGCAATGACGGACGCCTTGATAGGTATGAGGTAGATGGCGAGCGTGTTGAGTGTCAGACCTCGAGTGGTGCGAACATACTCGCTCATTTTCGAATGAGCGGATGTGTTCAAGAACTCCCTGCTGGTTGCCTTCAAGTCATCTATTTCATCGTTGACTTCTTGCATATTCCGAGAGAGTTCCTCAACACGCAGAGCAACGCGTTTGAATTCAGCTTCTGCCTCTTCAACCACCTTGTAATCGGCATCTTTGATATTGCCCGACTGCAGTTTTAACTTAAACTCCTCCATTCGTTTCTTCAGTTTCTCGCCCTCCCTCTCAATCTCCTCATGGGAGTTTCGAATGGCCATATGATGATCGAGAATATGCAGCTTGTTCGCCCAACCAATAGTGTCGATCGTGGAGGATGAAGATTCCGCTTGGACTCCTTTGCTCGATTCCGCAGTCTCTTCTGGCGTCGTTTCAGGTGCTCCTTCTTCAATGGCCAATTCGCCTTCAGGCTCCTCAATATTGATCTCATCAGGGTCCGAAATGCCTGACTCTGTGCTAGTGGGTCTCTTCTTTTTCTTATCGGTCTCGTTGTCAAAGAGGCCTGGACCAGAAGCCACAGCGCCGCTCATGGCAGCATCCTCCTCGACAACATCATCCATTCCAGCATTGGACGATGCGGGAGTTGCTTTTGCTGTGCTGCTTGAGCTACCCTCTCCAGTTTCCTTTTCTTTACCTTTTTCTATGCTTTCAATGTACATCTTCGCAGCCTTTTCAATCATGTCCAAAGTCTCCTTCCCCTCGTCAGTCAGGTCACTACCCGGCTTAACATGTGCCATCAACTTCGCAGCTACCGGGGCAAGGTTTCGGATAAATCGTCTCTTGGGATCCTCGTCCGGCTTCGGTTCCTTCGCAACTTCCTGCTTAGGAGGAGGTGGCGGAGGCTTGGGCTTGCTAAGAACAGGAGCGTCCAGATTGAATATCTTGCCTAACACCGCCTCTTGCTTTTTCTTCTCCTCCGCTGCCTTGAAGGCTTTGGATGGCCCATTTGGATCCGAGGCTCCACCCATTGGCGGGGGTGGGCCTGTGGGAACGATAATTTGACCAAACTCATCTTCTTGATCTGAATCGTCATCAGATTGGATTTCTGGCGGAGGCTTCCTTGACTTGTTTGCAAGAGCTTCGGAGAATGATAACTTCAGGGTATTCAAGGTTGGAGAGCAATTCCGAACACAAGTCTTTAGCTCGTGTACGTAGTCCAGCGTGTCCATGTCCAGTACTGACAGAGTCTTCAGGTTCTTGAAGCCGGATATTGTTGGCGGTGGCTTCTTATATGGCATCGATTCGGTTATTTTCCTGGTGTTCTTCTTGTGGAGCTTTGAAGCCATTTGATGCCCAAGGGAGAATGAATTTGAAGGGCTATCACCTGCATAACTAGGCGACATAGGTTGTAGGGGTATGATCATGGGCCCATTGTGGTGAGGCGGTGGTGGAAGTGTGAGGTCTATAATGATCGGGCCAAGGGGAGGTGCTGCAAGAGCTGGAGGAGCCTGGTAAATCGAATGTCCGACTTGCATTCGCAGATGGAGATGCTGTAAGGCTTGGATTTGGTGCAATTCCTTGAAAACCTGGCGACTTAGTTCAACTCGGATATCCCATCTATTTGCAAAGTTAGCATGGTGTTAAGCAGATCTCCCCACAATGAATTGTACCCACCTAAATGTCTCCAACGACCTAGCCTTGCGCAACGTCAAGAGCAGCAGCGTATTCATAAACTTCCCGCAGCTCACATCGTAGAGATAATGCCGATATGCTCGTTCGCCCTTGTCCCCTCCGCTCAGTGTCTCCAGAACGATCTCCCTTAGGTATTTTGCATAGTCGTACTCGCTTGTAACAAAGGTGTCCAGCCCGCCCGCCAGGCCATCGATGGGCGAGTCGTTGGATGGATCGTCTTCATCTGGAAAGACAATATGAAAGCTGCGATACAATTGCTCAGCTGCGATATCTCGGAAGTGCTTCGAGACGAGAGAGAGGGCAATGAGGTCGACAGAGGAAGCCTGGTAGAGATGCAGGTTAGCTTTGGACTCGGGGGGATTTGGCGCATTGATTTCATGCTCGAGGCTCAGAATACTTACATGCTTGAAGATATCCTTCTGCGTCTCCGATGGCAGGTCGAGGATGGTCACCTTCTTCGCATCTGCTGCAGACTCTGCTGGTGCTGCTGGCGTGGGTGCAGCCATAGCCTCAGCCGCCTCGGTGTCCATGACTGCTGGTGACGAGTGCGAGTCGTTGGCGTGTTGCTCGTACTGCTCGTGCTGGTGCTGCTCGTGCTCTTGGTTCTCCCTCAGCGGCTCCAGACCCAGGACGTCGAGTACGCGCCGCCACACATCGTCTTGCTCCTGCTTCGTGACCGGCGTCGCACCCTTTCGTCTGGCCTGCTTGCTCGGGAGGGCTGGCATGGTCGGGAGGGAGAGCTGTTCACGGGCGCTGCTGCGAGGGTGCTGCGCGGGCACTCGGTCGGGTCGGTTATCGGAGCGTGGGGCTGATCAGAGCCACCAGAGCCCGGGTGTGGTAGTGTGGGAGGGAGTGGGGAGCACGACAGGGGCTGAACTGTACGTGGCCAGGCGGTGCAACAATCGCCGTTCTCGTTCTCGTAAATGCAAAGACGGGCGTTGATCTTGTGTAAGGAAAAGGTGAAGAAGAGGTTGAGGATGAACGGTGTTTCTTCACAAACAAATGTTGTTTGCTCTTGCTGCTGCCAAGCTAGTTGATTGGGTGGTTGGTTGATTGGAGGTCCACTATCCAGGCAGGAGGCAGCCGCAAGGCTGGGGACAAACGCTTTGGCTAGGGTCGAGTTTGTACTTTGTAATTCGCTTTTGCCTATTGAATTCGATAAACATGTAGAGCATCGAAGTAATGACGTCAGCGGGAGACAGTCGATGGGACGAAGAATATCACCTTTGTAGTCGGCTAGGACGTTTTATGAAATATTATCAAGGCTTAAGCGCTGGAGATACTGTGAAACAGAGCCAGAAACAAGAAAATAACTTGAACATAGGGTTAAAAGGAAAGTTTGTTGGCCGATTTTATTATATACCTCGTCATATTATACTCTGGTATACTTCTTAAACTATGTCTCGACTTGCCCTCCTTTTCTTTTCGCTTATGCTCACGTGATCATGCCCCCCTTTCAACGTCTTACGTACTAAGAACTGCAAAGTATTACCTCGAAGTCTCGACCCGGAGTCTATCAAGCAAGATAAACTTTCTCTAGAAGTTGAGTGCTCTTACAGTACCTATAGAGCGAGCCTTCTGGACTTTGAATGGGGAACATTCCACATCCAATAAAATCTACATTCCATTCCTTACAGATACCACCCCACCATGCCAAAGAAATGTAAGTCCCCTCTTTTCAAAATTTCCAATTCCCATTGATCGCCATCGATTACGCGTCCTTTATTCCCTCGTGACTTGGCACTGCCTCCCTACAGTCATGTATCGGCGACTCCCAGGAAACCTCCTCATCCTCGTCCTCTGCTTGACACTCCTAATATTCTACCTCTTCCGGAACAACGTCCTCCCATCAACTATTAAAATTCCACAATACTTAAACCATTCCCCTCTAAGCACAGCACAAGTGGAAACACCAACAATAACCGACCCTCTTTTCCACTCACTTCAAGATCAAACATGCACACCAACAACACTCTCCCTTACAACCACAGCACCCTGTACCTATCCCTCTTCTCCCCCTCCCTCTCCAATCCCCACCGAAGACACAACCCCCGAACAACAAGCAATCGTCAACCTACGCTTGCAAGGCATCGTAATAATCTTCAAAACCGGGGCCCAAGAGCTGCCAAACCTGGCAATCCAACTCGGCACTACACTGCGGTATCTCCAACCCTCCGACATCCTCTTCTTCTCCGACTTCCAATCCTCACTCGGACCCTTCATAATCAACGACGCACTGCGGAACGTAGACGACGAGCTAAAAGAACATGATCCTGATTTCGAGATCTACCGCCAGATAGCCAAATACCAGAGCACAGGGCGCGACATCTCCACCCTCGCCGAATCCTCCGAAAAGGGCGACGCTCGGCTTGGGTGGAAGCTCGACAAATACAAGTTCCTACACCTCGTCACTTCGACATTCGAGTCGCGACCCGACGCCAAATGGTACATCTTCATCGAGACGGATTCCTACGTCTTCTGGCCTGCTCTCTCTGCCTTCCTCTCACGACTCGATTCTTCGAAACCGCTGTATCTCGGGTCCGCGGTGTCGGTGGGCGGGACGACGTTTGCGCATGGTGGGTCTGGGTATGTGTTGAGTAATGCGGCGATGCAGAGGTTGTTGGGACAGGAGGGGGTGGGTTGGCGAGGGAGTGGGATAAGAGGATGAAGGGGGTTTGTTGTGGGGATTTGGCGCTCGGGATCGCGTTGAAGGAGAAAGGGGTGGGGATTACGGTGGCGCATCCGTTGTTGAATGGGTATAAGCCGGCGAGCTTTACGTATGGGCCGGGACAGCATTGGTGTCAACCTGTTGTGACGATGCATCATGTTTTGCCGGCGGAGGTGAGTGCTGTGTGGCGATTTGAGCGGAGGAGGGAAATGTTGGGGGAGGGGGCGAATGTGAGTCTTCAAATCTTAAGGAGCAGTGAAAATGATGCTGATGTGATTGGGATAGGTTACGGTGTTTGCAGAGCTGTATCATCATTTTGTGGAGCCGCATTTGACGGAGTCGAGAGAGGATTGGGATAATTTGTCGCATGGTCCTAAGTATACGGAGCAGACAGCAGTGGAGATAGAGCAGAAGGCAAAGAAAGAGGCAGAGGAGCGCAAGGCTAAAAATGCGAAAGCTAAGGAAGAATTAGCTAAAGCTGCAGAAGTTTCGAAAGAGGAGGACAGGAAGGATAAAGCAGACTCCGAGGAGAAGAAGCCGGAGAAAAAAGAAAAGGCAAAAGACGGAATTCAAGATGACAAGCCTCCTACTGAGAAGAGACCGGAGGACAAGCCTAAGGAGTCCACGGTCCCTGAAGTCAAAGACAAAACACCCCTCAGCGACGACACTAAAAATAAAGAAAAGAAAATCATAGCAAGATCGGAGAAAGAAGACAAGAACCCACAACTAGAAGCCGCTGAAAAGGTGGCATGGCGATCATTCGAGGACTGTCGGAAAGTATGTCAAGAAAGGAAAGATTGTTTCCAATACGTCTACTACGATAAGACATGCAAGCTCGGCCTATCTTTCCGACTTGGAAAGCATGTCTCTCCCAGCGAAGATGGGAAGATTATCTATACCTCGGGTTGGATGGTAGGCAGGATTCGGGAATGGACCGAAGACAATGCTTGTAAAAGGCCAGAGTGGCCAGATATTAGATGAATTGCTTAAATCTACTTCGTTCCGTTGCTAGTATACAGCTCTTTCCAACTCTCCACTTTGCAGCAGGGTAGTGTCAACCCCACAGAATGTTGAGACGTCGCCATCCCCTGGCAGGCGGAATAAGCTCTTCTGGCTTCTCTCTCATTTCGTCCAGAGCATTTTGAATTGGTATCTCCTCTAACGACAAGAATTTTGTTTTCTTGAAGAGTTTCCATCCAAGGTATGCTGTGATGACGATTGGAATATCGCTGCACATTTGTTAGCGCCGAAACCAGAGTACGGAACCAAGACTCACAGATATGATGATATAAAAGTCGCCGTGTCCCAGTTCCCCTTCACAAACACCGAGAATCCACCGGTGAGAAGGAACAGAATGCACGCTCCAAGAGCAATCCTTGACGAATAAGCTGGAGAAAAGTTAGTTATTGAAACAATCTTTGAATTAAAGTACATACGAGTCCACCAATTGCTCCACGGCAGCTCCTGAAAAGAGATTCCCTGCTTCTTCAATGCTTGATGCAGTCGGATATGATTGAACAAGATCGCGCTCCAGCTGATGAGTGTTCCGCAAGCCGTCAAATCGAGAAGCCAGTAAAACACAGTCAGCGCCCCATTGGAAAGACTCATGTATGCCAGCGTTGCCACCAGTGTTTGCAAAATGACACACCAGTACGGAATGCCCCATTTCGTGGTTTTCAAGAATATCTTGGGTGCTTGCTCTTTGATCGCCAAACCATAAAGGATGCGGGTTCCTGCAAGAAGAGACTGGTTCGCAGAAGACCATGCTGATGTAAGAACGACAGCATTGATTATTGACGGCACAACCGATATGCCAGCTCTGGTCGCTGCCGTGACGAAGGGGCTCTGGGCCGCTGTTCCAGATTCATCGCTCAAACTCGGATCATCGCTTGGGACCAGCATCCCTACGATCAGCACTGATAAGATGTACATTATGGAAACCCTGGCAAAGACACGCTTGCAAGCTTTTGGGATATTTTGCCTGGGGCTTTTTGTCTCCGCTGCCGCAACCGAAAGACTCTCGACGCCCGCGAATGAGTAAACAGCGTTGTTCATTACCGCCCAAAATCCAACGAAGGAACCCCATGATCCGGACGCAAGGTATTCGACGAAGGGCCCAGGATTGTCCCAGTATCGAAAGCCAATTCTTTGTTGGCCAGGCACTCCTCCGAGATCGATGACCAAACCCATGATAACCATTCCAGCAACGAGGAGGATCTTCAAGGTAGCGAAAAAGAACTCGACTTCTCCATAGACTTTAACAAGAGTAATGCCAACGAGAAAGGTGACAAGGATGAAGAGCGTGATCCAGAGTGCAGCGTATTTCTCGGTCCAGTACCCTATCAGCACGACAACGGCGGATATCTCACTTGGTATGCTCAGGTACGTGCCATAGACCACGTTCCATCCGATGGCGAAGCCGAGCGCAGGGTCGACAAGGAGTTCGGCGTGTCGAACGAAGGATCCAGTGACGGGAAACAGTGCTGAGACTTCTCCAAGAGCGAATTGGACGGCACAGACAACGAGCCCTACGAGCGAGTACCCGAGCAAGGCTCCAAGGGGTCCGCCAGTCTGCAGAGCGCCGCCGAGACTGAGGAAGAGGCCTGTTCCCTAGCAGTTGTCAGTTCTCTATCCACTCGCAGGCAAGAGGCTCTTACAATGGCGCCAGCTAGGGCAATCATTTGAATATGCCGCTGTGACAAGGATCGTGACAGGTCATTCTCCTCGTGGGCGTCCACGATCGGTACCCCGCCATGGTCGGGCTCAACTTGTACATTTGTTTCGGTGACGGCTTTGGCTTCGACATCGTTCTCTGACACTGTCGAGCCTGGATGCTCTGGTGACTTCTCCATCGTGAATTTTGTTCGGTGATTGTACTTGTAGAAAGGGCACAATATATTCTATATTCTAACAATTGGAATCAAAGGATGGCAATCATCATGATGCTGCGTGATCAATGTTGTAAGTTCCCCTGAACTCCAGAAAAAGAGAGGAGAGGATGGAGCTGACAGCTGCAAGAAAAGAAAAGAAGTTTTGCAACATCGAGATTGCGCCATCCGGGAGGCACCACTTGTCAGAGGGGTGTCATTCCCAAAGAGGAAGGCGTTGCCAGAACCTGTGGGGCTGAGAGCGGATGCCTGGTACGCTAAACTTAAAAATGCGGAGATGGCCGGACAATAATGAAGAGCTAGCAGCTTTGGGATCAGATGGCTTGGTAAAGCCATCTTGAACTGGATGATCTGCCAAATAATGAACAACCTGTAAGCAAGACCGCGACTTCACGATTTGCATCCTCAAAAGCCAAGTAGCATCACGTGAGCTGACTCAATTGGAAGATCCCGGTCTTGAAGTTCCCCAAACCAGTCAATTGAGATAGAGACAGGTCGTGATAGACGATTCGATGAAACCCTCTCAGGCGCAGGTTTGAGATAAGGATGACGCGAATGAATCCACCCGGGAGATGCAGCAACGCGTGGACAGTCAGATGAATAGCTCGCTCGTGACACACCATCAGCCGTTGAACTTTCGACAGCTGGTGTTCTAGATGTCTTCAAGTCATTGACTACGTCAAGAATTTCAAGGTGCTCAAATAGAGACAACTGGTGTTTTGATGGAAAACGAAGAGGATAAGAAGGAGAGATAAAAAGGCGAAGGTTGCCAAACCTTGCCCCGAAGCCCGAAGCCCCGGAAGCGAAACACGCTAGCATGTCTGAAGGCTTTAAACTTCCCGCGCCCATCTCCGACAAAACAATTCTCTTCGCCATTCTCATGAACGGCGAAATTATGAATTGTTGGCTCTTCAAATCCTTATAAGTTACTTCATGATGCAATATTGGGAGATGACGTGGAACATTTGTTCAGATGAGTCCCCTGAGATGCCAAAGACTTGGTCATAATTCGAACACCAATGTGCTTCTCTTCAATAGGTACTCCTTCCATTATTTCCCAAACTGAGTGCATTGGCAAAAGATGCAGCTGTCTTCTTTTATTCAAGTTGATTGAATGTCTGAAATATGTATCGACCTCGCATCTACAAATAGCCCAGTATGCCTCCAGTTCCTATTCCAATACAAGCACGCTCCAAAACTCCAACACCAACAATGCAACACACCAACCCTCACCAAAGAGACCAAGCAGCCTTCTCACTCCCCCTTTCCTCCCCCTCCCGCTTCCTATCCAACACCGCCCTCCCCCTCATCACCACCTCGGCATTATGCGAAACCTGCTCCTCGCCACCATTCCGTCCAATATCAACCATCGCCGCCGCCAGCTCATCCACATCCACGCTCCCAATAAACACGCTCCCTAACCACCTCAAATCTCCCTTATCTCCCTTCCTCGGCAAGACCATCGACGGCTTCACAATAAACGTCCGCCAGTACCCACCATGCAATGTCCGTTCATTAGCCTCAAAGTCCATCAGCTCTAGCTCAGCTTTCCCTTTAATGCGCCGTCCTTCCGACAGAAAGAGCAGACACTTCCCCTGATCCCGCTCTGCGAGGCGGCCGCTGGTGTGGATATACCGGAACGTCTTCCCTTGTCTCGCAACCGCTGGGGCTATGGCGTTGCAGAATGCGAGGGGATAGTCGATCTCGATATCTTGTCGCGCCTCGGTGGTGCCTAGTGCCCAGATGCAGACATCTGCTCCTTCTAGCCTTTCAATTACTGAGGGTGAGTAGACTGTGAAGTCGTCCATGACGATTACTTCAACTTTTGGGTCTTTGCGGATGGATTGTGGGAGCGGACGGCGGGAGAGTGCGATTATTGAGGTTATGGCGGGATCTTGCCGGCATTGCGAGAGGACTTCGCTGCCGATGAAGCCGGTGACGCCTGTGAGGATGACCTTCATTTCGCACCTTTCCGATAGAGTTATTCAGATGTTTGCTGACTTGCAGCAACTATCCAAAGCTTGCCGATATCGAGAGAATGAACTTTGGGTTGTAAGTGTTTCGCGAAGTGTGTATAAGTTGCAGAAGCCGATTTTTTACAACCTGGATAGATGACCGTGACTGAGAACGTCCAAATCCATCGCCAAGGGCGTAATACATATACACCCCCTCACACTCGCATCCTCCGGCTCGTACATCGTCCCGCCGGGCGACGCCATTGATATACCTCGGCCGAACCTTCCTCAGTGGGCTCGAAACCCCCCGACCGGCGCAAATCTACCCCGAACGCCCCCCGGTCCTCGCTTAAAAAGCCACGATCTCAATGGATGCAGGAAGCGGGAGCATCCGATTAGGCACTGTGTTTTGCAGTTACGATGGGACCAATCGCAGCTTGGCCTTTCCAATAATAAGCTCCGTTGATTTCGTGAGGGGTAAGGTCTCGCTTGTATGGCTCAGCTAGGAAAGGGGGCGAAAGGGGGGCGGCTGTGGCGTATAAGATTCGATTCGGGCGAACTAAGGGGTCGGGTGGATGTTGCACCGTGGAAAGGCTTCGTGGAGCCCTGAACTGAGATCGATTTAGAAATACACTAAAAGCCCCTTGTATCTTACATTTTAAACGATTACTAGGACTGTGCTAGAACCAATAGCCAGTAGCAACTCGCGAATCTCAAAGCGTGGTTCAGAAAAGGAGAGGAATCTACGGTATTCTTTAGCCAATGACCAAAGGGTATGACGACTAGTAGAACGCCCTGCAGTTTTACGTTCGGCTTCGGAAAGCAGTATACGTTGTATGATATGAACTCAGGGGGTTTGCTTCGGTCGAACGTTAGTACGCCGAAGGTCCTATTCTTCGCTTGGAAGGATTGGTCATTCAATTTGAACATCAAAACTTGACTTCTAGGTCTGAAGAATAAATAAATCTTAATTAGCATCCGTTCACCAAAAAGCTGGCTACATGCTAAGCAAAATCAAATCTAGAGGGAGATAATAACGCTAGTCTCCATAGAAGAAATAGCATAGGAGTTTTATGTTTAGGAAGTCTTGCAATCGTAGTCCTTTCTTATGGCATTTTCTTTCAAAACCCTACTACATTTGTAAATTTCCGAATATAGAGAAACAAAGATGATGATTCCTATAAAAGATGACTTTAAAAAAGACAATAATATGTTGATGGGTAAGCTATCTTCACGACTAGCTCTCTTCTCTTACTATCCACATTTAGTCCCAACAGACAAATCTCTCAGCTCCCTCTTCGGCCATTTACTATTCCCCTCCACCGACGGCAACTCTCGATCCCACGCCCATCTCTTCTTCAACTCCGGATCCAGCTCACCACCCAACATCTGAACGACATACTTCCCAAGAATAGGCAGAAACTTGAATCCGTGGAAAGAACCACAGGTAGCAATATACAAACCCTCGCAAGCAGAGTGCGGAGAAAAGATGAAGTCCTCACTTGGTGTCAGAGCCTCCCTGAAAGCCGTTAGTTAGTCACAACTGCAAAACTGGAGGAAGACAAACCAGCAGATTCTGAACTTGTCTAGTTCCTGGCCGAATTTCTTCCGCCCGAACATGGATTCTGGCCCCCGTCGAACATCGTTTTTCAGCTTTAGTGGCACATCCCATTGGGCATAATCCAACTCAGGTGGTGGCATAGATAGCGGCGCATGAGTGTCAGGATGCTCAAGTGTGTTGCGGAAGATTATTTGGCCCCAGTATTTGAAGGCGTTAATGTTGGGTAGCGGCAGACAGCCAAGGTCGCATCCTGTGTACAATCTTAGCGTGATATTATCAATGTTTCAGAGGATTTCATACCATGCTCTATCGGATTGTCATTGATAGCCACAGGCATCGTATCCAGAATCTTGCTTTGCTCTGCAGTCAAAGGCGCAATAGCTTCAGTGACAGCAGCGGCAATAATCCTATCACCTGCGTGAAGATCAGGCCGCTCCGGCGCACTGTTGATCAAAAGCTTAGGAGTGAAAGCCCCGGTGCATAGAATGACGCGATCCGCAGTCAAGGTTTCCCCACTCGCTGTCTTGACCCCGTAACACTGAGTACCCTCGAACTCGAGAGCCTTCACTTCAGCCGTGACATACTTCACCCCCAGACCAACAGCCGTCTCAATCGTATTCCTCAATGCCTCCTTAGCCTCGGCCCATCCACTACTCCTGTTTACCAATACCTGCTTAACGCCCGTATAATCCGCGTCCTCAAACATCCCACCATACAACTCCTTCGCCTCCACCACATTATAACCCTTTATATCAACCTTTGCCCCCAACTCCTTAAAATTCTTCAACACCTTCTCAGCAAATGCAGACGGCGAGATCCACATAACACCGCTCTCATGGTAAAACGGTTTCCAGATCGGATCTGTACGCCACAGATGCTGTGCTTCGAGCCCGAGCTTAGTGTACAGGATATCACTATAGTCGGCGCGAATAACTTTATTCCAGTCCCAGGATGCGGCGACGCGGAATGGGGCGGAGAAGCTATCGCGGTCGATGAGCGTTATGCTTGCATCTGGGTACTTGCGGATTAGATGGAGGGCGGTCGAGGCGCCGAAGATGCCGGAGCCGACGATGATGTAGGATGGTGAGGACATCATGTGCTTGTGATAAAGCTCCTTTCTCTATTTATTGTCCCAAATCTAAGCTGCTTTGTGCTTGTGGATCGGTAGAATGAATTTCAAGATGACATGTGTAGATGTCAAGCTAGGAAGTTCAACTGCAGGATGTGCCGGAAATGACAAATGCGGGGTAACAGTGGGGTAAGGTCACAATGAAGAACTTGGGAACACCGGATACCGCCTCTTCAAGGTAATTCTGCTATTTTCAAGTGTTGGCAGAGCGTGGAAATTTTATTCATCACCAATATGATCTGAAAAATCATACAGGAAGTGTACATGGACTTGAGTTATCGAGGGGAAGGGCAAAACTCGCTTTCGGACTCGCTTCCTTTGAACCCGACAGTGCGGGGTAATAGGGGGTAAGTCAACAAAGGAGCCGATTGGGATACCAATTACTCATCGGAAATTACGCAAATGAGCCCCCGACACCGCTTCTCTCATCCTGCAACTTCGCTGATTCATCTTAGTGCTTGTGTGCTTGCATCCAAGCAGTTACTCATAGCCGTATTATAAGGATACGATCAATCTGAATAGAAGAAAGATCGAAGTAGCTCAACGATCTTATTGTGTCATCTCTGGGCTCTATAGAGCTGTGCCCATTGTGAACCTTCTCCCGTCCGTCCACCGGTCAATCATACTAGAGGGCATGAGGCCGTATCTCATGAATCTCCGCCATTCATGTCCGGCCTCGTAGTCACGATGCGGGTCGTCCCAACCTCGCCTCATCCCCAACTACTCTGAGCGTGGTCTATATACTCCTCTTCTGAGATCCCAATCATTTGACATTATGAATTTGCCGTACTAGACACTCTGTGTAAGTGTAATTATATATCTCTTTCTGACGCCTTGATAGACTTGGAAATTGAATTACCTATTTGTCTTCAGAAAAGTAGGAAACTTGTCCAATTTTATACTTGCTTGATATATTCTACTGGCTTCTGTACTTTGAGTTCTGATTATTTGGAACTGAAATTCTTGTTTGTATAGCGAGTTAATGGCTATTGTATGACTTCATTCAAAACAAGGGGTATTGATAGAATCAAAAATGTATTAAATAGTACTCAGTCGTCAATAAGCTAAATATGATTCACTTCATACTCGCTATAATGCTTCAAGGTATTAGAGGTAATGACTATTATGTAACGGAAGTCGTATTGAAGTTGATTGAACTGAGATAGAATCTACTTTGCGAATCGAGCAGGTTCAGGCTTTCTATGGCAAAGACACCTAATCTTACGTGGGGTAATATTCTTCAAATTTCATAATAAGAGATCTTTTCTTGAGACTTGAGAGCATAGGATATCCTCCACTTGTAGGAAACATTACATGTAATATAAGAGAAGTACACAGGCATGAGCTGGCAGAAAATGGAAAATAACTTGACCTCTCTTAAAATTCAGTATTATGAGAAAGAATATTAGAATTCAAATACGTATTCCCGTAACCCATCTATTAGTAGATTGATACCAGAAAAAGTAAACTTCCGTTCACTAAGTGCAGGCTTACAGGAAACGAGTGTGTTAAATCAGTAGCCACTGTCGCGCTAATCGCGGGTCGGAGAGGGATACGACATAACGTATTGAAGCCGAAATCGCATAAACTAGTTGGTCTTCGTTTGCTGTGTGGTTCAACAGGTTCGTTCAGCTTGCTTATTAAGTTCGTTGGCCAATCAACTCCTACCAGTAGTAGAGCTCGGATTTGAAATCTTCAAACGGAACATCCTGCAATAACCGCCGACTCGGCGGTTGTTAATATGCACAATACGTAATACTTGCAATTGACAGGAACATTGATATCGATCCTGTGACAAGTCTTCTTCATCAATTTGAACACTGTGTGATGGCGCTTCGTTCGGTTCTCATTACTGGTTGCAGTCAAGGTGGAGCTGGCGAAGCGCTTGCCCGTGTATTCCACCAAAATGGCTTCAGAGTCTTTGCAACAGCAAGGAGTCTGGACACAATTCAGCATTTGAAGGTGGATGGTATTGAAATTCTACAGCTGGATGTTTTGGAAGCCCAGTCCATTGATAACACCGCTGCTACTATTTCCAGCATAACTGGTGGCACGTTAGACATCTTGATCAACAACGCTGGTGCAGGTAAGCTCTCAATGATTTCCAAATTACCAGCCACGAGTACTAATAAAGAGATACAGGCTATATAGCACCGATGTTAGACGTAGACTTTAGCAAAGCGAGCAAGATATTTGATCTGAACGTCTTCGCACCATTTGCTCTGGTCAATTCCTTCATTCCACTTCTCATTGCTGGGAAAGGGACGGTTGTCAACATTGGCTCTTACGCCGATGCCTTGCCTATCCCGTGGCAAGGAATATACAATGCTTCCAAGGCTGCCCTTCGATCGCTCACTGACAACCTCCGCTTGGAGCTTCGCCCGTTTAACGTTAACGTAGTCTATGTTCGTCTATCCCATCATCTATTTCTCACCTTGAAGGTAATTCTAATTGTAACGTAGATTGCCGCAGGAGGAATCCGAAGCAAGTTCCTTGAAAACTTAGGAACCGTCTATGTCAGCAAAACATCGCTCTACTACCCTGCTAGGGAGATACTAGAGCCCATCATGAATTATGAGGACGGGGAAACCTATCGCACTCAAATGCCGCCTACCGAGTTTGCTCAGGAAGTGTATGAAGCTGTATTGGCGGGCGGGTCTCTCCACAGAGTGTATGCTGGAACTCAGACTCCGTTGAGTAATATACCTGCCGCTGAGAGGGTGAGTTTCACATTCTGCAAAAATTTCCGATCATCTAGGTTACTGATGAGGTTTCAGGATGAGATGTTAGCCAGTGCTACGGGCATAGCCGCTGCTGCAGAACTGATACAGAGAGTCGTTGCTTGGGCAAGCCTTATATGAGTTAAATTTAACCCATCCTGCATCTTTTTCACACTTGATTTCGAATGACTTCAAAAGCTTTCTATTTTTAATTTGAATGTGCGGAGGACCCGACCAAAAGTCTTGCAACTGGCAGGTGTGGGCACGGCGGCCTCTAACGCCACAGAGGCCTGGCAGAGCAACGAGGGTTAGTGGCTTGGTAGCCTGAAGAGAGCACGGTTTTAGCGATATTTATAGGACCTATGCGCTATCATTAGTGGCTGGAAGGCCTATAAGAGCCTGAAATTACAGCGTCTTCTGGTTGCTACGCAACGACCCTGCCATTTAAGCGAACGGGCTGCAGACCCTGGTAGTTGCAAGACTTTTGGCCGGGTCCTCCGTAGCTTTACATCCTTTGATTAACCGATTCCCCCTTTCCCCCTTGAGTTAGTGACTCGTTTCAAACGAGTCACTCGATTGGAGATGCACTGTTCGCGGGAGGTGGGTAATATGCCCAGAAAGGGGCTTTTCAGCGGTACATTAATAGGGCCTTTTAGATCCATTAACAGGTAAAAGCAAATGCCACTAATTGATCCTTCACTCTTGACCGCTGTAATGTGCCGATAAAAAGGGGTAAAGCAGGGGTCAAATGAGCAGGTTGACTAAGCACACGCCAAGAGGCGTGAGGTGTGAGCGGAAGCACACACACGAAACACGTGTTCTCGGGCCGATAGTAATGCTTTAAAAAGCTTATTTTAATTCACTTGAGAACTATTACATTGCCGGAGATGCTGTCGACGCGTCACTATTACGTCAATAGAAACCTTCAGTAATCAGAGAAGTTGCTAAGCTGCTGAGCGTGTTTCTTCGTGTAAGATTTTAGTGGCGAAACGTATCCCCAGCTACATTTTCCTTACCGAACTTTGCTCGGAAATCCGTCTTTGCTTCCCCACAGGTCTTCTGCGAGGAGCTCATTTTGGATCCCTCTTATTAGATAACACACGACTAGCAATTCAACCTCACAATTTCCCCGAACTATACCAATTCAACATCATCGTATTCGAACGTATAGCCTCTCCAATCCAGCCACTCATGGTCTAGCATATGGAGAACCATGGTAAGATGGTATATGCAAGTAGTATCAGCAACCACACTGCAGAGTGCAATATATTCGCAGCCCTCCGAACATACAGTTTGATTCTCTGGACTGTGTTCCTGAGAAAAATTCCAATCTGCAGAAAACTGGATTGACATTGCTGCTTTGTTAAGCAGACGTCCAACAGCAATATTTAGAGGTAAGTATCCATTGCCAAGCTCGTTGGGTCTCCTCGATTTTTAAGAATGAACTCCAAAGCTCGAACCGACCCATGCCATATGGCAAAGGCTACAGAATAGCATGTTAGAAAATTAGCCGCCGTGCTTTTATCGCCCCTACTAAGCCCAATTCGCCAAAGCCTGTAAAATTCCTTATCCAAGAAAGCTCGCAAGTTCCCTCACTTCATATGGAAAGTTGTTCTGCATTTCTTATCTCCTTGCAAACAAGTTTCAATAATGAAGACTATTCCGATCAATAACTACGCAATAATGAACCACGCTTCACCCTCTCTCGGATTCCTCCCATGACAGAGTCTCCAATGCCTCCTCAAGTTGTCTCTCCGTCCAAATACGCTCTGTTCATCAGCACAGTCCAAGTGATTGCAAAGAACAGACGTCCGGCCGAAGTTATCGCTGTGTCTATCGTGAAGGTGTCGAGTGAGATCTTTCCGTGTGGCAAAAGTCCTGGTACACGATTGAATGGGACAATTATGCGGCCGGGTGTGAATCGTCATGTGTTTACTTGTCGGGGTTAGTAGCAGGTTTGAGAAGAGAGGTTTAAGCTTACTTAAGGTCACACCTTCTAGGGTATGTATTTGAACAACGGGGGCAGGTGTATTGTGCCGAACTCGTTTGTGGAGAAGTCTGCTCATCAGACGGAGTCATTAATGAGCTGGCTGAGTCTACGTTCATGACGTCTCCTTCGCTGGGCTCATGGCTGTCTCTCCTACCATATACATCTTGCTTTTGATCTTCTCTCCAAATGGGCGTATCCCCCTGATTGTCTCCCGAATCGCCCTCGCCAGTGTCGCCAGTGATGTAAGTATGTTGTAGTGGTAACGGAAGAGACGATGTGTTAGACTTTTGGAGCAATAACGGATCAATAAACCCTTGTTCATGGGTTCCCAGAACCTTGGGACTTGAACATGGCTCAGTTGTGAATGTTAAACTCTGTACGTCTCCAGAAATGACATGGCCTGTTTCTATCCGGGTTGGGTCTACGTGAGACGTAACCTTCACCACAGTACTTTCTGCACCTGTTGAGTGATCATACTGTTCTTGCATGAGGTCGCCAAATTCGAAGAATTGTGCGAATGGAAGTTCGTCAAACAGAGCTTGGTCGTAATCGATGCCTACCATGGCATTGAGTGGGGAAGCGACCTTACTCTGGGTAGCTTGGTTTTCAAAATCTATTTGAGGTCCCGTACCCAAGGGGTTCACAAGCTCACTTGGAGTAAGTTGTGACCCTAGTGGTTTTGAAGTCGAACGAGCTTCGTCACTAGTGCAGCATCCCTGGGTCGAGTCAGAAAGTTCCTCCCCAGTGTCATTGGATGCTGCAAAACTTGAAGCTACCGACGGAGACATGTGGAAGTCAAGCTCATAAGCTGGCGAATCTGGCAATTCTTCATCCGAGACGAGGGTGTTGGGAACAGAGAACTGGCGATCTGAGGAGTCATAGTACATCCAAAGCCCCCGCCTAGCTAGACGAAAACCCAACCAGAGAATTCTCTCTAGCCGATCTTCTTGGCTTGTGGAGTTATCCTTCATGTACTCCTGCTCGTCTTCAATGTGACTGTTGGAGAACCAATTATCTGGAAAGTAGCCTTGTGACCAAACAAGACCACGGAGGTCGAAGTCCTCAGGAAGTGGTTGCGATACTTTGAGGTGCAGACCTGGAAATGTCTCCTTTTCTATCTCATCAAGTTTCTCGGAGCATCGTGTATATGAATTGAGAACGACTATGAGGTCCTGCCAGGGTATGTATTCTTCCATGAGTGTCATAGCTCCGGGAGAGGAGGAAAGATGTAGTATAAAAACAAGAATTGAATTTACGAATGACCTAATATTTTGATCTCCAGGTCTTCTGAGCACGGTCTGGAAAGTTTCTAAGAAGAGCCGCCGTGATTCGTGAAAGACAACCAGGTCTGACGGCTCGATTGCGTCTTCAGGAGTATTGGCAGCTCCGTTTAGACGGGAGTTCGAAGATAATAATTCTCTCGCCAGCACACTTTCTTTCGATCCGAAGCACAGTAACGCGGCACAATTCGAGACTGCAAGCTGGCTTCCTTGCCGTATAAAGTGATGTGATGATACCCCAATATGACCGTCTAGTATCGTCACAAATGCGGACAAAATTTCCTGGAAATTCCCTGGGTTGTAACCAAGAAGGTGTGCATGAATTCGTGAATATCTTTCGACAAATGGAGCTGTTTGTACGGGGCGAACACGAGAGAAGTCTAGCTCAAAGAGAGTCTGTATAGACTCCCTGGATGAGTGGAAAGGATAGGCTGTCGAAAGACTTTTTAGATAGAAGAACAGCTGGTTATACGCGTGAGGTCGACTCATGATGGCGAGGTGATGATAGAGGCGTCCAGTCTCTGGAGCTTTTGCCGACCTTTTTGAGTACCAGTGTCTTGCGACTTGTGTCCAGGTTTCACGATCTCGGATATCATCATCTTCTATAGCCATGCGGTATCGGCCCAGATCCCCGAGACACTCCATCCAGGTATCCTCAAAGGCCGGGTTACACTCATAAAGCACCGCAATAATGACGTATGCGAGGTATATGAATGTCAGCATATGATCAAAGGACTCTGGTAGACCGTGCCGAAGTAGTTCGAGGTAACTATGAACGCCATGTCGCCACATCCTTGCTGGCATTGCATATTTGCTCGCTAGCCTTTTTACCGCAGGAGACGCTACAGGATGTTGCGATACCATGAAAAAATCGAAATGTTCACACAAAAGTGTACGATGTAGAGCCGTCAGAGCTTGCCATTGTTCTGGGATCAACTTTTTCGCGTTAGTTCCCGCATTTAGGGCAAGATTCGTCTGTTTCTTATCGACTTCAATACACTTAGCTTCAACCATAGCAAGACCCGCATAGATGCCTTTGACTTCGGCAACTAGCATGGCTAAGGTAAAAGAGTTGTCCGGGTTAGAATGGCGTAGCTTCTCCGGTGTTTGTGCTGGAGGGGATTCTTTTGGAGAGTCGTCGCGGTGGGGATTTGAATGGTCTGGGTTATCAAAACGTCTTCTTTTCCTCTGGCGCTCATCTTCGTGGTTGAACAGCCAGAGCAGCGCCGGCGCAAAAGATGATAATTGGCCTCTATTCTCACTCTCGTCCGCATGTTCGTTGGACCCAGAACTCTGATTAGCGGCGGTTGAGAACGGAGCAAGTATACTCTCATAACCTGAATGACGAAAGAGAAGCGATTCTGGGGAAAGCGAATGTGCCGAGTCCCAAGTTCTTTTTAAGTTGACTCCATCACGTCCATTAGCGTTTAATACATGTGGCTGTGCGAGATTAACATCTGGAGAGAAAACTTGAATATCTCGTGCGAGGTCGAAGATGCCCAGGTGGCTCAAGAGGCCATCTTTTTGTGGTGAAATTTTTGGTACATCAGATTTTGGCCAGAGGCCTTCTTCTGCCACAGCTTCCTGAATGAACAGAGGGAACAGTGGGTTTGGTGTTACATCGTTGTCGTCATTGTCGGTAGACAGTGTAGTGGAATTTGAGCTCGAGTTAGCTGGTGTGCTTGAGGCATGGGTAGGCATAGGCGACGAGCTACGGATATCAAGAAGGGGAGCGCTGCCATTGTTCGAAGCGATTGATGGGGCTGGCGGAGCCAATGTCGTGAGAAGATCTGCTTGACTTGTTCTTGTTTCAAGCTGTGAAGGCGGTGTATAGTGTGGTGTTTGTAAGCGCAGGCTCGAAGTGAAGATAACGACAGAGCTGGCTTGTAAGGAGCTTCGAGTGGCTGGATGTTCGCATATTCCATGGACACAATCGTCAAGGTCCTTAGCCGTAACAACATAGTCGCCGCTGAATATCGAAGAAATGATACAAAGTAAGCGGAAGAAAATGAGTCTCGACATTGTGCATGTAACACTTCAATTATTCAATACAGTCGCGCGGAAAATCGTCCTGTGGGGCTAGAACGACATGCAATGAACAAGAAGTGATTAGAAAATCCTCAAATGACACTCTTGGGAGGCCAACTGAGCCGTATTGAGGCCCGTCATGTTTCATGCATGATTAGCCTCACTTTTTGAAGAGGCCCCCAGTGGATGCCTGATATAGATGGCACCAACCACGAGACTGGCGGCCTCTTTACTATCACATGATCATCGCAGATACCTCGAAAATGTTTGTCCTTTGAGTAGATCGCGAGCTATATTAAACACATATCTTGTCATATCTTCAAGTTGACATGCATTATGTGGTGCGGCTAGCTTGTCTACATGTATTTCCACTTTATTCACATAAGCCATCGGATAGCCCCCGGTCAGGTGATGCTGGGCTTACATAAAGGGCTCCACGCACCACGTAGCCAGCTGAACAACAGCCTTTCCTTTCTTCAATAATACAGTTCTTACACACTCCTTGTCTAATTCCACTTTTGTGTGTTCTGCTGTTCTACTTTCTGTGCTTGGTTCTTGTTTTGTGTTCGTTTATAGGGGCCTTTTGCTTCCCGCGTTCCCCCGCCCCTACAGTACTGCTCAGGTTGCTTACGGACTGTTCAGGTTGTGTAGATAACTCAGGCGAGCTGGCTGAGCTGAGGGTGAGCTGAGGGTGATTAGCGCCTGAGCAAGAGCGGCCAGCTTACCATCTGAATATGGCACGAAAATTGAAGGATTAGAGATCAACTACCAAAGAAGCTTCAAACGCTATCTATCAGATCACAACAGCGATAGTAATGTACATGAACGTTGCATATAGCTTCGACCACCGAGCTGTAGCCACGCTGCCGACGACCAAGCTCTGTCTCTGTATTCCGGCATGTTACTTCTATGAAGGAATATCCATGCATCCTCTCATCAACCTCCTTATACAGAAGTTGTCAGTATTGCTTTGTTCTACTCTCTTCTATTCGATATATGTAGTGTCCCTTGCTTTGTCTTCGGCTCTCGAAGCTCGTTTTGTGTATTCGATTCGCGTGCTCGTTATTTTAGTATCACAGTTCGGGATTCGTGTTCTCTCTTTTCAGAAGCCTGGTTCAAACCATTAGCCTTGATTCTCCAAGTCCATCAACTTCTTAAGGAACATAGTTCTTACTGAGTCTTGTCACCCATATCGAATGGAATTCTTTGCCTGCTTTCCTCCCCCCCAACTGCAACTTGTCAGTACAATATTTGGAAGTGAACCTTGGAGTTGAGTTCCTCTTCTCACACACCATAAAGTGCCGGGTCTACGGCACCACCTGCTCGAAATCCTTCGCAGAGACCTTACAGATCATCTCAGAGGCTGCTTGTTCAAGACCCTGGCTTAATGTATCTGTCAGAGCTCTTCAGCATGCAGTGAGCTTGAAATGTGCCTTAAAGGCTCGAATCCATCACCACTTCACTGACGGTTGCATAAAGCCCCATGCATTGCATATGCAAACACCTTTAGCCTTTTTCAGTCTTTGCAGAAGCATGATGTCTAAACCTTGCAGCCCTACCCGTCCCATCGGAACATTAGAGAAACACGGGGAGGCCAAGGAATAAGGGAGAACAAACCAGATTGCTTCCTTCGTAAATACGCTCTCAACGAGCAAACCAGATCACCCTGTTCGTATAGCATCCCTGATCCCCCTCAGATTGCACAATAACCGCTTTGATGGTACCCTGTCTGGGGTGCTATGCAAGAAATTACTACTGAATATATTATGCACGAGATATGAAGGACTGAGGCTGTTTCGGGTACCAGCTGCCGTGATGAAAATAGGGCCTAATATTCCCAAAAAGGGGAAGATAGACGATAGTTAGAGACAGGTAACTTTCGCGAACCTGGAGACCTACCCCCCTCGGTCTACCTCCGGCCGATGGTTTCCTCCCCGGGAAACACGAGGGAGCAGGGGAAGAGCAATGGGCTTGTAAAGATAACAACATCACGAGCTTGTGCAACATCAAAGCAACATCACTCCTCAACCCCTGATTTCACTTGACGTCAACACTCGAGCCCCTTACTTCAGCTCGACAACGACCATCTCGACAAATTCGAATCCTTCACGCTGAATCACCCTTAGAAAGCATGACCTTAACCGCCAGAGGCCAGAAGGAATGCCGGAGAGAAATTATTAACCTTCCCGTCCCGCGCGATCCTTCCCAGCCAGCTCCCCTGGCGGGCCCTCAGCCCCTCCCGGATCACGGACCGACGCTCATCCTCCATCCCATCTCATCCCAGCCTCCCCTCCACATCCCGAAATGGGTATTTGCCTAATCACTAACGCAGAATAGTGATCACAGCCCAGCCCCAACCCAACAGAGCCCTCCCTTCACTGCCTACATACAGACTCTGATCTCTGAGTAGACAAACCATTTCCCCTTCCAAGACAGCTGTTGGACCAGGGCTTATAAGCTTACATTAGCGCCGTCAGCAGGTCGCCTAAACCCGCAACCAGGGAACGACGCGTGGGTCGCGAATTTGCCGTATTTGGAATAGGGGGGGTCAGCGATCGCTCACCGTCAGCAAGCACGTTCAGAACCTAATTGCAAGAGCCGGGACTGGCTGGCTGCTGCTGGTTGCACCTGTTGGCAGTGTGTTTTCCCATGGACACGAGCGGTGTGCGTTGCTCACAGGGCTGAGAGCTTGGCGCTCGGTTGTCGTAAAGTGTGCTGCACCTCACTGCACGTGTCGGGTTGCTGCAGCGTGCGGGGCCCTGCCGCCCGCTCAGGCCCGAGGCATTCAGGGCCGCTGGTCGGCCGCTGTCCGCTGTCCGCTGTCCGCTGGGCCATGGGCCATGGGCCATGGGCCCATGAGCAGCTGTTGGCAGTGTGCTGTTGGCGGGATTGGAGTGATTACCCAAGCTTGGAAGGTGTGCTGAAGGCTGCTGGTGGAGTTTGGTGTGATTCGCAGCGAATGCGACGGCCGTCTGGCTGAGCAGAAGCAACTGGATGACCAAGCAGCACGCGAATTTGGTGCGAGGTCTGGATAACTTCATTTCGCGACGGCCGATGGGGGTACTTGAACACAGTGCAAAGTACCTTGATTCATGTGCTTGAATTTCGTAGCTTGCTAATCCACAGATGTGGAAAGACCAAAAAGGATTCGTGGGGTCCAGACGCCGCACGCCAGTGGCTTTTCGTAAAGACTGGCCTATCAAAACGTCGTAATCGTACTTGCTTATACAGAAGAACGAGATTTAGTTCTAAATCAACTTCAAGGCCGTTGCGAGGCTGACAAGCAAGAGCGGAGTATATAGAGAAGATGTGATGGTAGAAAATTTGATATATGATCTAAAACAAGTGTCTGTGTTCTGCCAACAATTCTAACAATTAAATTGCACGCATATCATTACTCCAAAACATTAATCATTATGGCATCCCAAAAGCTCGTCGTTGTAATCGGAGCCACCGGCGCCCAAGGCGGATCTGTGATCTCAACACTCCTCAAAGACCCATCCTACAAACTCCGTGCCGTAACGCGAAACCCTACCAGTGAAGCAGCACAAAAGCTCTCTGCTCAAGGAGTTGAAGTCGTGTCTGCGAACCTCGACGATAAGTCCTCTCTCGTCGCTGCTTTCCAGGGGGCCAATGTCATCTTCGCCGTAACCAACTTCTGGGAGACCTTTGCCACGCAAGGTCCAGTAGCAGCAGAGTCCAACGACTTCACACAAGGCAAGAACCTCGCCGACGCCGCAGCCTCCACTTCAACGCTCGAACAATATATCTGGAGTGCAATCCCTTCGGGGCTCTCCATCACGAAAGGCAAGATCTCTGTGCCGCATTTCGAGGGCAAAGCCAAGGTCGACGAGTATATTATCCATTCCCTTCCAAAGCTTGCTGCTAAGACGACGTTCTTGTGGGTGACATATTATGGGCTAAACAATTTGTATTTCCCTATGCTGGTGCCGAATTTTATCAAGAGTAGCGGGAAATATGTTGTGATGTGGCCTGTTGCAGAAGATACACGAGTGACGACGATTGGAAGCCCGCATGTTAATGTTGGCTTATTCGTTAAGGGAATATTGAAGCATCCTGAGCTATGCTTGCCGAGCAAGTATGTTCTTGCAGAATCGGATACCGTTACCACGGGCGAGTTGGTGAAGTTATTGGCAGATGTTTCGGGGAAGCCGATCGAGTATCTGCAGGTTACGGAGGCGGACTATGAGAGGTTGTGGCCGATGTGGGGTACGGAGGTTGCTGTGCAGATGATTGCATGGGAAGTGGCGAAGGAACGGAGTTGGAGCAAAGATGGTGTCAAAGCTGTCACCAAAGAGGACCTGAAGATCGAAGGGTTGATCGGACTTCAAGAGGTGCTTGAGGGAGCTGACACGTCGATTGTCTTGTAAGGAGCGGAGCGAATGCTATTTAAGTTTGGAATCCCAATTTCATTATTTCTTCTATATTTGCAATGCCATAGACATCTCTACGTTTTCGTTCAAGCGATGAAGTTCCATTCCTGTTACTGCATCAGCATCTATTCAAGCAAGTGCAACTGCTGCAACTTACCTGCTAGAATCCACCTTTGATTAAAATAACTTAGCATCTTCCTTAGCTGGTTGAAATCTTCCAGCCATTTCCTATCGTTAAAATCTTCTGCTGTTAAGATATGTTGTTGCGCACAGCACACGATGTGTTGAGTTGCTGGAGCTAGAATATCCATGTTCAAACTACTCACTTCCATGTTGAAAGCGTACGCAATGTCGATTACCATTCTCGTCATTGTGTTCAGCGCAACTTTTACTGTTTCTCTGTATCGTGGATTATTGTCGATATCCTGCTGCATAGATGCAGTCTGATGCAGAGTATATAAAGCTCTATGAAATGTTAGCCTTAACAGCAATACAATCAATTGGGAACCTTACGAGATGAGCAACTGTGTCGCACCGCAGTAGATGCCCCATCTTCCCGCTACTTGTTCCATAACTGTACCCAATAGATTTTGGAGCTCACAGCCCAACGGATAGAGAGTGTGCTCGCTCGTTTGGCCCGCTTCAATTACCATCCGGACTCTATCAAACAGGTACGTTGCTTGGGCTTCCCGACCAAACGGCCCGACTCCTGGTAATGAAATGGCAGATACAAAATAACGAAATGTAGGCTCCATCATGTCTTGCCGACTACCATCCAAGAACTCTGGTTCTAGTGGGAGGTAGTCGTCGTCCCGGATAGGACGAGTGGCCAAGGGCCGACCATGCATCTGTGCATCAATTCCAATAATCCTGTACTCTGTTAGAATCTGCACCTTTTCGGGATTGCCGTCTCTCCACGTACCTATCGCAGATCATTAGCCCCCACCACGTGGCCAGGGCTTCTTCGTCGTCCAGCCAAGCATCGGTGCCCTGCATCTCCATCGAGCAATGCTTGTTATGCAGGCCTATTGCGCAAGCCATCCGAGCTGCAGTGCCAACACTGACATATGCAGCTTCGATCATACCGTGTGCATGCTCATAGGTAGCAAGAATCACCCCGGCTTGAACAAGGTAAAGAGAAGAGGGAATAAAAGCTTGAACTTGTGCGAAGAGAGACTTGGAAGCAAGATAAAGAACTTCTCGGTCTTGGTCCGCCTCGGGATCTGGAGTAGGATGCTGTGTTATCAACCGCATAAGAAGAAGAAGGAGGGCAAAGTCTGCTGTCGGGGCAGCTTGGAAATGCGCAAATCGATCGCGGAAGCGCTTCTTGGAGATGATTGGGAGCCAAACATGGACTCCTTGGAAGTATCGAACGACGACATCGTCGATGTATTTTCCATCGGCCTCGATAATGTGACGAATTTGAGAGGAGAAGACGCTGTCACTGGTTGCAGAGGTCGAGGATGGTTTCAAGTCGAAGTTCGATGGTAACACATCGGACAACGAGCTCATCAGTAGCAGCGAAAGCCTCACGGTCGGACATAATTTGGCCCGCATTGAGCGTGGAATCGATGTCCATGTTGATGCAAGCCTTTCGGACCTGCCCAGAGGGCTCTCAGATTTGGTAAGGCGATCGCCCGAACGTCGAGGGTCCTCGGGTTCTCCATATCTACATACAGCTCTTCGTCTGAAGTAGCGTTAGCATAGTTCCCCGAACCCATCATTAAGATGAATTAGTGAACAGTGCAGTAGTCTAGTAGAAGAGGCTTGATGCAGAGGACGATCTATGGAGTCGGAGACTTACTTGATGCACTGGCTGCAGCTAGGCAGCTTCTTGTCGCAACCCTTTTTGATACTCTTGCAATGGGAGCATACTTGTGGCGCCCGCTGCAAGCCTTGAGTGTCGGCATGCGCCATACCGAATAGCCTGATCGTTTGCCGTTTGAGGGTGGTTGGCCCGGTTCTTGTTTCGTTCTATTGAGATTGTTCACGAGATCTTGGGTGTCGGCCGCGCGGTGGTCTCTGGAAGTCCGGTAGGGCTGGGCAAGTATATATTCACCCCCTTTTGCGTGGCTAACCAGCGTTGATCCTTAGAGAACGTCAGCTCCCGAATTATTGGTGCAGAGTCCGACGATAGACGAGACAGTCAGAATCCAAAGGTAAGTCTGCAGCCCTGTCAAAGGCTATAGAATTATGCCCGCCAAGTACCTTGCTTGAAACAAGATTAAGTTCCTAGAAATACGATGCAGCACTATTCGAGGCTGAAGTACACTAGCAAGCATGGGCTCTACACTCAAGCCACACACCATTAAGCTTAGAAGATCGCATCCAGCGCCCCGGGAAGCATGGATCCGGCGTCGACCCAGTGGCTGGAGAGCAGTATTACATACTTTTACATGATAGATGACCAATGTGTGTGAGCAGCCGTGTAAACGCCGACCTGGATGGAGATGACTGTGGCCATGGCGAAGCGAACTGGGATGTGAAGTGTGGACATGGGATGGGCATGGGGCATGGCAATGGGAATGGGAATGGGAATGGAATATCGGCTAACTCCCGAATTGGAGAAGTTCGTGAAACCGGGGCTGACGATGCAGCTCAAGCCTAAACCAGCAAATGGTAGCATGGCCTGCTTCTGCCCCAAGCACGCTCCTGTTGGCTCCTGTTGGCCCCATGCAGGTACGCCCAATCACTGGCCCAGGCGGGCGTAGCGGACTCCAGCGGACGACCGTTCTCGCCAACTCAGGCCAACTAAGGCCTGAACCAGGCTAGAGGCGGGAATTGGAGGGCTTGCTCCCCCAAACTCCACCGATTCTCCGCCCCTGCAAGAGGCTGCAACGCACGCCAGCGGGCTGAACGGAGGAGTTGTTTACCCTAAAATGTCATCCGCCGCAGGATGACGACGGTGCTGGATGGTTTGCATATCGCAGGGCGCCAGTGCCGGAATCACGACAGGTCCCAGGTCCAGTGTTTGCGGTGTATTTCTGCGCACCATCAGATTACTGATAGCGGAGATACCGACTGCTGCATAAGCGTAAGCGCGCTGCGCAGCTCCCAAACCCAATCGAGGCAGTGACACTGACACTTTGGAATCACATGTGGCAAAATACCTGAAGCCGTGTATTTGAGACAGATTTGTCTTCTTGGGTTTTCACCGCCTCACAGATCACAGGACTGACTTTCCTTAACTTGCGCAACCTGCCCAGAGCACGACTTGCAGGAACACGAGGCCTAGCACTTCTGGCCTGATAATTCGCGACTTCACCGTATCAGAATCGTGGTCGTATTCTTCTACGCTGCGTCGCCGAATGCCGTCGTGGCAAGGCATGACAAACAAGCAAAAAACTACTGCGAAGCACAACTCAACCTCGCTCGCAACTCGGCGATACTTCTGACAAATTTAGCTATACTGCCCTCTACCCTTGGTATTGGCAGGTCATCTATTCTTTTTGCTGGGCGTTTGACCTCAAAATGTCGATGATCCAATCTTTTGCGTCAACGCCTTCGCGCACATGATATGGAAACATCAGGGGGAAGCAATGCATCTGCTTCTCCCACTCCAACCAGTCGCCCTTCACGCCACAATCTTCAAGCTTTTTGCGAAACACAACTGCATCTGGGGCGAGAACGTCATATCCTGCGATTGTTCCATCAACTTTGATGTTTGCTCGCTGCAACAATTTCAAATCGGCCAAAACAGGAGAGACTCTGGGGTCTGATAATGACCATTCACCAATCCAACCCTCTGCCACTTCCTCGATTGCTTTTCGACTAAGCAGCGAGTCTTTTTTGTCGATGGCATCAATTTCTGGGTTTTTGTTTCTCAGGTCCGTAGCCGGACATATGGCGAAAATGTTTTCTACTGGACAAATGCTCCCCTGGGTACCCTCGGTCGCCCCTCGCAAATATTCGGAGGCCGCGTAAATACCCAAGACCAAGGCAACATTTCCACCAGCGGAATCCCCCATGAATGTCATTCGGGAACTCTGCTCTTTGGACTGTCGTGCAAGGGTTCGATAAACATTTTCCAAATGGGGAATCGTTGTGGATGCCGGGCTTTCTGGGACGAGTGGGTAGCTCACGAGATTGATCTCGTATTGTGGCAGTTTCGAACAGAGTTCTGCACACAGCGCCCAGTGTTCCTTATTGGCCGGTCCTTGAAATCCGCCTCCTGCAAAGTAATATAGCTTGTGTGGGACGCCCGATCTCCTTTTCTCGCCTCCTGCGTCAAGGGGCAACAATGTGTATATCCACATGTCCTCTACCGACGTCTCCTCAACACTGCATGTCTTCTCCACTACCTTGTGTGGCGTCAGTCGGGGAGATCCGGAGTATGTGGTCTGAGGTGGTTTGAGGATCAGAGATGCGAATGGTTTGAGGAGAGCTTGTGTGGCGGCGTCGAGGGTGGACCGGTAGTCTCGGTGATCGACTCGGATTGAGGATGTGGGCTCGGCGATCACGGTAGGCTTTTGATTGTTCATGGTGACTCTTCTTGTCTCGAGGTGTATTCTCGAGGTGCGTCTCGAGGACGTCGCAGAATAGAGCAACGCGTTCGAGGGTGTGTGTGATGAGGTCACTGACAGCTTGATTAGCGTCTCTGTGATTCTAGTGATTGACAGCTTGGCAGCCACATCGCCGAGTAGTCTTGCAGAAGCTCCATTTGATGTGAACTTGGCAGACCTAGCCTTGCTATCGTGTCAGGTCGTAAAGCAGCAAGGTAGTCCTTGTTGCATAGCTCCAGTACGAAGTTTCTAACCTCCAGGCGTTGAGGGCAGAGCCCCGTCGATTGCGCCGAAATAACTGAGCCATGGAGCAAGTCGGTTCTCTCGATTCATCTTTGGTTTCGCGGCAGAGGTTTGGGTTGAAAACCGACAGATACGCTGCGTTGATAATGTTGCTTGAGCATTGCTTCCTAAACTTTGCGACGGCTGTGCCGCCTCGTCTTCAGCGCTCGGCAGATTTGGCCAGGTTTCCTAAATAGGTCTCCAAGAGGGCTTTACTTGGTGACTTCATCTCCACGCAATTTAATGCTGTTAGTTCCGGAGTGGAAGATTTGTCGTGCTGAAGTTGGTGTTGTCAATTCCATGGAGGATTCCAAGTCAAACTTGGAAGGAATGGAGGACTTGATATCTAGGTCACGTGTGTTCCACAATGTCACTATCTACACCACAACATCAGGGTTTTGAAGGCTATCTTGATGATATAGATCAAGTCATCAAATTTTGAATTATGGAAGTTCCCCAATGCAGTTCAATTTAGTGATTCATTTCTTGCTTTTGATCGCTACTGACAAAGGGGTTCAGTGCTGAACTCGTGCTCATTTTAGTAACCGATATCTATGACGTCTTAACTTATTAAGACGTATGAGAAAAACAAATTTTGCTCTTGTGCAAAATATAACCTAAAGTGTAGGGCCAGTCATACTCAATGAAGCCCCTGAAGCCCTTTTGTGGACTCCAATAACCAGTATCCCTATATACAATCCAGTCTACGAGCTCCCTTATTCTAAAGTTATGCTAAAGTAAAGTTCTCGAGGTCCCAGCCATACGCTTAATCCATCCAACTTCCAATCCGTCTGGCCTTCTAGTGTGTGAAATTTTCTCTGTATGTGGGTTATCTATTGTAATGCCACGCAGCCATTTCTGCCAGAAAATCTATTCGCTTCCGTCCACGGGTTCAATTGCAAACCTCATCTGTATCATCGCATATAGTGTCCTTCTAGGCGACAAGACGTGCAACGTTCGTCTGGTTTGGATTGAAAAAGCGCGATAAAAATACCTTGTGGGCTAAATGCTTGACAACAAACTGTATTTCATGGGCCGATTTTAACTTTTTATCTGCTTGACTTGCTGCTATTACGTCTTGCTTCTCTTGGCGCTGAGATTTGAGAAGTATTCTGCCGCCTATAATCCCAGAAAGGAGGCCGCTATTCTTGAGTTCTACTAAAGAAAGCTCCGATCCGTACTTTCCTTGCAGTTCAGACAACTTTTGTATGTAGAGAGAAGGTACTGTTCTTCCCAGAATGAGTCTTGAGTAGTCTTGGATAAGTTCTCATTAGTCTTCCCGTCTCTCTTCTGCGTAATTCTGTTAAGATTGATGTAGGATTTGTAGAGGCGGGAAGGGAGAGGAGGTCGCTAAGAGCTGAAACTTTAACTTCTTCGAAGAGCTGCACTAAGAGTGAAAAAGACGAAGTAACCACAAAGCAAGGTTTTGCCCTCAATGCCTTACTTATTAGTGTATTGTGATAGCCCCAATCATGCGCAGCAATGTTTTCAGGAAAAGGGGACTTGGGTAAAGTTCGGCAGTATCATACGCATATGTTGACCCTTTTCAGCTCAGACGCAACGGAGCCCCTTTTTTGCCACGAAGCGATGGTTCATCTCCGCTCTTTCCATCGGACGAAAGTCAATGCACCAATTTCCTCAGCTTCTAGAAGGAGTGAAATCTGCTAGATGAGGAATGAGCAAGAACATGGTAGGTCGGCGTAAAATGCATGGCATCGTCATTTGTCCTCTGTTGAAACAGCAAAGCCCATTCTGGAACCTAAAAAATGGCATCAACGCAACAACTGCTGCTCTCTTCGCTAAAGATAAGTCGATCTCGTCAACATCATAAGCGTGGATGAGTATGCAATATATTATTAACACGCATTGATACAGTACAAGCTACCCCTAAGACAGGGCCAACTGGGCTTTAAAAGGCAAAACAGAGATAGAATTGTGCAGTTTCCTTGCAACCAAGGGACTAAAAGCCTACCATTCATGACCTTACATGCCACTCTGAGAACATCATCACAAATAGCACCAAACATTCAAATACACTTATAGCAAATACCAAGCTTCAAACACGCACACAAGAAAGTCCTCATTCAAGCAACAACAAGTTCAAACAATAACTGGGCAAAAGGGGCAAGCACTTTCCAGCCTTTAGTCTATTACCCCTCACATTCAAGCCCCATTAGCAATGTTACGATTCAACCAAAATTGAAGGCGTTCGAAGGCGTTTAGGAGGCGATGAAAATAACAGAGGAAGATCGTTCAAAAAAGGTTCCGGCACCTTCACTTCGTCTAGATGCACTAAACAGTTAAACGTACCTTTAGAGTAAGGTGAAAACTCAGTGTCATGTTTACTATCTACAACAATACGAGTTTATCTATCTGTGATTGCGATAGAAAAGTAAAAAGCGTATCTGCCAATCCTCTATTCTAGAAAGAAAAGTGCTAGATTTCGACTATCTTCATTTCCAGCGATTTCCAACTTCTAATCTTGATTAGTAGTACGCTGATTCGGATCCAGAATTAAAGAACTAGTATCTTGATCTGAAAATAGAAATTCCGCACTAGAAGGTGAGTAAGTCAACCATCAACATAGCCTACTCATTCATTTCTGGTCTCCAGCCCCAACGACCCAAACAACGCCCCCTCCTCCTCCTTCCCAGCTTTAGCCCACTCAACACCCTTCCCCACACCCTTCAAAACCCAGCACTCATCAACAGCCGCATCTCTAATCCGTGGGAACCTATGGAGCGCCATGCGAGCCAACTGCTCTAATGGTTTTGGGTGCAGTTCCTTGACTTCGTAGAGGCCGGCGTAGACTTTGATGCACGCTTCCAGGCGGCGGATCTTGCCTTTGCGTTGAGAAGCTTTGATGACGTAGCGGTACAGGTCGGAGAAGCTGTGAGGTGTGTTAGTGGGTGTAAATGTGGAGGGAATGAGGAAGGGGACGTACGTGGTGTTTAGTTGCTGGAGAAAGCCCCAGTCGAAGAGGAAGCTTATGACTTCTAGACAGGGGATGACGATTCGGTCTTCGTTTGGGGCGGGGGTGGTGCTTAGCTGTTGGGATAGGATCCGCATGAGGGAGTTATAGACGATGTTTGTGTGACCGGCCGCGCAGAACTCGGCAAGGGCGGCGCGGCTTGAGCGGACGAGATCTTCGGATCCGGTGTCTGCGGAGGTGATGTAGCCTTCCATGAACTCTCTTGCCCAGTCGACTCCTTCAACTTGAGACGACGAGAACCAGCTATCTCGCTGGAGCTCCAGGAGGAAGAGGAAGTAATCTTTGGATGATGTGGAGAAGGCTTCGAATTCTGAGGTAGTGCTTGGTGGGCTTGCGGACTTCGAGGGCGCAGTCTCGATCAGAGAGGCTGATGTATTGTCTTTCTTTGAGTCTATCGGTAGCTGTTCCACGTAGTATAGTGCAGCAGCAACTGCTTTCTGTCCTTCTGTCCGGACACGATCCAGCTTCTCTGCTGCTGCTCGAAGAACTTTGCCGAAAAGCTTCTCGAATGCGTCCACATTGAACGCTTCCGGCTTGGCCGAATCCAAAGCAGGTGTCGCCCACAGAGCACCAGCAGCTTTAGCAGCTTCAATGCGGACCAAAGATCCCACGTCGCCACGCGCGTTCGTCGTGTAATCATCTAGGCCCTCGCTAATCATATTGACAAAATGGGCGGTGTGAGTATGAAGGGCGCTGCTGTCAGCCAAGCAACTGAGTATCGTGGCCCGAACCTCGATTTCATGGAACTCGGTCCATCGATTCCAAAATGTTGACACGAGATTGGCTGTTGTAAGGTGAACATAAGAGTCGGTGACCTCGGCGTGCTCTTGAAATTCCTTGTCCGTTAATGGAAATATCTTGAACAGAGCATGAATGTATGGTTTTCCTTGATTGGTACGGCCACCTTTGACGGTCTTTGCCGCACGGCGATTAAATTCCCAAATAGTATCAGAGCGTTGATGACTATTGTCATCGATCAGCAGCATGATGTCTGCAGCAGCGATAGATGTCACATCTACTGTATCAAGGTCGTTGAGGTCGAGGATATTGTAGAGTAATATATGAATGAGCCTAAAACATCAGTAAGTCACAAAGTTTAGAATATCCCCAAAATAAATTGGACAATATGGGGGCGCTCTTACTGCATTGTCTCTGGATCTGGCGGACATCCAGCTTCACAAGCCACGTGAACAAATTTGACGGCAGCAATGAGCTCTCCATCTCCAATTTTGGTTACGAACGAAGGGTTCGTAAGGAATTCGAGGAGAGTGACATCGGCCTTCGCGGGCTTATAGCGGGACAGCTCTCCAGATTGTGTTGTTGCCGCTGCCAAAGATTGGTATTGGCGAAGGACACAATCAACGCGTAGAATAGGACATGCGGCTATGAGAATTTGGCTGCATGCTTCTGCCATCAGAGCGAGCTTTCTGTAACTGCTCCAATGGCTGTTGACCTCTGTCAAGGTCCACGATGCATGGGATAGGGCGGTAGCTATGATGTGGGCAAGGTCACATTTCTCAGATGCTTCCTCGCCTACTGCCCCTTCTGGTACCGTGCCTTGAGTTTGACTTGCTTCAAATGCACCGGAAGTTTGTTGAACAACAAGCCTAGGATATTCCAGCCCAGAATCAATCTCTGCTGTGATACGGTCCTTGGTGCACTCATGATTGAAATTATCAATGATTGCTGCCGAGGCGAGTATCAGACCGTGTCGTTCCTCGATCTCTCGAGCTGCAAGAGCTTTGAGACGTTCTCCAACGACATCCATCGCATCTTTCACCACTTTCCAAGAGCCGCCCGTCTTGGCGCCAGTCTTCGTCATTTGTTTTGTCAAAACAAGTTTTCCAATGGCATCGGCAGCCACACGTCTCGCACTATCATCTCCATCTTGGATTCCACGCCAGCCGAGCAGTGCATTGAGCAGGCCCTGATAGTATTGATCTGCCAGTTCCGCAGCTTGCAAGGCAACTTCTAGCACTGCCCTTGACCGAAGGGCAACAGCATGGTAATCAACTACTTGAACAACTTTTATGCCTTCTGCGATAGTGTTTGGGTGGCGCCCGATCAGCTCTTGAAGTGCTGCAGACGATCCTCTACGGATGTTGCCTGCTGGATCGAGTGACGCGGACACGACCAGCTCAGTTGCTAGTATCTGCAATGCCGAGGACTCACTTACTGGACCACCTCGCGTAAAGACATCATCTTTGAGCTTGAGCTTCTGTAAGTCGACAGTTGTATACCTTCGAGCCATTGCCCAGATGCCGAAGCATGCCGCGTCTCGAACATTTGTACCAATGGAAGATCCGGAGGTAGACCGCTGTTCAAAAACTAAGCCAAGGCGAAGAGCATTCAGAATGTCAGGTAGTTCGGCGGATGGGATAGAGTGACGATAGAGAAGATGTGCTAAGGTGAGCATGAGACCATGCCATTCTAGGGGGTTCACGCGAGACAAGTCCCGTGTAGTCCCCCTGTGGCCTTTCTTTGCAATATACAAAATGTTCTTTTGGAGATTTTCGAGAACAGCGCTTGCAACTTGAACAGCCATTTCTTCAGGTAATTTCAAAGTGATGACACTCAAAGCCTTGCTTGCCGCGAGTCTGACAGGGGTTGATGGGTCTGCAAGTGAGTCTAGCAGATGATCGATGGTAGCTTCGATCGCCATGTCTGAATCAGGAATGCTCTCAGGGTTTTGAATGATAAGAACGGTAATGGTACGAAGAAGCTTGAGGATCGTCTTTCGCGCAACTGCTGAAGATTTGATACTTTTGAAAATAGGGTCTTCACCGGAGGATATATTTTGAAGGGTTCTGGAAATGTTCTCGAGGTAGGGATTCATGTCTGTCGTACTTTCCGATGAAACAAGCATGCCTGCAAGAAATGAAAGAACGCCAATGTAGTAGTAGGTCGAATGGCTCGCTTGTGAAGAGACGAGAGAGAAAAGGGCCCATTGCACCAACGTCTTCAATATACCGAGTTCCTGCATATCTTTTCGCATGGCAATGCGGACAAGGAGAACTTTGGCAGCATCTCTCTCCTTACCCGATGATGAGAGATACTGAAGGGCCAGTGGAATGACCCGAAGTGTAAGTCCAGGGGTATTTGGAGGCCATGAGAGTCCAGCGATTGTTGGTTGAACGATGTCGTCCGTGTCTTCGGAGGAAATCGAAGCCAAATCAAACGGAGCTAGCAACAATTGAGAAAGCCACAGAAGGACAATGTATCTCTCTTCCCACTCCCACGTATCCGCAGTCTCGGGGCTGGCAGACTGTCCATCCTCTTGTTGACTGCCCTTCTCGATTGCCGACAGCAGCAATTCGAGATGCCTTGTCTCGGTGCTAAAGAATCTGACAATCACCTTGTCTCCTCTGACCTTGCAGAATGTGTACAGAAGTCGGCATATTGCTCGTGAGAGGGGTTGCAAGAGCTGGGTATTCGTCTCTGGGAGCTTCGAGGGCGGGGATCGGAGATACGCGAGGAGGGCATCTGCTAAAGCAGGCACAAATTTGTCGAGGTGGGGATCGAGCAGTTGAGGGTCTTCTTGGAAGGGCTCGAGCTGGCAAGTAGTATTAGTAGGGGTCAAGATCAGACGGAGAAGGAGCTGTACCAAGTTGACCAGCCTATCAGTATCTCGCACGCGCACTCGCCGTCTGATGGCTGTTCTGCCAGACTTGGTCGTTTTCCACAAGAATGGGTGCAGCGACTTCGAAAGATCAGTGATGAAGTCGGTAGCCTTTCTCTGGAGCTTGACATCCTGCTCGTCCTCGGGTGCGTCCATTATCGAGCTTTGGTGTGGTGGTCCGAGGTGGGAGAGGTAAATCCGGCGAGGCTGGACGTCAACCTCGCGTGTTTCCCATTCGTCAGTCCCCGAAGTTGGACCAAGCTAAAGCGGCACTGGCTTGAATGTGCCAACTCACTTACGTCCAATACAAATCAAGCTACATATCTCTGGATGTTCCTCACTTCAGAGATAGTATATGTATGCTCTTTTCTTTCTGAATATCCCCAGACATTCTAAGGTTTTTGTATCTATACTATCCAATATTCTCGATATCGAGAAGCAGTGCCGCTTTTTGATCATCCAACGGTGCTTCCCCCACATGTCAGCACTCTAAAGAAGCACCAGGTGAAGTGTGGCTGGCCTGCTGCTACGTGAAAAAAGGACAAGTTCAGGCTGTTCCCGCGCTTGACTTTGCGGGGTGCGTCGCACTGAAGGAACGTTGCACATCACCCGCTGAAAGGAACGGTTCATGCCATGCGCTGCGGTTCCCTCTCATGCGGCCCCCAAATTGCCAAAGCTTAAACTTTATGCTTATTTGAAGGCGTGCAACAAAACCCAGGCCAGCGCAACATTATCCGAGCCATATATATCTGCACATATCACACTACCTCTGCAATGTACCGACGCATGCTGGAACATCTGAGGGTATTCCGACCATCACGCCACTTGCGCCATCATTCTCTAAATTATGTCTGCCGTCGGTGACATTCCACCTCGGCTGAACGCCAGCCGTTCTGCACGCCCAGGCACTCGATGGTGTCATTGACTGATACCAAGCCTGCTATCCCCGATGCTCCGCGCGGACATTCAAGGTGCCTGAAACAGCTCCGCCGAGGTTTGGAGCAATGAACATGATGCCATCATGTTATCTTCAGACTCTTCCTCCTACTTGATCGTTGCCCTCATTCCTTTGCATCAATTCCCAAGCCGCGACAATGGGTAATCAGCTCAGCCAAGTATTCCCACCCGAAGCCAAGTTCACCGAGAAGAACCTCCCTGATCAAGCGGGCAAGGTACCTCATCTGTCCTCCAAATCCATCCATCAATCATCTAAAACCACCAATAGGTCTTCATCGTCACCGGCTCTTCGTCCGGCGTGGGCAAAGAGCTCGCGCAGATCCTCTACTCCCACAACGCAAAAGTCTATCTCGCTGCGCGCTCAGCAGACAAGACCAATGCAGCGATCGAATCCATCAAGACCGCCTTCCCAAACTCGAAGGGCGAAGCAATCTTCCTACATCTCGACCTCGACGACCTGACCACGATCAAAGCCTCTGCGAACGAGTTTCTAAGCAAGGAGGACAAGCTGAATGTGCTGTGGAACAATGCCGGTGTGATGGTGCCTCCGCAGGGAAGCAAGACGAAGCAAGGATACGAATTGCAATTGGGGACGAACAATGTTGCGCCGTTCCTGTTTACCAAACTGTTAACGCCAATTTTGATCAAGACTGCGAAGCTAGAGCCACCCGGAACAGTGAGGGTGGTGTGGACGAGCAGCAGCGTCGCTGAAACTGGGAGTCCGAAGAATGGCGTCGATATGAGCAACCTCAACTACCAGACCGACAAGTCAGCCTGGCATAAATACGGCGTGAGCAAGGCCGGGAACGTCTTGCACGCGAAGGAGTTTGCGAACCGGTATGCGGGGGATGGATTGATTTCCGTGGTATATTGTCTCCCCTTTCGTCTCGTCGGGTTGTTTGGATTAGTGCTTACTGTGGATATAGTCCCTGAACCCCGGAAACCTCAAGACTCCCCTCCAACGACATGTCCCTGGGTGGCAGCTGGCGATGTTCAATGCCTTGTTGCATACGCCGATTCATGGCGCGTATACCGAGTTGTTTGCGGGCTTATCGCCGGATGTTACGCCGGATCAGAATGGGGCTTGGATCATACCGTGGGGACGCATTTCTCCGATTCGAAAGGATATCGAGGCTGCGGGTAAGTCGGAGAAGGAGGGAGGAACGGGTGTTGCTGCTAAGTTTTGGGAGTGGAGTGAGGAGCAGGTTAAGGCTTATTTGTGAAATCTCAGGTTGAATATGGAGGATTTTGGGGATATCATGGTCTGGATCTGAGCTTACTGACATGACAGATTTAGGAGTTTTAGATGCTAATAGGTTTAGATTTCCCCCCAGATGAGCGTTTAGTTCATTGTGTATCTGCTTTGGAAATGAGCATTTATTTAATACCCTCAAATTTAGTACCAAAGTTAGTTTTACCGCATCTGCCTCTATTCTCTCGTCTCCTCTCCGCATGAATTTGCTTCAAATTATCACATCCAAATCTATTGTAGTGGTGCTAGCGACGTAATTTTTTCTGGCATTGCGGGAAGCCAAGCAAGCAAGTGAGCAAGCAAGCGCTTGAGTTATCCATCAAGTATCTATATTATGCATGGAATGAACAGCCAACCAGCTTGCCTTTCAAGATGAAAGCCTTGATATTTCTTTTCCTCTCAGACCCGAGGTACACAATTTCAGTGCCGCGCTCCAAGTCGTGTCACCGTGGCGCTGCTGCTGCCTCACCGCTGCTACAAGAGCTGCTTGACACCTATCACTGCTACCTCCCCGGCGCCCTCGCTTCCTGTCCTCAGGAGGCACACCGGTACTTGTCGCAATTTTACACATCTTCGCACTCTACTTCCCTTACGGCTGCTACAGCCCATCGCTACCTTCCCGGCGCCCTCGCTTCTTTCCTATCCTAGGTATTCAGAGAAGCGCCTGCCATTACTGTACCGGCGCCCTCGGTTCTTGCCGCAAGCAAATTCGTGAGATCCCCTTCTCTTTCTCACTCATTTCGCAACCCACCAGCTCTTCCGCAACTTCACGTCTTCCAACATCCACGGATCGCACACTTCAGCTCCCTCAACATCGAATTTCAATCCCAGCACTTTCCAATATCTAGCAAACAACAATCAAGATGTCCGACAACATCGATTACACCCTCCAGGCCTCCCAGGTTTCTCAGGGAGACGAATTCTTCGACTACGCCGGTGCCAGCGGAGAGTACGACGAATCTGGATCCTCCGGACCAGCCCAAACCTGGGCGACACCCAATTCTTCATGGAATGAGGGGTGGAACGACTTCTCAATGGCAAATATCAACTATGGAGCTCCGCTGGAGTCTTCGATGCAAACGACAGCCAGTTTTACCGCAGGCGATGCCTACTTCGCCGGAATGGGAGCAACACCGCAACATCAACACCCTGTCGGCTACCTACCAGCCTCGTACGATCTGCCGCATGAGTCCAATATCTGGGCTTCTGAAGCCAGTCTTGCTCAGCATCATGTCTTACCTGCATCTAGCACATCGACAGAGCCTCTCGAGCACCTTCGTTCTCATCCGCTCACCGACTCCTCCTATGAGCACATGGACGACCAACGACTTGAAGGCAGCAGCAGCATGGTGGACTGGGAGCCCTCGGATGGCGGCCAATCTGAGTGAGTTTTTTTTTTAAACCACGCTAATACGGGCGCAGGCTGGCCAGGCAAGCGGCACAACTAGCTACGACGCCTTCTAAATCGGAAGATGGCCATTCAGCTGCCAAAGGCATGGCTGCCGCCGGCCCTCGAAAAGTAATTGATTGCCCCTGGCTAAGCCGCTCCTTATGTTGTAAAGCCTACCGATCCCAAGACGAGGTTACAGCCGATCTTCATTCTGAGTGTCACCAAATTGCACTTTTGCGGGCTTGGGAGGGTCCGACGACGTGCAGCTGGCCAAATTGTTCCTCCTCCAGGGTCTTCAAGGAAAAATATCTCCTTAAGAGGCACCTCCAAAACATCCACGTTACTCCTCTCTGTTGTCCTATCGCCGGTTGCTCTCATTCAGAGCCGTTTGACAAGAAACCTGACCTCGATCGCCATGTCAAGAGTATCCATGAGGGCTCGTCTTTCGTATGCCCCATTGAGTCTTGCGACGCAAGCACTGTTGGATTTCCCAGGAAGGACAAACTCGTCCAGCATATGAGAGAGACGCATAATAACGTCAGGTGCTTGCTGAATCACTGCGGAGCCGCAATTCTCGATGGGCAACAAGAATCACATATTCAGAACGGCCATGGCGACTATGAGTGCGCTCTGATGGCGTGTGCAGATGGTATGCCCTCACGCTTTACGGAGGAGACAGCACGACTTCACCTTATTAGTGCCCATAAGATGTATCGTGAAACGGCTGGGAGTGCCTTGCGCGACTTAATATGTCCTGATCACAAAGTTAGACAACACAATAGTAGAAGACCGCTGTTTGAGTGTCAGGGATGCTTGGATCACCAGCTCAGATCCAACTAACCTTCCACTAGCACAACTCGACCACGTTCACTCGTGGTGATTGACGCTTGGAATACCGTTTTCATTCTGTCTCTTCACTTACGTACTTGACGTGGTAAAGTATAGCAGCGAAGTTGCAAAATAGGGTTAGGACTGGCGGGATCTTAGAGCAATTTCCTTAGATTTTTAGCTGACTTTTCCCTCTTTTCTTTGGCGAGTAGTTGCAATTGAGAGTTTGGTAGACGAGGTTTATGCGTAGGTTTGGAATTGAGGAAGCGTAAAGGACATTCTTTTGATACTGCTCTGATTTTCTTTACACTTAGCTTTATTATAGGTGAGAAAGAGGAGAGAAGGTTCGATAAGATCAAAATTCGTAGTATAGGCTTTTAAGTTGAAATGCAATCTCACTTTCACGTAGCAGGTGTGCGTTTTAGTCTTGTGCCTAACCGTGAGCCCAATAGCGTCCCTGGCCATGGATACTGGGAAAATAATAGACTCTCGGGGCAGGAGAGTTGCCTATTCTTATTTCTTAGTACCTTATTCCGTTCTAGCTCCCAGGGGCCACACTCGCTTGCCAAGGATTTTCATCGGTCTTTCGAAGGGAAAATATAAAACATATATTTGATTTTGGTTCGCGAGACTGTAAAGGAATATATCTAAAACGAATTCATTTTCAAAGGTCAATATATGTTATTTCTATGGTTAATTAAGTGCAGTTCGTAGAGGATGCTTGTAGGAATGGTACCTTGCTATACAGCCGTTAGTCAGCATAGCCTTACAGTAAGATTCAAGGCTCTCTTCTGTGAAAAGACCCAACGGAGGCTTAACTGAATGGTGAGTCACGTGATTTAATAAGGCTTCAGCCAACTTATCGGATGGTGAAATGCAAACAGAAAGAGATAGTGTTTAAGGGTGCATAAGATATAGTATTAATATCTAGGGATGGCAAAGCTATAGGCATTGAAAGTGGAAATATACCCTCGATAAAGCCTGGTCCTAAAGTATTGGGAAGCTGACACAACGTGATTTCTATCTGACAAACCTCACCTCCTAGAAAGCAACCTCCTTCCTCCCCCTTCAGCTCACCAGCCAAGCTCCTCTCTATCACACCCTCAACTTTGAACGCTCGTATCTATGGACCGACCTGCGGCCGAAGCGCAGAACTCGATAAATATGGACGAAGATTCTGCACGTTCAGTTGCGGAGCAGCTTCCACACCAGGCTCAGAGCCTTCACAACCTCGACAATGCCGCTTTATCAACGAGCGTACATGGAAATTTCCACTACACCCCACTTCCTCAAGAACGATACATTCGTCTCTTACGCATTGTCGAAGGCGACGCAGAACCTCTCTCAATCACAATTAACGCTTTCCCACTGGATGACCTCCCTGACTACGAGGCCCTCTCATATACTTGGGGCAAGGCAACATATGACGATCCCGAGCACGATAATAACGATCCTGGGACGAGTCATCAGATTTTGATTGACCACCAGCCCTTCACCATCACCGAGAATTTGAACGATGGGCTGCATGAACTGCGATATGATGTCAAGGGGTATCTTTGGATTGATGCCTTGTGCATTGATCAGACGAATCCTGCCGAACGGGGATCCCAAGTCTTGTTGATGGGAGACATTTACTCGTCCGCCAAGAGCGTCATTGTTTGGCTGGGTGATCCTATTCCGGAACTTGATGATGTATTATGGCTCATCGAAAACTATCTGCCGACGGTCAACGATCCCCGATTCGCTGCTGCAGCATCGAGAATGGACGAGCTTGTGAAATTCTTCCAGATATCTCTTGATGAATGGTTCCGCCTGTGGGAGTCTCATCGAGATTTTTACAAATCTTATCGTTGGTTCTCTAGGGCCTGGATTGTTCAGGAGTTTTTACTAGCTCGAGAAGTCATAATCCGGTGCGGCGAGCAGACTCTCGATTTGGCAGCATTGTCACTTCTGAGCCAGCAGGCAATCGGCCAGGGACCGCAAATGGGCATGAACGCTGCTCAGTTTATGCCTTTTTGCAGTACTAGATTAAACTTTCCGTTCATTGATGGAATTCCCCTTCAGGAGATGGCCGACTTCATGTTTGCGACTCTACAATGGAAGACTCCGGAAGAACGTTGGTGCGCTGTTATTATTTTCCTTATGCTCTTAACTTGCCCGCAGAACTCCAGCTATCCTCACGATAAGCTATATTCTCTTCTTGGCATGGCCCAGAAGATCCGACCATCCACGCTTCTTCGAGCTCCGGCTCTCAGGGTAGATTATGAGCAAAGTCCGGAAGATGTATTTCTATCCTTCACAACACTTTTAATGACGAAGCTCCCAACCTTAGCAATGCTTTCGTATGTCAATAGACAGCGCCGGTACGACGAAGCCAATGCCAATACATTACCCTCTTGGTGTCCGAATTGTGCTTTCCTCCCGAGTCAATTTCCTATATTGACGGTCAATCAAGGAGTTTCCAGTGGACTCAAACCCTTTGCCGCATCGGGTGATCTTACGAGAGATGATTCACCCTGTCGCATCACAGGGCGGACTCTCTGGGTCTCAGGGAAACGTGTTGCTCGGGTTGATAAGGCTTGTTCGTTATTGAAACCAGTTTTCACCACTGACCTGAAAGCTCTATTTCTCCCTGAATTGGTTCAAGAGTTGTTGGATACTTGCCTTCTTTTGGACATCACTTATCCCCTCACGGCCCAGGATCGGCTTGAGGTGCTGTGGAGGACCATATTGCTAGATCGCGGGTACCTCCCTGGTAACGCCTGGCGATACCTCGATCCCCAAGAAATGTATCCCGCTTTCGCAGCGTTCCTGAACCTTCAAGCCTCTGTCACTCTTGGATCTATGCAAGGAGAGGAGCAGAAAGAACACTACCGCCAGCTATTGCAATCCCGAGAAAGGCATTTCAGTACGTCCTATGACGGATTCCCTCATTTATCAGAGATTGTTGAAAATGCCGAGCATTACAGCAGCGGACAGCTTGACCTTCTCAACCCGCTTATCAGCATTTCAGATAAGTTTCAGCTTCGTGCTCAGAATTCCGGTGCTGGACATAGGCTCTTCGTCACTGCCGAAAAATGGCTCGGTTCCGGTCCCGAGCTTCTTGAGTCTGGCGATGAAGTCTGGCTGTTAAAAAACGCTGCTCTGCCTTTCATTCTTCGTCCTATTGAAGATTCACAATATGAATTAGTGGGAGAAGCGTATGTTCATGGAATCATGTACGGGGAATTGTTGGATGCTCCTGGCGGCCGAGAGGGGTTCCGCGACATAGCTATTGTATAAGCCATGGAGCAAAACGAGTCGTTGCACGAGAATCGATTGTTCTACCACGTCGTAAATAGACGTCAGAAGGCTCAATTTTAGAAGAAAAGGTTTCATTGCAATTTCTTGCACCTCGACAATGGTGAACGACTAATTATGTGGCGATTTAAAATGTTGACCACATACTACATAACTCAGACTAATCTGAAACCAGCTTGGAGATGCCACTCCTAGTCCCTGCAACATCAAGCAATGAGAAACATCCTATAGAAATCTAAGTATGATGTCTTTGAGGAAGGGTAAAGTGCACCAATCGAAATCATGTACTTCATTGAAGAGGGCCAGAGTACTGAAAGTCGCAGAGCGAGGATTCAGATAAGCTCTTTAGTGGAGAAGATATGTGATCAATACCGAAGGCGGGCAAGAGCTTCGATGAAGACTTCGCAGTAAATCAAAAGTAATCACTGGGATTGGAGATGACTTATTTTAGCTTTAATGAACTTTCTTTCAATTCTCCTTTAAGTACAGATAGTTACTTATAACATAGGAAAATCCTTCGAGGAAAATTTGATAAAAAATACCTCTCCCGAATTCGAACCACAGCTAATAGCAATAGTAGATCCTCTCACAGCTACCCACCAGGAACGGTATTCCGAAGGTAGCCAAAGAAGATTTCTACCATCCCAAGTTACCCAATCAGCCTTTGGTTTCAGACAGCATCCAAACCAGGTTGGGTCTCGAGGTGCATTCGATAAGGACATGTCGAGAATGACGGAACCCGTGTTAGTAAAGAGGCAGGAATCTTGGGCCCCAAATGACAACTCATTCAGAACTTCGCCGACCTTTAGAGTTTGTTGCAGTACACCAGATTCCAGATCCCAAATTTTCACCGTCTCGTCTACTGAGCTTGTCACCAGCCAGCGTTCATTGGATGAGAACGCAATTTGATTGACCAGGTGTGTATGGCCTTTGAATGATGTTCGCAACATGAAACCCAACTCGACATCCCAGATATAGACGGCCCATTGAACAGCTAAAGCTATCAGGTTCCCGTCAAATGAAATTGCCACTGACTCGAGCATATCCAGTTTGTCATTGAGCCAGGACCGGATCGATTGCTGCAGCTCACCCGTCTTGAGATCCCATATTAGCACTTCTCTGTGCAATGCTGATGCCAACCAGCGCCCATCGTGTGATAATGCTAATGATATGGCTCCCGTAGCCCTGAGAATGTGTAGTAGTTCTCCAGTTACAGCATTCCAGATCAACACTTTATCCCGGGAACGCCCTGCTAGCCAGTGTCCGTCGTGCGAAAATACCATTAAGGAGATCGACTCTGTATGACCCTTAAAAGTCTTATGCAGCGTACTTGTCTTTACATCCCAGAGCATCAGCTCCTTATCTGCTCCTGCTGACACCAAATAGTGCCCATCATGTGAAAAAGCAATTGCGTTGGCCTCTTGGCCAATATAGTCGGATGTTTGCTGCACCTCTCCCATCTCCAAATTCCAGATCCTTACTATTCTGTCATTCGAACCCGATGCGAGGCGTTGGCCGTCTTGACTGAATGCGACTGTTATTATTGAACCACTATGTCCTCGAAGAGTTTTTCGCAGTAGGCTTGTCTCTATATCCCAAATCTGCACCACCTTATTAATACCGCCTGACGCTATGTAGCGTCCATCGTGTGAGAACGCAACGGCGGAAAGCTCACTATCACCAGTATTAAGGGTTAGTAGCACCTTACTCTCAATATCCCAGATCCGTATTTCTCCGTCCAAAGAGGCTGCCGCGAGATTGCGTCCAAGAAATGTACCATCAGCTCTTAGGCGTAGAGCTTCAGCGGCTTTCTCCAATGCATCTCGGATACCTTGGGCCATTGCGAAGTTTTCACCCGTATCAAATTCCTCCTCTATATCGCCGATGAACCTTTCAGCGAGATCGGACATTTTGACTTTGGTATAAGCGTTAACTGCACGCGATAGGAAATCAGTGATGCTGGGGGCTTCTAGAAAAATTACCGTTCTGGCATTGTTTTCTTTCAGATTTCTTGCGATGTCAGGTACGTCTCGACTAGAGACCAACCATTTGACTTTGCTGTTTTTTGCTGATATAGTTGAAATCAAGTTTAGCAGCTCGGATCTCCCGGGTTTTGCGTCTTTACATTCGTCGAGGGCATCAACAACAAGATACGCCTTTTTGAGCGCCTTAGCCTCAAGCATATTCTGGAAAACCACTTTCAGGTTCTCGAAAGCATTATAATCTTCGAAGAGCTTTGACCCGAGGTTCCCGAAAAGTGTCTGTAGATGGCACAGAAGCGACTTTTCCTGCTGCACAAGCATCCAAATCAGTCCTCTCAAAACAGAAGTCGCTGTGCTGAGGCGTGCATCGGAATCCTGGCAAAAGAAGTAGGATAGGCGGGGGGCTTCAAAGTGTGTGTCCTGCTGGGCCGTAAGTTCTCGTATAATGCCAACGAGTAACATGGTCTTCCCCTTCCCGGGACCGCCTCTGATCCAAAGAAGTCTCTTCGTGTTGCTGTGGTGCCAGTCGACGAAGCTTTCGTATTGCTGAGTCTCTAGAATCCACTTGTATGAGTCTGCAAGTAGGTGATCTTTCCGATGTTCCAAGCTGTCCATCTCCGCTCTCATGTCGGTAACACACAGTTTTTGCATGATCTCGTTCTCTGCCGCCGAGAGCTGCAGGTTGAAGATACCGCCAAGGTACATGCTAGTTTGTCTCGTACCGTAGTCACCGGAGACTGCTCTGACGGAGTTCTCGGCACTGACAACATCGCCCAAACTTTCGTTCCAATCATCAGCTTTAGCTAGCTTCCTTAAAGTTTCGAAAGCCTGATTTCGATAATAGGCGCAGATACTCTTGACGACGTATTTAAGGAGGGCATTGTATAAGTTGAGTATCTCAGCTGCCAATTCGGTACGAATTTTCCGTAAAGTGGTCGTCCTGCGAAGATGACTCTTCCAGGAGGAGCTTCGATAAGGCCGAGTACCATTTCATCTTTCGGATGACCTGAATGATTCCATCTCGATTTGCCGCTGTCTCGGTGATTGTATTTGACAATACCTGAAGGCATCAGTGAATTCATCGTCAAATTTCCCAAAGCTTACTCACGTTCAATGCAACACATAGACCTGTCCAGGCAAGGGCAGCGACTGGGACAGGCTGTAGAGCGCTACCTATGGCATCTTTGACTGAAAGAACAATGTTAATCGCAACGCCAATGTTCTCTCCAACGTTTGCGAGCTTCTCCGTTTTTCTAGGCCAGTTTTCAGAAGTTTATTCATCTGCGTTGCCCTCTTGGCTCGGTCCGATTGCTCAATTACGTTTCCTTCAGCGTCAGTTGAGCCATCACTGAGCTCACGTGATACTATAGTCTCATAGTAGTCGAATAACTTGGGATTATCCCGTTTCAGGTCATCATAAGCTTGGTCCCATAATTGTTCCGGTTGGATTGGCGGCATAGGGTCAATCGCCGTGGTATCCGCCGGAGTATCAGAGCCTCTAGGCGGGCTGGCCTCGGGGGCCGAAGGAGGATCATCGGGAGGCAGGGGAGCAATTGACTGTTGACTGTGAGATGTAATTGCATCTTTTGATTCAACATTTGGAGACTTTTTCAAGTTGGGTGTAGAGAGGGTCGAGGTTGTGGAGGGTGAAGCAACGGATCGACCAACTTGCGAGTCGCTGTCGTTAGCCTTCTTTAGCTTTTCTTGATCCGACTTTCCAGAGCGGAAAAGCTTTCGCATAAAGCTTGGACGTGATGATGTTTTGTCAGCCATGGCGTCGTAAGAAAGTTGGCGAGTTGGTGAGTGATGGCACTCGTGGTATATAGGAGGCTGCGAAATGTCTCGGGTGCCGTACGATTTCCAGGTCGGTTACACAGACTTAGGCCAATTACGAGTACTTGAATTGATAAGAAGGCGGTGAAGGCTTAACCCCACTTTCCTGCCTGCCCTAAATTGTAGATCTCATAAGCTGCGGGTCTAGGCTCTTATAAGTTATAAACTCGTGTGGGCCCTCGTGCGCTATAGGTATAGGCGCCCTGTAAGAGGCTCTCCAATGTCGAAAATTTAGACTCTCATGCTTCATAAGTCTAGGCTTCCGTTCATTATAAGTTCTTTTGCACGCTCCTACTCTTCCCTTCCTACTTGTTGTAAAAATAATCTATACTACTATTAAACTTTAAGGTACTTTATCTGGTCGTGCTCCTAGGGATTCTGCCTGTTTTAATTTGAACAATTCTAATATTATAACAGCAAGAACAACGCCGGAGCCTTCATATGGAGCACTTTCCATTTCCACCTTTAGATCTAAGCTCTGCTGCTGCTTTAGCTTGAGCCTGGCTGGGTAAGTGAATCCGAGGAGGCGACCTGTTCAGGCTCCTCGGCTGCGACTGCTATTAGCTGAAATTGGAAGAAAATAATAGGGAGAATTCTCCGGACCCGATTTTGGATCCTTGTTGAGAAGAGCTGCACGAAACGAAATGACCACAATGCGAACTTTGTACCTTGATCTAGTGGGACGAGTTTTCAGCTCATACTTTGTGATTTATCTCCATCTAAAGCAGTCCTAAGCTAATATGAAAGCTCCCTTCTCCATGCTGCCATCGCAAGCAACGCTAAATCAAACAACAGAAACTGTATATATATTACCTCCATTGAATTCCTCGAACTCTACCTAGGTATGAGGCTCGCTCTCATCGAAAATCTTATACGGTAGATCAATAGTTCACCATCGTTGGAACTGGCCCCTCTCAGTATGAGTAGGTATCAGCAGAAGGCAATGATATCTTGAGCCACATTCCTTGTCCTGCTTCCTGATGATTGGCATGCAGTGTAGATTTCTTGGTATGATAATTGAACTAGCAAAGATTGTGGCAATAATGCCGTCTGGATACCAATTCTCGTAAGGTTCGTGGAATCGGAATCGAAACCTGGAGCCGCTCTGAGGCTGTATATCTATAGTTTGCAGCTCAATTGTTGATAATCGCCCAGCTAGCCGGAGTAGACCTGAGCTAACCTCTCCAGTCGGGTCATCTCCTAGTGCTGTTCTGGGGAAATCAATTATCTTGACTAAAGTTGTGTCCCCATTCTTGGGTGACCGATCAGGAGAACAGTCTATTAGGCCATCTACACATGCCCATGACCATGACGGTGCTCTATAGTCTTTTGTCGGTATGAGAATTCCGTCTTCAGTGAAAGGCCTCCACAAAAATTGACAGGGTAGATCCTTTCGCCAAAGACCTGCTATGTATTCATCCTGGAAAACGATCTGAAGGACTTTCACCACACTGGATAGGGCAATTAACTTGTCCTTCGGTTCTGTTAAGTTGCAGGTTGTGTAGTCCAAAATAAGGTTTGACCACGACGCTCCCGTCCCGCCGCCATTGCTGTGTTTCTCTCTGGTGATTGCCGTGATATGTTTTTTCCTGTATTCTTGTGGACCACGCGGCCCTCCACTGGGATATTCCTCGCAGACATTTTCGTCATAGCACTCCCAGAAGATCTGGCTTTTGCCAAGATGAAGAATCCGAGGAGCAAGGAGAAGTTCTTGAATTACCCAGCCTCTCGAACGCAAACGGTCATTTTCGAAAAGACTAGACCAGAATGGTTCTCTGTGTACAGACCACTCATCGTTTGCATAATCCTCCCAAGCTGTTCTAACCACGCATGGTTGAATAAGAGGCCTTTCTCTTATCGAATGGCAACCAGCATTTGCATCTGATGCCCCGGAAGCTGCAATGTTGCAGAGGCTTCCTTGATATACATCAGCCATTAGAGATGCTTCTTGTTGCCAGTCGCTGACACAGTCCTGTATTATACATAGGGAATCGATCCAGATGAATTTTGCGCCCAGTTCACGCGCTACCCAGATGGCATCTTGGAAAGTCTGGGGGAGCTCTGACACTAGCACGCCATCCATAAGTCGTTGTAGCGTACCAGTTGTGAGTTTCAGAAATTGTGCTGTTCCCCAGCAATGGCTTAGTGTCATATACTGTGGTATGGGAGTCTCTTTCGAAGAAGAGCGACACCATAAGCGTACCCAGGCTTGCGCCGGCATGTCCAAATCTAACAGGCGCTTAGGCGGCTGTAAATTACTTGTTTGCAATGCATGATGGTTACAACAGGAATGTTCACCAAGACATTTACTCAGCCATTCTCTAGCAAGGCCCATTGGCGTCTTAGCTACGGTTTGGTTTTGGAAACCTAACGTACATTAGAAATTTGAAGACCATGAGAACCCACCTCATTGTTATGAATAGTACGTACCACTCCCTTTCCCTAAAATAAACCTGAGATGATCATCATAGTATTTCAAGCCCTCGACCTGAAAAGTTAAGTATAGTTCTGCCGGATCATTCGCTTTGCCTAGAGAATAGCTTGTGAAATAGTTCTCATTGGCATTTTTTTGGTTGCTCCCCTCCGCTTTAGGCACAATCATTGGAGCATATCCTCTTTTACATACCCAGTAGCTCCGGATAGCCTTGCAGATATAACAGCCTCCGAAGGCTGACTTCTCCATGTCCTCGAAACGAGAATGATGCTTTTTGAAATCATAAGTCCAGCCCGCGCTAAAACTCCCTTGGAAAAAAAATTGACAGGCTCTGCAGAGCAACTTGTCATAAGTGGAACATTGGCTTCCTAGGTTTCGTGAGCTTGCTAGCGAGGCAACTTGATTGTCATCGAGAAGTACGCAGCTGTGTGCTCTTTTTGATTCGCCGATTTGATTCATCGGGTCTGAAGCTTCCATTTTGTGTTATACCGTTCTGGCTTTACACAATGACAAGGATCGCTCACAAAAGCCCACGTCATCCGTCAACTGAAAACGCGGCTGAGTGTTGCGAATTTCGAGTTGCGATATCAGGGTAGAATATTGGCACTTGGTCGACTACCCATTCCAATCCGCCGCAGCACGAGGAAGGGATAATATCCTCAAGAGTGGCGGAATGATTGAATATTGAGTGAGAGACCGAGGGTGGTTCTAGCTTTATGGGCTGCCCGGAGCGTCGAAGCTTTGTCGTACATTCCACTGTGGTGAGACTGACAAGAGGTGTCCTAGACTGGATAGACAATTTTCGATGAGTCAACGTCGCAACATGGGATAGGCAACATGAGACAGGCCCGGTGATCGAATCAGGGGATATTTTTGTGGGCACAGGATTGACAATGTTGAGCAGTGGAAGGGCGTGGAAGACGCGACGCGACTCAAGCCTCATAGGGTGATCGCGACAGCGCGATTATCGTTGGATTTTAGAATATGGCCAGTAGTAAGTGAAAACCAATGCTTTTCGCGCTAGTGTAGCTTGCGCTAAAAGTTTCTTGTGCACTCCTCGTCTAATCTACGCTGTCTTCAGCGATAACATATTTGGAGTCCTGGCTGGGGAGGAGGGGCCTTTTGTAGCTCCTCGTTAAAATTTGATGATTTCTGGTGAGATGGGTCTTAACTGCACCGCGTCCTGTAAATAGGGTTAGTAGACCTGAGCTGCTCCCAACTGAGCCGAACCCGAGCAAGGGTGGTGCTGGTCACGTGAGCCATAGAGGTGGTAGCGCGAGCATTACGGTCAGGAAACAGGCGTTTTATAATAGATAGAATGTCTTCAAATGAAAATAAACTATGTTGGCTTCGAAGGGAAACAGTGATTACGTATATAGCTATTATAGACAGGTTAAATTTTCAAGGTGTGATCAGTAGTGTTATCGATGGTTTGGTAGAAAGCTGGAAAAGGATTTCTTGGAAGTCCTCATGCCATCCCACCACTCAAAAGGCAATTCGTAATATTCTCCAAGATCTCATCATTGCATGCTGCGAGCCCAAAATAATCCAATCAATCAAAGTGAATGTTCGCAAATTTCCCCATCCGATAATTCTCGTGTTACCATTTGTCATCTCCAAGGGAAGCCAGCTAACACAGCCCCCAACATTTGGAATACACATCGCTCCATCAATGCCACCACCCAATAGCTACAGCTACCCGGCAAGACTCTGTACGTTAACTGGCTGCTACAACTGCGGGGCATAAGCCTCCAGTTCCAAAACGTGCAATGCTGGAGGTACCGTCCGCGCTTCCGAGCATGACAGGTACACAAGCTACTGTGCACTGCTCTGGTTCGTCTCTCATGACGATCGGAAACCTTGTCGAGCTGATATATGCATGAAACTTGCATGGGGAGCTTTGTTAGTATGAAGGAGAAGCTTTTCTCAATTTCCAAGATCCTTCAAAAGGTCGCAACGCTGTCGTTCCTGCCTCCAATTATTCGCTGAAAAGTACATCGAAACACATTCATCAATCCGAATTACCCCTAAGAAAGCAATGTATTCACTCTTCAGCATTCTCCTGACACTGGCGGTCGCAGAAGCAGCCAAAACAATCGTAATCACCGCCGGCTCTGGTGGCCTCGCCTTCTCTCCCGACAGCGTAACTGCGGATGTTGGCGATACATTGGAATTCCACTTCGTGGGCACGATACACTCGGCAGTCCAAGGAGACTTTGGCAGCCCATGTGCTCAGTCCAGTACTGGTTTTGATTCTGGGCCAGTGACTAGCGTAAGCTCTCTTCCCTTCCCCTCTTCTCTCTCTTTCTTCTGTGCAAGAAAGTGTCAAAGTTATTGCTGCTGACGAACCTGTGGGATATATAGTCCGATGTCTTCCGAGTAACAGTCCAAAACACCGATCCCATATGGTTCTTCTGCGGCACACCCAGCCACTGCCAAGGCGGCATGGCTGGCGTCGTCAACCCTCCATCCTCAGGCGACACCCTCGCTGCATATAAGAGTGCGGCACAAGGAACTTCTACCACCTCATCTGGGAAAACACAAGGTGGTGTCGTTGCGCCAGTTGGCAGTAAAGTCACAAGCTCTGGCGCAGCTTTATCCTCGTCCACTGCTACAAGTCCTGGCTCGAGTACGTCTCCGGTCACTCCAAGTACGAGTCTTTCGTTAAACTCGACGGCGACGGCAGCGAAGAGTTCTGTGGGTGGGAGCCCCACGAGCAGTCCTTCGGGTACGCCGAGTCCTACTGCTGGGTCGAATGGCAGTGGAAGTTCATTGGTTGAGGCGAGTGGGAAGGCCGCGCTTGTCGGTCTTGTGCTTGGGTTGAGTGGCTTTGTTGTTTTGATGGTTTGAGATGGTAGTGAGTGGTGTTTAGTGAGATTCTTGGTTCAAGGGGTGATGGGTTTGAGAATGTAAACTTCTCTTTAAGATACGCGAGTAAATATCATATTCGATGACTACATCCATACACCAAGCAACCGATGGAAACATTTGAGTTGTCTATGCATCTTTCTTCTTGTGGGGGTTTATATAAGATAAGTATTAGATGGACTTAATATTACTACAAGTAGTTCTCGCCTCTCTTTAATAATAGCGAGTTCTAGAACTGCGACATCATAATCTGTTTATATGACCGGAATTACCATGGATTCAATATCAAGTTATTGCTCACTGCATCGAAAATAGGGTCGGTATGGCATCGAGTGTTTAGACACATGCTGCTTCTCTGAATCTTCGACTACGCTAGAAGAAGGGGTAACGACCACGTGACTTAGAACGAACTCATCACCTGTCGGGCTTCCAAAATCCGCAAGTATGCACCTAAGCAAGAATCTGAGCTTTGTAAACCATTAGATAATCAAGAAAGCTTACCAGCAGCACCCCATTTCCGACCCTTTAGCCTCAAGGCATCTTTTAAAACGTTCAACGCCTGGACTGATTCTTTACTTGGGATGTGACGATTTATCCAGATATAGAGCGAGGCTGCTTTGTACGTAGAGTACAAGACCATTGGTGAAGTCTCTTCTAGTGCTATCATCCCAGTAGTAACAAAGCCTTTTGAGTTCATGACGGTCCTTTCCATTACCTCTTTTGCCATAGTCCAGTGGTACGATTGCTCTTCGCTGTCGGAAACCGTGGGTTCGCAGACGAGGAATTTTGTATGAAGCATTAAAAGAGCACTATCTGACATTAGCGATTGAAGGGAAGAGTTGTTTGTGTTATTTTCACCTGTTACAAACGTCCACTGGGCAGCAATACCTGAGGCTTCTCCTCTTCCCTTCTAATTCGCAGAGCACAATGAGAGCATTAATGGTCCGAACGAGTTGTCTCACTTCGCCTTCCTGCTCTGGATATACGTGAAATGGTTCTGAAATGTGTCGGAAAACGAGACTGAGGAGGTGGGTCGAAAGTGCTAGGCGAGCAAATCTCCCCATGTTCGTATCGGAAGCTGTTGATAAGTTGATCGGATGACTTTTCACTGCAAGCTGCCATATTTATGTTCAGCATGTATTCAAAGTTTGATTTGTGGTGACTTACACCTGCATCCCACGCTTCGTCGTCGGAAGGCAAAAGATCATACCCTGTAGGATCTGGTGTGGCTAACGGTCGGCCAGGCCAACCTAGATTGCCAATGCTTCGAAGCGGTCAGCAGATTTTCGCGTTTAAAACCAATTGATATATCTCAGACCGTTCCAAGATGATAATGGCCCACCAAACTCTACTTCTCTCCTCTCGCTCCACCCAGTTGAGTTTTGAAGTCATTTTCGATGTGGCTCCTGAATGTAAATCCATTGCAAAGGCATAAGCAACGCAGGTACTAATCGAGAGATACGCAGATGGATATATACCATGGCCTAACTCGTAGAGTGCTATCAACAATCCTGACTGCAGTACCTGAAGGCTAAATATCCCAGCTACCTCAAGTTCAACAAAATACTGTTTAGCACACAAGTAAATGTCCGTTTGCGGTTGCGCAGCGGAAGGAGAAGGCAACCCGGTCATCAATTTGATGCAGAGACACAACAATGCAACATCGGCACGTGGAACACATAATGGGTTAAGTAGCTGGTCGAAAAAATGCTTCCTCGAAATGATAGGCATGTAAGAATGGACCGTTTCGAAGAATCGTAGCGCGACAGCTCGAATTTCGACATCATTTCCGATAATTCTCGAGATATTTATGGGGATTTGAGTGGCAGGATTTGGTATGGTCATCATACCCTGTTGGAATACGTCTTGGTCGAGAAAGAAAACAGCCGGGAACTGATTGACTTGAAACTTCAAAGTATAGTCGGGGGGGCTGGACTTCGGAATGTCCTCGCTCGTAGACAGTTGAGCAGAGTCGTCGTAATTACAGACTCTATCCTCATTACTGCATACTTGTTAAAGGCTGAAGGAATTGGTTTTGGCAATGAACTGAGTTTTCTCTGCTTTCATACCTTACACACAGAGAGCAGCGAGGAAGTCTTCTGTCACATTTCCTCTTCCTCTTCCTGCACATCTCGCATGCATGCGGGCCGTGGAAAACTGTCACCTGAGACATCGTCCTTTCAATTGACATTTTCTAAGGCGGCGTTGTGGTGTGCCAGGAAGAGCAATGCACGGTGGAGAATAGTGTAAGGGGTTAGGAAAAGCGGAAGCTCAAATATTGACGGAATTTCCACCTCCCGGAGTTATACATCTGGTTGTGGGGATCTTAATCGTAAATGTTCCATTGCCGAATAATGTTTGTAATCGTCTACTTTGTGATTACTTTAGCGGCGGGTGGGTGGAAAACCCGCCAACAGTCAGCACATCCGGTAGAGGTCCGGACAAACGGGATGATTAGTGATACTCTATGTACTCTCCTGTGAGTTTTCTTTTTTCAACTCAGAGCTTGCTCCTCCGTTAAAGGGACGTTTCACGGAGGACTTGGCGACGAAGATTGGTGGACCGATGCTTTAATGCTTGATACAAGATCTCATTCTGGAATTGATGCTACCAGAGCCACAATAGGTTGCTTTGAAAGTGGGTTCCAAGTGCAGAGGGCAGAAATAGCAACCCCGTCATTCAGTTGATTCTTCATCAGAACCTTGCTTCTAAGGATCGAAGGCTAGTTTGAGCGGGCGGGTTTCCCGCGGATCAGAAGCCTCCATGCGTGCCAAAGGTTGTGTTGGGCATATCACATTTCATTGTCTAATGCAAGTCACTGTTACTACATGTGCCAACAATCTTAATGTTTCAAAGCAGAGTTTTGAAAGCTCTAGTCACCCAGCGTGCTTACCAAATGGGCTTTCAGGAAATGATGAAATAGGTGCGCGCTGGTCGACCTTTGGAACTGTTAATGAGCTTTATATAAGAAGCCTTTTCTCTGTAGATTGTCAAACATTAAACAATAGTCTCATCCCAATTGCTTCTATCCAAATATATTCTCAACAAACACTCCGGCCTCCAGAACTATTCTCTCTGACTGATCAGAAATTTCGCCTCTTGTAGCCATGACTTCCGCGCAGTCCATCTTGATTATTGGAGCCACGCGTGGCATTGGGCTTGAGTTGGTTCGACAAGCTGTGAGTATTTAAACCAATTATTGTGTTTACAAGATATTAATGGAATCTCCCAGCTCTCGGCTCACCCGTCTGCCACCGTTTATGCTACAGCCAGAGACGAGAAAGCCGCTACCGAGCTTCATAATCTGGCCAAAAAGAGCGATGGCCGTGTCAAGATTGTATCTGCTGATGCTAATAACATCAACTCACTCAAAATCGTGGCCGCCGAGATCAAGAAGAGCTTTTCTGCCCTGGATACTGTGATCTATAATGCTGGTGTCTTGAACGGGTTTGGGAATATCCTCGAGGTTGGTATTGACGGACTCAAGAAGAACATCGATACCAATGTATATGGAGCCTACTACGCTGCAGTAGAGTTTGCTCCGTTGCTTTTGAAATCTACGTATCCAAAGAAGTCCTTGGTTCTTCTCTCTTCCGAGTATGGCTCAATTGCTTTGAGCAGCAAGGTCTTTACGGACCACGAGAAGCTTTTCGGTGTTACTGGTTATGATTCGACCGCAATGTACAACATCTCAAAGGTATGTCACTTGCGTTCTTTAGCTGTCAGGAAGAACGAGCTAATGAATACAGACCGCTCTTAACCGCCTGGGAACTGAGTTGGATCACGTACTTCGCCCACAAGGTCTACCAGTCTTGCTGGTTCATCCTGGTCTGGTTAAGACGGACATGAATCCTTTCGGGGACATTGACGTTGCTGAAAGTGCTGTCGGCATGTGAGTAATCACCCCCATCTAATAATAATCACTATAACTGACCTTATAAGTATCAATGTCATCAGGTCATTCTCCTCTACAACAGACAAGAACTTTGTGGGTTGGAACGGTCAGGAACTTCCTTGGTAAGAACGAAATTTAAGATCTGCACCCAATATCCAGCAGCTTCGAGTGGGAAACAGCTTGTTTAGAGTTCTATTTAGAGCAATAAGCGACCTATACATTCTTTCATAATAATACTTGCATTACTCTCGAACTCTTGGGCTTCCCTAGGCTTCACACCTTTGCGTAAAGTGAAACGATGTAATGACCCTAATAATAAGCAAGCTTTAAAAGTAATATAATGCGAGAGACTTGCTGTTTAATCGTGTACAATTTCTTTATCTCATCTAACGCTCTTAGGGGCAATATCATATAGATATATTTTTTAGATTTAGTAAATAAACCCTTAATTTTATTTTCTCTACCTACTATAAAGTTAAATCTTTATATATCGAAGAATATCTATAACGCCTCTTCTATAATAATATTTTCTAGAAATCTCCAGTACATGAAACCTTTTCCCACAAAGAACGTAAGTCAGACTAAGAGCTTCAACTTCGTCATACAATATCCATTCCTTCCAAGGTCGACTACCCTCCCCCACTACCGCCCGCCAAGAACAACTTCTCCCTCTTCAAAAACACAGAAAGAACAAGAGTAAGCGCTCCTCCAGCAATGATCAAGACATAGACCTTATCAATCGCCTCTACAATACCCTCAAGAACGTGTTCCCTGACTTGCGGGGAGACATTTGCAAGCAAGTCGCTCTGCACACCTGCAATAGCAGCATGCACTTCTGCATCCGAGAATCCCAAGCCCTGCAGTGCATTCTTAACGCTCATGAAGGAGAAGCTTTGGAATATCTGTCCCGCAATCGTAAGCGCAATTGTTGTTCCTCCCAACTGCGCCATATTCATGAATCCAATTGCCGCTGGGACATGCTTTGGTTCAACCTTGGCGGATGCCGCGGAATAGGCAGCTTGAAGTGCAGAGCCAGCCCCGACTGCGCAGAGGATGCTGTAGCCGTATACATTGGCGGTGCTTGTATTGGCTTTCACAGTGTACATGAGCGAGCCGCCGATGATGCTGGTCACGCCGCTCAAGACGTAGAACGGCATGTAGTATCCGAATTTCGACATCATGATGCCGCTGAACATGGTTGAGCCTACACCGATAAATATGAATGGGAGTAGTCGGACGGCAGCATGAAGGGAACTATCGCCGTGCGTGAACTGGAAGTAAAGCGGGATGTAATAGATTGGGATGAAGAGGTTGGTGGAGACGGCGGCTGTGCAGATATGCAGTAGAACGAGAGAACGGGAGCGGAGAAACTGGGCTGGAAAAAGACGATTCTCTGGTGTTGTGAAGACGGCAAAATACTGAGTTATAATGTAGGTGATCAGCACAATACCGAAGACGATGAATGTGGCTATCGTTCGCCCGTCGTCCCAGGCCCAGACACCTCCTGCAAATGTGAGAGCGAGGATCCAGGATGTATATGAGCCGGCGTTCAAGATGGTGCCAAGCCAGTCGAGTCGTTCAAGCTTCTGTCGGATGCTGAGCTCGGGATATCGGTGAACTGAGGGAAGTATAAAGAGCCAAATTGGAGCTATAACTCCCGCGATGACGAGGTTGATGTAGAAGGACTAGAGCATAGTTTGATCAGAAAATGTTGTGACAGAAGATTGGAGAAAGGCTAACCCATCTCCAGGTAGCACTGCTGGTTGCGAATGACCCGCCAATTACGGGGCCGAGAATTGCTCCCAAACCCCAAAGAAGCCCAATGCCTGCTGTGTAAATTGGTCGTTCATGGATTGTCGTTAGAGCAGCGAAGAAATTCAAACCTCTGCAAATTACTAGTCAGCATATACACACATAATAACGAAGTGTGAAGGTAATTACTGACCCAAGGTACGTTCCAGCTCCTCCAATGCCAGCAATCACTCTTCCAACAATGAGGGCGTTCATATTTGGCGCCGATCCACAGATGGCACTCCCAAGCTGGAACATGAAGATGCTCGATAAATAAACCCATTTCACGTTGAAGAGTCCATACAGCACACCAACTGGCAGAATCACAGCAACAGATCCTAGAGGAAACCCAGCGCCAATCCAAGTAAGCTGGTCGATGTGCCCGAAATCTTTGATGATTGGAACTTGCACGTCCGCGACAATTGTCGTATCGAGACCATACAACATGGCTGATATGTAGAGCACGGTGACGGTAAGAACCCAGGGAACCCCGGAGATGGAGCGAGCTGGTTCTGGAACTTCTGGTGGTTCCAGGGAGAGGCTTTGATGCTCAGAATCCACAGCTGGGGGCTTTTCGGAGTCTGTCATGGTAGATTCTGACGGCGACTGGTTAGCCTGGGCCACAAGCAAGGAGCTCATCGTGGATGTTAGGATGATTTGGAAATTTGAAAGCTATCGATTTGGCGTGAAGTGTTGAGGAAGACAATGAAGCAGGTAGTGCCCTGAGATTCTGGAGAAACATCCGTGAACCAACCTTCTTAAACAGAAAATTTCTCTAACTTGACTATCAATCAAGATAAGCACGGATACCAAAGCAACTGATATATCCTAACTAATCATTCCGATATTAGCCCCCAAGTAGCAAGACATGCGCTCTCGGCGGACTAAATGTTGTTGAAATATTGAGAAAGACAGCAGTGAGCTATGGTATTTTGCCGTAGGTACAATTAGTTCCCGAACACCGCGTTTCCCAAAAGGTGGAAAGTGGAGGTTTCTTTGATGCCTGCGGGTTGCCAATCAATTTTAAATACGGATTACTCACCAACCCCTAACCATTTAATAAGATGCTCACTGTCGCAGGACAAGATCACTAATCCCTTGAGACTCGGATATGCATTGAGCCGAACTGAGGACAATGTGGTGCTTGTTGGCTTTGTGCGGAGCTTTTGTGGTTCGGAGAGGAAGGCAGTAGTACTGCTCATACTCGCAGTTAGAAAAGACCCATTGAGTTTTTAGCCCGGGAGAAAAACTGCAACGGAGCGAGTTTGGTGTATGATTTGGCAAGTGTTTACTGTTGTGTTTATGACACTGATACTTCTGACACGGTTGTTGAAATGGGCTTGCAAGTTCAACGAATATTCCAAAGAGCATCAAATTGATACCTATAAAGCGACACCCGCAACTCCTGCTCAACTAAAATCGCTTCTATGATCAAGTACAACTCATGGCTAGCCGATCTCTTCTTAAGCCGCGCTGAGTTCATTGACTCCTGCAGCCCTTGGGCCCGGTTCATCATAAGATCCTCCAGACTTCTCCTGTTTGCTTTCCAGATTGTCCTTGACTTTCACAAAGGCCACAATAACCACCCATGAGAGCCAAAACGCTGCAGCGAGGACTCCATAAACAATCTGACTCGTTTTGCTTGTCCCTGCTAACTGGAGCCCAAGACCACCATTGATCGCCCCAAGAGTAATAACTGCGCGACCCCACCATATATGAAGCCGCGTAAATACGCTCCGACGTCCCCGCTCCTTCACGATGAGATGGTGAGTTAAGCCCGTAATGGGCTGGAAAATAAGTGAGCTAATGACCACCATCCCGATGATGGCGTGGTTTGAGTCAAGTTGTTCCGTCATCTGTGCGATCCAGATTCCCATTCCCATGGCGGCGAGCGCAAGCATGTACGTAAATGCTTCCCAGCTTGCATGCACCCAGATGGTAGCACGGGCGTGAAAGAGGCGAACAGTAATGGCACCCATTGGAAAGAGCAAGGCAAAGCATAAGGGAGCAAGGATGCCATGTGCTAGAAGAACCATGTTCATCTTGGATTCAGCATCCCCATCTCCATCAGAATCGTCGTCAGAGTCAGCTATAGCCACGTAAGCTAGATGAGAATTAGTAACAGTAAATCCTTTTTAAACTGCCATGATGTCTGACATACCACAAGCCAAGACTCCTCCAACAATATGGTACGCCCTCATTTGAAATAGAGACGAGAAATGCTAATTGAGAAAGATTTAGTAGCCTGACCTTGTGACAAGAGTACAATTCATTTCAGAGAGAGTAGGAGACTGAAGAGATAGGTGACACTTATATAACGCCCGATCAGCTCCTTACCACTCTCCCTCTGCACTATTCCGTCGATCAGAAAGTCGCATCCGAAATAGGAGCAATATACTTGTGACACATGGACAAATGATCAACAGTAACAATCCACTTACGGTATGCAAATGAGGCATATCAGTCCTGTCGATTTTATTTTTCTTGTTGAATTCAAGTCATCTATCCGAGTTTCTGCATAATACTTGATAAATGACGTAGAGCGGTGAGATTAATTGGAATTTATGGCAGGGATAGCGAAGTATTTGGAACATAGGAGATGTATTTGGAATATAGCGGCCAATGGAATTCGACGTTCAACGATGGCCCCCCGTAATATCCACCACACAAATTATCCCGCGTCATTCTTCAGAGCGCAGAAACTCGCTGTGGTTCAGATCTTCGAATGGTGAAGCAACGATATCGACGTTTATGACATAGTATTTGGACATCTCCCCGAAATACAATCAGTAATGACATAGAGGCCACGCATTTGGCCCGCTCTTTCAGCGACAATAGACTTTTCTTAACCTAAACTTTGAAAATCCTTTCTTGAATTAGACTCCAGGCGATGACGTTTGTGGTGTTTAGATAGGTGGTAGAATCGAAACTAATGTATGGAAGGTCAGCAATAGTGTGAGGTGTTGAAGTCGTTGGGCTTTTTGCTCTGTTCTATCTAGGGAACAAGCGTAAATTTTGCATTTGTGATCAATTTGATTGCCTTCCCAGTAGTAACTTTGCTCCGTGTGTATGATCTGAGAAAGTTTGGGATATAAATGCTGTTGGTTCAATTTAATCCTTCACTCGAAGGGTGTTCCATTACTGGTTAGACAATACTTAAGCCACACCTTCAGTAAACATCATCTTAGGGAGGCATTGAATCCTAAACTTCGTTCTAGATCGAAGTAACTGGAATAAAAGATTGGGAGGAGAGATGAGCAGATAGAGATTGAGAGTGGTTTCGCAGAACTGATAGTTGTAGTAAGAACCAAAAGAGGCGGGGTAGAGTTCCACCATATCCAGAGCTTAACTCCGCGTATAGCTTTCGTCCGGCTTACCAACTCCTTCGTGACGCGGGTTTGGGGCTTTTCGACCAAATCGCTTGGTCGATAGGAACCACACGGCGGAAAGTCTTCGGGCTTTCCCCTATTTGCACTATCCCCTAAATTTACCATACAAATTTTTTGTTCTTTATTAATAATATATGGTTAGCAGTTCTTAAAAGGGGCTTATACTTAACGCCCCCCTATATTTAGAGCTCGAGCCATCGACTCGTAGGCAATTTGTAGCTCGATTTAGAAGAGCTATCAAAAGAGTCTTTGAGAATGACGACATAAAAGGAGGGAGTAGTGGAGATTATGTATCGAGAGGGAAGAGGCCTATAGCTGCTGTATGGGAGGAAGAAACCGGCAGGACTCCCGGACATGTGAAACTTCAACGCTACGTGGCCAGAGAACGCATAACGTGGTTCGATCATCCCAAGTCCAGCTCAGGCTATAGATTTGGCCCTCTATTCCTTGCATGGAGGCGGCACATCGGAAGTTTAACAAACTGTCGTGTTTTACTTTTTGATAAGCGAGCTGATAAGCAGGCAATATCATCCTATCGTAAGTTTCAAAGAATGCATGTAAAACTGGTTTTTAGGGTCGTCATTCACTTGTTACAAGTATCTGTACGTTGAGTCTGTGAGCATATTATATATTACCTAGAATATAGCCCCCCCTTTTTTAACCTATTAAGGCGATTGGGGTAGGTATCCGTTCTCGCTCCCCTATTAGATAGTGCAAATATTCCTACTGGGACCGGTTGTGGATTTATCCTTAATACTTCAGTCAAGAGTATACTAAATTAGGGTACCACAATCCTAACTACTCCGGGTTGAATACTTCGACTTGAAGTATACGAATTCCGAGTACGCTGATTTGATGTATTAAATCCAGACCAAGGATTGAAACAGATCCTTAATAGACTGGAGGGACTTGTTAAAGGGAATTCAAAAAGAACACTGGATGCATGGCACGAACGTGTGCTAAACTCTTGCTGTGAACGCAATCCAATCTTTTCATTATTCATTACCCCCAAGCCCTAAGATCGGCCAAAACATCGCACGCTAAACAACAGACACAGACTTTCTTCCTCTTCCGCTCCCCTCCCACAATCATTAAAAGAACCTAGATACCAACAGGTTTCCTCCTCACAGCCCCACTCCTACTCCCAGCTATTGTTTCTACCGTCGAAGGTGGTGGACTAATTGTCCCCGTCCCGCCACTCAACCTCGAATTTCTCCCCCCTTCCCCTGCATAGCCACTAGGATCACTAATCTCACTAACCCTGCTCTCACTCCTCAACCCAGGACTCCTCTGTCCACCCACTCCATCGGATCCAGCCTCACTAAACCTCCCGGTATTCCCCATCTGCGGACTCCCATTGATCCTCGGGGTCGCTCTACCCTCATCTACGGGAAAGTAGTCCATATCTTCCCCCGCCATCTCAGCCGGCTCCCTCGGCCTATACTCGCTAAATCCAGAGACCTCTACAGCAGTTCTATCCTTGCTTTCCTGATAAGTTGGTAGTTCGGCACTATTTCCCGGCTGGTCGGGAGGAGTGTTTTTACGGTGGCGACGGAAAAGGTAAAGTCCGAGGATTGTGAGCAGAGCAAGGAAGATGAGGCCTCCTACTACGCCTCCTACGATCGGGGCGATGTGCGATTTGTGCTTGGGGGAAGAAGCAGGGGGCGAAGAAGTGGAGGTTACGTTTGCGAGGGTGTATGTGGGGGTGTAGGAAGGGCGGGGCAGGTTGGGTGTGAATATATACCTACCCCATGATTAGCCACTCGTTGATTTTTTTTGGGACGGGAAGGCAAAGATGGGGAGGGAAGGAGAGATGGAGTACGAACTGGAGGTAGAGATCAGACCAAACGCTTGGCTTTGTCACTACGGCGCCGCCGGAGGAGGTCCCTCCTATCAATTTAACAACATCTGTTGGAACCGGAGCCGGCCGGCTAGCGCCAGCGAAGTCGAAAACTCCGGTGTATTCCATTTGTGCTAAGCTGAAGATCTCGGCCGGCATGTGGGTCTTTTCTACGTTAGAGCGGAAATGAGGGGGAATGGGAGGAAGGGAGACGTACGGAGCAGTTCCTAACATTTCCTCCTGTGTCTGTGGTTTGCATGCCACCGATTACGAGAAGGTTCTCGCCGACTGCGTGGCAGGTGTGGCCTGGTATGGTTCAATAGGGGAGCCGAGGAGAAGGGAAGATGAGAGATGTACCGTAGATTCCTCCTGGCCTGGTGTGGACTTTTACCCATTGGAAAGTTGGGAGGGTGAGGACCCACCTTTGTTGTTAGTTATAGGAATAAATGTGAAGAGGAGAACTTACATATCCTCGTATGCAATTACGCTGTTGTATGTCTCTGAATCACCGTTAGAGGAGATTAATGGATGAGGTGAGGGTAGGGTAGCTTACCAACACCAGCAATCATAAAGATGTTAAACGAACTTTTATCCTCCGCAGTTACAAGAATCGTACAAATATCCGACCTCCCCGGCGGGATATCAGGTACACCTATATCGTCAGTACATGCTTTCAGCTCAGGATCGCCACTCACCAAACGTCTCCTGGCGGAACCAATACCCCGTCTCCACATCGAAAATATCCACAAAGCTATTATTAATATTCGTATTCCCCGCATTCGCATTCTGAATCCCTATGCCATACGGCGTAGGATTGTCCGTTGTCTGTCCCCCGATGAGGACGAGAACGCCTTGAGAGCCGACCGGGACGTAGATCATTGCGCCGTTCATACGGGGTCCGATGTACGATGGTACTGATACATTTGAGAGAACGGGTGGGGTATTGGAGGGGTTGGTGTCTAGTTGGAGCATGCCTTCTAGATCTGTAGTTGAAGTTCATTTAGTGAAAAGACGAGGGTTTCGAGAGAGGAGGATGGGGGAAGCTACATTTGAATTCAGAATTTACGGTGTAGTTTGCATAATCAGCATCCGATCTCTTCTGCACATACCCCTCGAATATAAAACTCTTGTTCAAAGAAGGTGCATCACACGCATTCGCGGCCCCGGGACGATCAATCTTACTTCCTGTATTCACGACCGTAAAAGACGATTTTTCCCAGCTGTATGAATCGATGGAGAGTTCCCATATCGCTGATTCGGGGACTTTGGCGATGTAACCTGGGTCTGCTTGGTTGTTTGTTGAGAACCAGCCTCCGAGTTGATATATCTTTCGAGTGATTTGGGAATACCAGAGGGTTCCTTCGATGAGGGCATTTGGCACATCGGGAGGTTTGTCGAGAACGCTGTAGGGGAATGTGTCTTGGTTTGTGAAGTTGGAGGAGAGATCGATAACCAGAATTACGTCGTCTAGAGGGGTTAATTTATGGCTGTTGTGGTGGAGGAGAACTCACTCATTCCCTGCTCAAAGTCTCCGAGAGGCTGAGTGTTGAAAGTTGTGCCATTATCTGGAATGTACTTCTCCATGTCAGCAGCCTCGTGTGTTCATTGCTGCAGTACTCACTGTATTTCCACCATCAACATAGATTTTCCCATCAGCGTAGACACCTGGGAATGATTATTAGCAACAGATCCTCAGCTTTACGTGCTAAAACTAACTTTGGTGTCTCCATAATCGACAAAAGTGCTGGGATAGATCATGGTCCGAGCCATTTACAGTGGGGGCAGCACTCGGCGTTGGAACCGAGAAGACTGAGCTTGTGGAAGTGCCAGATTGTCTCTTGATTAAGTCCTTTGCAGCACTCAACGGCGCACATAGCAGCATGAAAGACAAGATATACTTCATGACGAATTCCCGATTGTTTCACATAGGCGCAAGGCCTCAGCAGCGGTCGCATAGAAGTACGGGGTATCCATCTTAAGGCTCTGCAGCTGGGGCTGTGCCTCTAATCCACATATCGATATCAATACGGCGTACACATCCTGGATCACGGATGCAGAAAGCGTGGCTCTTATCGCTTAACGAATGTGTGAATGTGCATGGCTAGCTCCCGCCCCCATCCACTCACCCCGCCCCCGGAAAAAAAAAGTAACATGCGTGGAGTGGAATTGAAGGTTTCCTGGATGGTTCAAATTGTATCTTTAAAATAGAGCTTTACCGGAGAACATTCGAGGTTGAGAAGCATTATAAGGAGGTTCACATTGCTGGGAAAGAATTGTTTGAGATGATACTGATATTGGTATTTTGGGAGACATCTGCGGCTGAGACTCCTTCCGCCCCACTTCGCCACATGCGCCGAATGCTTAGCACTTGCTCCGCAGGATTCCAAAGTCTTGGCAATGAATTTACAGGTCTCGCTAGACGCATCCATTTCTACGCAGCGTACCATTGCTTACTAGATAGGTCCGAATGCTCCAAATTCCACTTACACTGCAGCTGCTAACGCCGGAGGGGTCGGTGGAGCTTCCTTTCCAAGCCGCATCAGGCCCTTCTGGATTCCGAGGAGGGTGCCGAGCGGACCTGCGGAAGTCTCAGGACGGCTCACATGGTGGTGTCCAATTGAATGCTGAGTAAATATTAGCAGTGAGGTGGATAGCCCTATCCTCCCGCCTGAATAGACCTACAATAGGTCTATGAATGATGCTACCTAAGCACGGGCCAACTCAACGGCTACTAGTAAAATAAAAAAACTTAAAAGTACTTTCGTGGGGATTCTGGGGACGCCTGGCCGGCGGGTCACGTGTGCTCGCTTACGCTATATAGCCCTTCTCTCCCCCTTCTACCCTCCTTACCTTCTAGTCATCGTGCAGAGTTGCTGAGTCCTGTAGGTCTTGTTTCATCCTTTATTCCTCCTTTTCATTAATTATAGACTTAGCTTATAATTGAATGTACTTGAAATAAGAAATTTTAAAATCTACTACGCCTCCGTAAAAGTAGCCGGATTTAAATGCCTGATATTCAGGGGCATGGTCGAGCACGTACAGACCCAGCGCCAATGAGCTAACGAGATCTAAGAACGATTGATTATAACTAGATCCCTATAGATCAATGGTAGCGAGCAATTCGCGAGCAAGATCCTTATTATCATAATGTGCGAAATGTCCCACCCGTGTAGCAGCCGATTTCTGAAATTCTGGGGGAAAGTAACCGCTATGTTCCCAGTCGATGATAAAGAGCACCTCCAATGTTTCCAGATTCATCATGACATTATGGCGCCCGAGATCGTCACGGGTCATAACATATTCCTCTTTATCGGACTTTTTGGGCTCCCATTTTGGTCGGTCGACGGAGCTCAAGATCCACGTGGGTGGGATCACCAATCCATTGAGTCCCGTCGTGTATGATTTGAGGCTTCTCAGCTCACGTAGAAGCTTTTCCTCGACGAATTGGTTGAAGTTCTTCTGAGCTAAGTCGGCGCATTGGTCGCACTTGCCAATCTTCTCTGCATGGAGGGAATAGAGGTTTGGCATCCGGCACTCATCCCCAGCCCTTACAGGTTAGACTTCCGGAGCAAGATCCGTCTCAAGAAATAGCAATCCGTCGCTGTCCTCTCCCTATGATCTTAAGCTAGGTACCGGAATCTTCGTTTGACCTCTGTGTAGTTGTAGTGCAGCGGCTTCGTTTTGAAAGCGCTCTTTGAACTATGGATTTTCGATAGGTTTCCCTGTCATCCTACTAACAGATCTTTCGGCAAGAGACTTCTCGCGTTTCATCAAGGGAGAGGTGGTGAAATTGAAGTAACAGACTTTATCGTTTGAACTACCAACGACCTGCGCATATTCATGATTGATTGAATCAGCCTCTGGAGGAGGTTCGCACTGAAACGCTGGCATAATGCCGACGAAGATTTTGAGCTGCAACAATCAAACTTAAGAGGGACCAACGACTGTTCCAAACGAGGATGGTCGTCTGTCATACGTGCTCAGAAATTTTCGAATTGGTGTTCTTTTCGGAATCAAAAGTTGAATCTCCAGTCTTGTTGGGTGACGAATGAGGCTGACATTAGCTTGATTGATCAAAATGCCGGATTGGGGACATGAATGCAACAGGAGAAAGGAGGAATCGCTCTCTTTCCATCACTTGATTCCAACACCCGGTTTTGAAAGATGCCCAGTAGCCAAGATGTCATGATATCTATTGAACATAGCCCAATGCTATACAAACGCCGAGTGTAGAGTTACAAGCCTATGAAACAGCTGCAGCATCCTCAGCTGCCTTGTTCTCTAAGTATTTCTCCCACATCGTCTTATAGATACCTGTCTTTCTCGCCTCGACAAATCCTGGATCACCATCGTAGAACCTGCACATATTCATCCAATCCCGATCCCACAGATCAGTCAAGTCCGTCAGATTATTCCACTCTCCCCACGCCTTATTCCACAACTTCGCATGCAAAACTCTCACTGGTCCCTCCGTCAACTCAAGTCCTTTGGAAACCTCTAGACCTGGAATCCTGTGTTCGAGGAAATTCTCCGGCAGCGTATTCCACACCGAGGGTAATTTGTGCACTGGGAAAGCACCTTCTTGGGAGAAGGCATTCTTTGAGCTCAAGACACCCTGTTCCATAAATCGAATATCGTAGTCATCCGTCATCCGCGCGGCGCGCATAAGCTTGGTATGCATCTCCAAATTCGGCTTCAGTACCAGGAATCCCGCATTGATATTATCTGCGGTAAACTGGCTGATACCGCTGTACACATAATCGCAGAACTCCTCTGCCGTCTTTCCTCCACTCGCCACGACCGCCTTGTCTTCCGGGCCCAATATTTCTCTTTTGCAATGCTGCACCGGCGCAACATCAAATATATCATCGATATTCCGTACAGGGAAGGCATCGGAGTCGAGAAACACGATCCGATTCCATTCCACCTCTTTCCATATGTTGAGCTTGGACAGGACGTCAATCCAGCGTTTCGTGCTGATGATTTCGTCGGGTATGATATCATCCAACAGCTCAATCTCCTTGACAATTGCACCCTGTCCTCTGAAAATCTTGCGATTCTCCTCTGGTATAAATGGACACACAAATATGATAACAGGATATTTCGAACGGTATGGGGACCATAAGAGGCGCCATATTATCTGCTGCGCAGCCTCGAAGTACGGACCGCGGAGATCTGGCTGACGCGTGCAGTAGAAGGTCGAGAAGGCGTATTTCGAGGGCTCGTTAATGTTGTGCGCTGGGTACTTGGAGAGGGATGCAAAGTCTATTCGAGGGATTGGGTCGTTGGGGAAGACGAGCCCGAGATCTTCGGTCTCTGCGAGGGGGTGTTTGTGGCCGATTAATCCTGCGCGCGCAGCGTATGGCAGATTATTCGAATAGGAGAAGTAGAGAACAGAGAATACGAGAAATATTAAGACCGCCGTGAAGATAGGCTTGAAGGTTCGTGGGACCGCCATCGTAGCAAAGAAGCAGGCGACCTGCGGGGAAGACGTTGAGACATGCGTTTATGAAGATCTAGAAAGAAAGGAGAGGGGGTTTGAGGTTGAAGTCTGGGGTCGGGGTCGAGTTAGCCTCGGAGGTGTTTCCTTGTGATCCATGCCGTCACTCGTTACCGTATTGGTATTAATCGGCCTCTAAAATACCCTGCTCCTCACTCGATCTGGTTGGCGGGTTTTGGAAACCTGCGCCGCAGGCTTTGGCGTAAGCCAACGAAACGCCAAAACGTTCGTGTGCTGAAAAATACCACGTATTTTCCCGAGGTACACCAGGTACTAGTACCTTGCTTACTAATTTTACCCCTAAATTTTTTGACACGAACACGAGAACTTCAGCTTTCCCCTGAAATGAAATATGGCTGGAACCTGGCCATCCGAAGTTGACCCCTTGGCGTCAGCTATCTTCACATAAAATACTCTCAGGAGTGAACAGCATAGCTTTTCAGCTTGATTGAGTCTGGGCGAAAGCAGGCCCAACCAATCTCTTCTACGAGCTTTCGAACCTTGATCTTGAGCATTTCCCATCCCCTAATCGAATTTATGACTACGACTTGATCATCGCTTAAAGGATCTGAAGTTCTTAGTTCTTGAATTCTCCTTGAAAATGGAATTCGCAAAATTGGGTATTACGAAAGCCTCAACTCCAACCTCGCATATATCTGCTTCTCTCGACGAGTGTCTTCTGTTCACTTTTGCAAAGCCTCATACTCAAGTGAGGTTGAGAGCAAAAAGCAGTACGCGGGACCTTATGAGCACTTTTCAAGTGCTTGAAACGAAGGTGGTCTCTCCTTAGAAAGTAAAATTGGCTCATATGCGGAACAAGGTCGCTGCCCTTGGCAACACTCAATGAGAAAGTGATAGAAAGAGAACTTGTTTGCTTTGAACTCCTTTTTGCGGTACTTCCGCAGAGTTGTGGTTGCAAGGGATCTGGGAGAGGTAAGTTGAGCAACAGAGAGCGAAGAAATAAATGAGGCTAGTTCCAGCTTCAAGCTCATGTTGCACTACCACGATATGACAGATCCAGTATCGTCGCAGTTGATGTTCAGACTTTCGCGTTCTTTTTCAACTTATTTATGTTGGTGAATACCAGAGAGATGGGGCCGTCACCATAGGTTTCATGAGTTGATGGTCAAGCAGTCTCAGCTCATGAGCGAGATGGATTCACCTTTTTCACATTGATTGATAAACCACAAGCGAAAGTTGAAATCCAATCTATGCTGTGTATATTTAAAGGCATCCCACTTCATCCTGCTCCTCCCAAATCCAGCATTAAACAACCTTCAAACGCCTCGAAAAACTTGGCAATTGAAATTGACAACGCGACGGAGCAGCCATTCCACCTATCTCTCAATAGATACCAATCATTCGACGCATCATGCCTCCAGCCAAGAGAAGAAAGCGAGCTGCGCCCGCAAAGAAGAGCCGAAAGGTAACCCCTCGAGATGCTAGTATATCACCTACTTCCGTTCCTTTAGACGATGCTAATTATGCTCGAAGCTCCAGCCAAGTGTTTCCTGATTGAGTTCATCCCAACTGAAGTCCACATGGAGATCTTCTCCTACCTTGATCCAGTCACCTCAATCTGTCTTGGCCTCACTTGTATGCAACTCTACGCCGTGCATCGCATATTCTTCCCTAACCCCGTCGACCTCCCTCTCACCGTCGACGTCGGAGAGCCCGAGCCGGCAGCGCTTCGATTCCTCATTGACAAATTCTTCGTCGGCAAAGGTTTATTATACACTGAGAAGAAGCAGAAATTCGTCTCTGAGATGCCTTCATCGCAACAATTCATGCGGAGTGGCGAAAGCGAGCGGCTGCCAGTGTATACGATCGCGACTGGATCATGGCTCAGACTCAAGACTTGGAGGGCAAATGGGCCATTGACCTACGCGAGTTTCTTCCAAACGGCGGCAAGGGGGGACATCTCAATAGATTCTCGCTCACTACGTCTCGATCGCCGGTCAACAAACTCGGGGACGCGCTTCCTGTTACATTGGATGATCCTACGAAGCTTGATATGGCCGCTTTGTTAACGGAGCGCTGGCAGGGTTGGTATGCGCCCGCCGAGCCTTAGGATTGAGTACTGGTAGTATTGGAGATTGAGAAGGCTTTGTTTGTACTCAGTTCGTTGATACAGAGAAGTTGTGACCTCCTTACCGATTTCTTTGAAGAGCTCAATATCACGTGACAATATCAGTCCAACATGATCACTTTGTCATGTCGAATTCCTAGCAGCAACAGAAGTCGAACAAGCTTTGTATTCTATTTTCTCGATGGCATCTATTGCTGCAAAGCCTTGAGAATAGTTCTCGTCGCTAATCATACAAGTTCTCTACTCTAATAGCATGTCTCTTACGCGATCGTCGTCTGTTTACTTCCGCGTTTGCACTTCTCCATTTACTCTCATTTCTTTCCCCCGCTTCAATCCCAGTTCTATAACAATGGCCGGATACAAGTTCTTGAGCACAAGTGTTTCTCATCCGCCCTCTTTGTCATTCGAGTCTCGCCGCAAGAACTATCCGCATTCATCGAACAAAGGATCTCCCACCTCTAAGATCTCCATGTACCCAGCATTGAGCACTCCTCAAACTTCACATGAACTTATCCAACATCTTCAGAGAAAAAAATGCCTCCAAAAGCAGCATTCGGCATACCTCCCGCGATAGTCGGCGCTCCGCCTGGTCAGCGCGGCGTACTAATCCGCCAGCATGTCGTAGGCACCGGCCTCACATTCGAGATCCGACGGGGTCGAATCCTGCGATTTGCATGCCAAAGCATAGTCATCGCCACAGACCGAACCATGACCGTGAACGAGGAGGCGCCTCCCCGTCGCCCTCGAGTCAGGGGGCACTTTCGGAGAAGTGGTGGGCCTGTTCTGATAGCCGCTATTGCGGGGATCCCTGGAGGGATGCTGAATTTTACGAATGCTATGGCATTTCCGAGTAAGTTTCCCATCGTGTCGAGAGGTTGGAAAGCTTGGCTTTGAGGGTAGAGGGCTGATGAATGTAGGTGGTGGGATTGATAGCTGCTTGCGAGTTATCTGCGTTGCGACGCCGGCGTATGCGCCTCCGCCTGGAGTCTCGGCTCTTGTATCTCATAACTGGCTGCGAAGCAGCTATCGCAGGGCTTTAGATGCTGCATGGCGTGAGGGCTGTACTAGTATTGCCATTCCGATCATGGGAGCTGGTAGACTTGGTTACCGTACGCATTATGCGGCTGATGTTGCATGTAGAGCAGTTCATGACTTCTTTTATGGTAATATGCATCACAGCCCTGCTCGAAGGGCTAGATTTAGAAGAGTTGTGTTCTTCATTGAGGATGACCCTAATTATATCCCGTGGTTAAGGGAAGAGGCTGCTATTATAGAGTTTGAGTAAGTGATTCTGCTTCCTCTCGTTTGAGCTAAAGCTAATGATTGTCAAGGAGGCAAGTCATGACATGGGCTTGAGTTAAATTTAAAATGTGAGTGTATCTGCAATACAGTGGCACCGAGCAGAACTGCAGGGATCTTGGCGTCAACATACTCAAGATAAAAGGCCTCATTGTAATAAAAAAAATTACATATCAGACATAGAATATTTGCACTCGCATTTGCAATTGAAATAAAATGGATAAATAGAAGCTCTCTTGCGTTGACATGGTATATTGTTGTGATGCAGAAAGCTTAGTCAACACTTCACTCGAGCTGACGACGGCGTTCAGGTACAGGACAAGAGGTGAGCTGAACTGCAAGCCCAACGCAACATTATGCAGGAACTGGGCAACAATGGTCCACAGAAAGCTGCAAAGTAACATTAGTTGAGCCTATCCTGACAACTAATCATGTCTTAACGGTTTGGTGACTTCACATCGATTGTGGTGCGAGCGAATTTGATCAAGGGAAGACATGACATGCAAGTCAAAAAGAAAAATTGAAGTTGGGGAACTTTTCATCATTCAAGTCTTCATCTACCCTCCCCCGCCCCTCTCGAGGTCTTCTGGAATAAACACAAAATAGCGATGACTCGCTGTGGTATATAGCAACATTATCATCCCATCCCATCCCAAACCCGTGGGCTATGGTCATCAACTCCGAACTCCTCGCCCAGTCATGCCTCATGCCTCGCTAAATCCAGATAGCAAGGGCGTAAATTATACACAGATATCATCATCATCCTTCTCCTCATTGCTCTTTCGGATCATCTCAGAAGCCCGCCGACGTCTTGCAATGAGTGAGTCGTTTGCTGCCGTAATAAATTATGTGATGAGGAAGGCTCGCTTTGCTCTTGTTGGATTGTCTGTAATTCGATTCCTCGTGAGGGTTGGATGCGCTCTCTCCTGGGTCCTAGCAGTCCTCCGACATCTTGAAGCAGAGCTGAACTCCCTCTCCTTGGTGGGGCTGGCGAGAGGCCCTGGTCACCATATTGGCTCCCGTGCATAGGTCCAAAGCTTGATCCGCCATCTGTGTCTGTCGTCCGTGTGGAGCTGACCCTCCTCGGTTGATCTTCCTCCAATAAACCTCCGACATCAAAGAATGATACTTTGCGTGGGGTGTTGAGATCTCCAGGAGAATGCGACTCGATCTTCATGACATCAATATCATCACTCGTATCGCTTCTCTCCCCTGGAAACTGCCAATCCTTGCCAACTCCCATCCCCGTCACTCTGTGTGCCTTGACCGGTACATTCCCAGCCGTCGCCATTGGCGCAGGTCGAGGCGTGGGAGTCGATTCCCTCAGCTCTGGATCTACACCCAGTCCCAGATCCCTTACGAGGTCTTCATCGCTGCCCCAGTGTCTGACTGCGGTTCCTCTTCGGGACGCTGTGCGATCAATGCTATCGCTCATGGAGCCGAACTTCCATCTCTGTTTCTTCACGCCACGATCTCGCACAAAGGAGCCAAGGACCAAAGCGTTGGCGACAGCTGTAGCGAAAAGAATCTCGACTGAAGCGAGCAGGGAGCGGTATTGTTGGCTCCCATGTCTATCGATGATATTCGGAAGTCTATAGAGTGTTGTCCCCGCTGGCAGGAGGGAGCCGGCGAAGAGAAGGACTAGTTGAATCTTTCTCTTTGCTCCCATTTTTGAGCGGATGATAATTGGGATGGGGAAGACGACTAAGAGGAGATCGGTTATAACATTGCAGGTCCCCATTGTAAGAAGTTGCGCGTAGCCTTGTCGACATTTTCCTCCTGGGTCTGGAACCACTTGCCAGTAGTGTGTAAAGGGTTGGCATTCGGCCAGATCCGCAATCACTACTGCAATGAATGTGGCAGCCAGAAACCATCTTATGCCCTGCAGCACCACCTCGTGTGATCGCGTCCATATATTAAGTGTCAATCGTTTGAAGAATTCGCTGATCGTGAGTTTGAGCATCCATAATCTAGAAACAGATGTCAGTTAAAAGCTAGAAGAAAGTGTGGGCCCAAACATACGTCGCCGCATAGAAAATGCGGGAAACCAAAACTAATCTGCTGCCAATCGACCGGCGCCAGATTTGCTCGTCGGTGAGGCCCGTCGTAATGGCATTGTTCGTCCCGTAGAGCAAGATGACGTGCACTAATGCCATGCGGCAGAAAAGTGGGATCATGCACCCAAATGCCAGCCAGTCTTCCTTGAATAACTTCTCTGATCGTATGTATCGCCCACAGACTCGGAACAGTATTACGACAGCCGCGAAGATTGTGCACCACCAGCACACCAGCAGAGTCGCTTTGTCGGCATGGAAGGCTCGCGCCGGCGGCGGATCCGAGTAGATGGACATTGTGCTCGGCCTGGACTGGACTGACTGCCACGCCCGTCTACCTCCGCAGAGGGGACGAGCGAGGAGTTTGCGAGGTTCGCACTTGCTCTTCTATCTTTCGGGATTGATCAATTCGGGAGCGCATTCCTTTCTCGATTTTCTCGACGACGGGAGAATGCAATTTCGAATGGTGCGGGGCATGGGCCGTGGCATGTCAGACTTCGAATCTCGAGGGCGAGTCTCACTATGTCGCGCGGTCGCACAGGCTTTATGACGTTCTTCGAGGCTCCAGAAACGGAACGTTGTAGCGAAGATCTCTCAGCAGTGGGGGCACACAACAGTGTACGTAAAACAAAACGCTGTGCCGGAACAGAGTTCGTCGAGGCGGATTGATGGTAAGAATGTAAGAAGAAAGCGGCTGTGGCGACGACGAGGTACTTGCAGGTGGTAGGACGGTGAGGGTCGATTAGGGAGCACAGAAAAGGAGCACAAGGCTCGGAGGGCTAATGATAGATCGTACTGCAGCGTTGGGGCTGGACCGAAAGCGTGAACCTTGATTAGGGCTGCAAGTCGGTCCCAGCAAATCAGTGACCGCCCAGGGTTCGTTGCGCCTGCTGCTTGTGATATCGGTCCTCGCCCTATGGGCTGTGAGTTATTGGGATGCCTATTTGGTGGTGCTGCAATCATGCAGTGGCTGCGCAAAGCTGTTCAGCAACTGGACGAGCCCTCAAGCCCTCTTATTGTTCCTGGTCCCGTGAAACTGTGGGCTTATGCTGGTGACAACTTTTTGCATCTGAACGGAAAGTCGAGTGGTCGGGAACTCGGTATCAGAAGACGGGGGCGAGTTTGAAGGGCAGGGTCTGCCTCGCAAAGATAACGATTGCGCGCCACTCTCGCGGGATAGGCTGGGCTGATATCTTTTGTGGACTTTCCTTGTCCTGCCGTTTCTCCGTATCAAAGAGGGGGGCGAGCGAGCAGCGGTGATATCAGTTTGCGGCGCAGTGCTTCCAACCACCGGAAGTGGCCAGCAACTCGACCCGAAATCTTGGGGAACACGCGAGCAGGTGCAGAGTCCCACCTGCTGATGTCAACTGGACTGGTGTGACAGCGACAACATGATTGGAGCAAAGACTTGATTGCAGCAGCAGTCAGGAATCGGCCTTGATGGTGGTGAAGATCTTCTCCAAATCTTCGTAACCTTCTGCCCTCCGTCTGGCCCCAACTCGTGGTAGCCGACACTTGCAGAATCGTCGAATCAAAATGCCAGCAGATCATTTCCGGAGACATGGTTAGGCTAGGGCTTCCAAACCCATTGATTGAAAAGGCCCAGAACTTCGGAGTTGGCTATCCGCATCCCAGTTGATATTAACGGGTCACCCAACCATCAAGACTACAGATAGTAGTTTACACAGAGAGAGATACACATCAGAGAGGACTGAGAGGAGAACGGGAAAGCCTTCATGAGACGGCAGCAAACGAAGTCAGACCATTGCCACCATATTGCGGAATTGCTTCGCACTTTCCTCTTCTGTCGACTTCCCCAACTTCACGATGCGGAAGGCTGGGAACGCACCACTCACAGCGACGATGGTGGAGCGGAGAACACGCATCGAAAGATCGCACAGGGATCACCATCAGGGATAAATTTTGCTGGGCCGCTAGGGCTCCGTGGGGGACTGCGCGAATTGCGCGTGGACGACGTGGACGTCTCTTTGAGACGAGGATGAACTTTTGTCCAGGCTGTCCACATTTCAAGTATAGAAATGGGGCCTGATAAGAAAAGGGGAACACTCTTGAGCCTCAAGGTTTGACTCGAAACTCAAATACATTAACTGGCCCCGAAAGTGTGGGTGGGGCCAACTTCAGGCACAAGACCCGACGAGCCAGTTCGGATGAGGGGTTCGCTTCAGAGGTATCGTTTTTGGACGGGTCCCAGACTTTGAACACCTCTTTCAGTTGAGACTCCTCTAACTGATAGATGCATGAAGACCCAAGCCAGTCATCTGGCGGTGAGGCCGCGATGCATGGAACTCTGAGGCTTGCATTCTGGGATTTATCCAGAGCAATTCCGCGAAACACTTGGCTCGCGTTTTGAGGTCCTCGTGCTCCTCTAACCGAGGTGATTTAGGCGACCACACGTGATACTCCTATCCCAAACCGATCAACAACAACAACAATTCAGCTTGTCTATTCGTCGCTCATAGGTCTAGTCGAAGTAACAATTACTTAGAACTTAGACCTAGTTGCAAAATTTTCAGTCACATATCCCCCTGCTTTGCTGAACACACGTGCACTGAATTTACCCCACTCCCGAGACGTTATTCTCAATCAGGAAGCTTCTCAAAGTCTTACCTCATCTCCTTAAACTCACTCAGTTATACGAAATATCACTCAAACCACGCTTCTTTATATATTAAAACCAAACTGGAATAAACTGGAATAAACTCATCTCCCCTTCAAATTCATCCGCACCCATCCTCATCACCCTCCCAAAATGTCCCACACCTTCCACATCTCAAAATCCTCCCGGCATCTAAAATGGGACAACTCACTCCCCCCCGTAGCCACAGTCCCATCAGGCTCAACCCTAACCTTCGATCTACTCGACGGAGGGCACAACCAATTCACCGCCAGCTCAACGACCGCCGACATCCTAACCTTCGACTTCTCCATCGCCGACCCAGCCCACGGACCGATCTTCGTCGAGTCGGCCGAGCCCGGGGACGTGCTCAAGATCGAGTTCCTGTCCCTGAAACCCGCGAGCTATGGCTGGACATCCATCTTCCCCGGATCTGTCGGTTTCGGGCTCCTGCACGACGAGTTCTCTGACCCCTTGTTGAAGATTTGGGATCTAGAGACGCATAGAGAAAAGGGTTATACGGTTTTTAAGGAGGGGATTCATATCCCGATTAACCCGTTCCTGGGCGTGGTTGGGCTGGCGAGAGAGCAGGCGGGGGAGTGGAGTACGATTCCGCCGTATGAGACGGGTGGGAATATCGATTGTAAGCATATTACTGTTGGGAGTGTGTTGTATCTTCCTGTGAAGGTTAAAGGGGCGTTGTTTAGTTGTGGGGATGGACATGCCGCGCAGGGTGATGGCGAGGTGTGTGGGGCTGCGATTGAGACGCCGATGAATGTTACGGTCAGGTTGACGGTTGAGAAGGGCATGAAGTGGGTGGAGAGCCCGCATTATGTTACTTCGCATCAACATACGGCGAACCTGGTTAGAGGAGGTGGGAAAGGGGAGTATGCGAGTTTGGGCATTGATGCTGATTTGAGGGAGGCGAGCAGGAAAGCTTTGAGGGGGTTAATTAATTGGTTGGTTGCGGAAAAGGGGCTGACAAGAGAGGAAAGTTATATTTTGTGTAGTGTAGCTGCGGATTTGAAGATTGTGGAGGCGGTGGATATGCCGCACTTTGGAGTTGCTTGTAGTTTGCCCTTGGGGGTGTTCGTTGGGCCGCCATATGTTTAATGAGAAGTATCGTTCAAAGGGTCAAGAAGGTCGGAGTATCTGTTTCCCAGTGACAAGTAGATAGATTTCCCGCGTCTCATCGATATTTTGCTCAAAGCTCGGCTCTTGCTTCTGGTCCACTACCGAGTACGTCTTTTCGCTCGGCTATTGCCCCTTTCGCTTCAGTCGTAGCCGAATCTCACTTTGAACACCTTCTCACAGCATCCAATGAAGTACTGCCTAGAGATGCGTTAGACGTTACGAATGGTACATTAAACTATAGTATATTCGTCAATCGTTATCGACTAAAACTCGGCTATTATTCCATGCCAGTGAAGTATTGTGGTCCCATCCTGGTATGCTGTAAACCCCTATTGCGACTCATGTACCAATGAGATGGGCTATTACACAACTCCATATCTATACACAGCCAATATTACCATCTCAAATCATTGCAACACAGCAGAAACCGAATAATTTCCCACATCGTTCGCCAAAGAGTCTAACTCCAAGGTCCCCGTCCCATTCTTTAACCAACAAAGCAGATAATCCCATGACGCATAATTATACGTCAGCGCTTTACACCCCGTGTTCTGGTTTCGCACATTCGTTGCATCACACAAGTTGATGCAATCATCCAAATTCTGGGTCGCTACATCATCGAAATTGAGTTCTATGGAGCTCACGATGTCGTAGTTGCAGTACTGCATGAACCTAGCTCCGGAAGCAGCAGTGAAGATGGTACCATTAATACCAGGACAACCCGTATAGCCGCCTGTAGTTGGGATGGGTGTGGAGGCTGAGGCTGTCGAAGAGGAGCTGGTGGCTGATGTTCGGGAAGCAGCTGATTGTGTAGCAGAGCTAGAACTAGAGTCTTGTAAGTCCAAGTCAAGCAAAAACGTAAATTGAGTAAACGCTAAATGATGAACGAACGTTTGTGTAGCAGGCTGCGGACTGGGCGTCGTCTTCTTGTTTGCTAACGAGCCTCCAACACCACCACCAACTGCAGCCACAATTACCACAATCGCAATCGCAAGGACAATCCAAAATACTGTTCTCCGCATGCCTAATATTGGTTTCCCAGAGGAACTTCTGCCACCACTCTCCGTTCTAATCCGCAGCTCCTTTTCATACAAATCCTGCGACACTGCTATAGGGGCTTCATACGAATGATGCGGGACCGGTATTGGAGCTTCATAGTGCTGCTGTTGAGATCCATTGTTTGGTACAAGCTGGAGCCCCTCGTAGGAAGACATGATTTTTCAAAATCGGCTTATTGTCCGCATAGCAAAAACTTGTCTGGATCGAGGGAAAGAGGGAGAGAAACCAGAGAAGATAAGGCTGCGCGAAGGATTTACCTACTTAAAGCCTCACATTCGACCCCAATAGGATCCTTCAGAGCTATGCTTGTACATATGCATACCCCATTGTAGAAACCTGAATTCGGGAAGCGTCTGGGCACCGCAGGTCCAATCGAGAGTAATCTATGCTGCTAGTCTCTCGTTTCACCGTTCAGCTACGATCCTTCGCCTCAAATGCGACCCACATTCGCTCAATAGTGCAAGAAAAAACCGAAGCCGCTTTGTTTTGTTCCGTCACAAAAATATCATCTTGGAGTTATCTATTTATCTAATGGGCTGGTATTGTTTCAAGGAACCCGTTTATCGAAAGGCTTTGGAAGAAAAATATTTGCCTATGTGGAGTCAGCCCCGAGCAGCTACACCGTTTACACCGTTTACACGACGTAGATGGCTTTGCACTGCCACAATGAGGCCTTCCACAAGGCAGCCTCACCAAACTCAGATGTGTGCAAAATAAGTCGACCTCCCAAGCATTCCTCGCACCCAAATTCAAATGCCAAATTAGTGACGACCTGCTTACAATGCTCCTCTTAATGGGGTGCAGTGTCCACGCTCTTGTTGTTGATCGCCATTGCAAGCGCCGACTCGGCTAGTCAGAAACATGAAAGCGACTTTGCAAACAAGATGAACCGAATTGCCCAGCAAATGAGCAACACAGAAGTACAGGACGAGATTTTAACATATTGGAACAAGTATGCTCAATGTTCTCGACAATGCAAAATCGACGTCTATCAAAGCGGGATCTCTGGGTGCCTCCTAACTAATACTTGTCTGTGCAGAAATGCATTCTGGTTAGAAGCGACCGCGCGATGTGTGAAGCATCGCTATGCGAATGACGAATTTTTAGCTACGGCGCACGAAACTTGGCGATCGTGTGAGGGATGGGGTGGCCCAATGGTCTTGTCGGAGGATGAATACATCAGGGCTGGATTTGGGATTGGTTCAGCTCCTACAACAGCGACAGATAGCGGCACTGGCAGCAACGGCAATAGCTCCAATGGTGTTGGTAAGTGAACAAATTTCAATTAGTGAAGACTTCTCTTATGAATATGCAGTTGTGGGTTTGCCTGTGACTGCCTTGCTGCTGGCTGCATTCTTGCAAATTGCAGGTTGGCCTCCAAGCACATGGCACTTTCTGCAACGCACATTGCTCGGTATGCTAGGGAAGAGAACAGCCATATTGCGGAGAGACTAGAAATGAAATGACACTATGATATTAAACGATAGAAAATGAAAGTTTTCAACGAAAGCAGTCACCTTAACCATGACTAAGCAAGCTCTCCTTTTGTGACTCGGAAATACCCGTGTGGCTGGTCGTTCATGACTCGTGACGCAAGGTAGCGTTTCTCTGATGTCATAATACCTCACCAACCCAAATTACCCACGTTTCTCAAGGAAATTCAACGCGTCCATCACAATATTGCTACGAACAACTTTCTGTCGCGAACATGCTTCTCTGCGCATCATTCCCAACACGAAAGATGCGATAACACAACCTTGAGCACCACAATGTCCGGCATCGGAAGCATCCTTAATGGAACGATCAATGGTGCCGCAGGAGCTGCGCAGGGCAGAGCAGGGACAACAATTACAACCTTTGTCATCTCCTTGGCAGCTGGTTTCATCCTATTCGCCGTTCAATTCGGTACCTTCCTCATTATTAGGAATTATTTATGGGCCAAACGAATCTACCAACCAAGATCTTTCTTGGTTCCAGTCAAGCAAAGGATTAAACCACCGCACAGCAATCCGTTCAGATGGCTGTTCACCGTTTTCAAGATTCAAGAGGATCCAGAAGTCCTAGCAAAGGCCGGCATGGATGCCTATTTCTTTCTCAGATTCCTCAGCATGTGCCTCAAAATCTTCACACCCATGGCTATCATTATCATGCCTATCTTGATTTCGTTGAATGTCAAGCAGGGGAAGGGGACCAACACTATTGGCGACATAACGTACAATATTACGGGACTGGATACTTTGGCCTGGTCAAACGTCTCACCAGCAAAGACCACCAGGTATTGGGCGCATTTGATCTTGGCAGTCGGTGTCGTGGTCTGGGTTTGCTGGATGTTCCACCAAGAACTGAGCCACTACATCGTCAAGCGGAGAGAGTACATCGGCAGCCTGGGCCATAGAATGAAAGCATCAAGCACGACTGTTCTCATCCAGGACATCCCAGAGAACCTTTGTAATGAGGAAGCGCTGGAGGAACTGTACGGGGACTTTCCAGGAGGCATCCGTCGCATTTGGCTCAATCGAGACTTCACCGTCCTTGTGAACAAAGACAAGCTCCGAAAATACTATGAAAATCTCCTCGAGAATGCCGAAACTAATCTACTTCGCAAGGTGGCCAAACGAAGCCGCAAAGAAAAACCACGCCAAAGAGGCAGCTTGACGCAAGAAACTCCAGAACAGGTGACTGCTGAGGCCCAGCCTGAAGCTGACCAAGCTCCACCTTCTACGCGTCCAGAAATGGGCCCTGCAACGCCAGAAGCTTGCCAACGTGACCTGGATTATGATCTGGAAACCAAAGCTGCGTGGACGAGATTCTTAATGCCGAAGGAACGGGAAAGTTTCAGGATACCCAAAGAAGGACACACAGCAGCCGCCAAAATTCCCCTCATTGGCCGTTTCTTTACGACGAAAGTTGACACGATCTACTACTGTCGTAGAGAACTGGCTCGACTGAATAAGGAAATCGAGGTTGATGCCAGGACGCCAGACGCATATCCACAAAATCTATCGGCCTTCGTCCAATTCAATTCGCAGAAAGCAGCACACCTTGCTTGTCAGTCCGTTGCCGACACTGAGCCCAAGCATATGAGGAGAAGATTGGTCGAGATTTCACCAGGAGATATCAACTGGGCCAGCTTGAACCTGTCCTGGCGCGCTCGCTACGTCCGTCTTGTTGGCTTCCTTGTTCTTTTCGCCGTTCTGCTTTTTGTATTTGGTCTCATCTCCTTCTTCACCGGCATCCTGTCTCGAGTCTCTACTCTATCCGGATCAACGCCTTGGCTGAAATGGATCGGGAGTCTCCCTTCATGGCTGCTCTCCTTCATCCAAGGTACCCTCCCACCCGTCATCCAAGTGATTCTTCTTAGCGGACCACTTCCAATCCTGCTTCGCCTCTTAACGAATCGGACCAGAGGCGCAACAACTGGCCAGGAAGGGGAGCGTTCACTCCAGATGTGGTACTTCATTTTCCTGATCGTTGAACTGTTCATCATACCCACCATCTCCTCCGGTCTTACCAGCATTGTCGAAGAACTGATTCGCACTCCAACATCGGTACCTAATATCCTTGCTACGAATTTACCCACGGCCGCCAATTACTACTTCTCATTCCTGATTTTGCAAGCACTATCTTTAAGTGCTACGTCGATCTTGCAGACTATTCGACTATTCAAATTCTATGTCATTGGTCATGTCAATACACCTGACTCGGTGTTCGAAAAACTGAGCTGGACGAATTTGACGCGCATTGGTAGCAATGTTCCGTGGTATACTACCTTTGCCGTCATTGGTACAACACCTTCCCAACAATTATCGATTGTGCGCTAACCTTAGTCTAGGACTTGTCTATTCCACCATTGCTCCACTCATATTACTATTCATGCTTATCACCTTCAGCCTCTTTTGGGTAGTGATCAAGAATAACTTACTGTATTGCGTACGAACAGGTACGGTTGACGGAGGTGGACTGTTCTTTCCAAGCGCCATCAACCAGATGTTTACCGGTCTCTACTTCATGGAGATCTGTCTCATCGGTCTATTCTTCTTAGTGCGTGACACCGAGGGTCACGTCGCATGTGATGCGCAGGGCATCATCATGGCAGTGGTTCTGATCTTTACAATCTTGTATCAGATATGGCTGATGAACCATCTCGTTCCTTTGTTCAAGTATGCGCCTGTTCGCTTGGAGGTAGAGTCCAAGGCTTTACTAGCAGACTACCAAGAGAAGCGCGAAACGGAAAGTCGTGGGACCCAAGGAACCCAAGAAGCTCCTAATTCTGCACCCCAAGAGGACGATAAAGACCGTTTGGACTCATCTGATGACCCTGCCCCTCACACAGAGGACATAGAGAAGGCTCACACGCCCGAGTTGAGCACTCAATTTAGACCGCCCTTTTGGCAGAGACACTCATCACATCGATCACAAGATATCCAAGCCCAGCAGCGCGAGGATGAGAAATCCGCCGAGCGCATCCTTGCCCGTCTCAACCGGCCACTCAACGAAGCCCGTCTCGCGCACCTTGAGAAGAAACTAGCTCGGACTGAAGCAAGTCACGGCGTCGGCATTGCCCTCCTACCGCGACGCAAGGACATCGAAGCACAGATGCTCGACGACCCGATCTCGAAGATCATCATGCAGCATAACGACGAGTTGGAGAATCTGGATCCCGAGGAACGCGACATGTTGACTTCGGTGGCGTTTATGCATCCCGTGTTGAGAGAGACGAGACCGAGTGTTTGGATCCCAAGCGATGAGTTGGGGGTTAGTGATGATGAGGTTAGGAGGACGAGAGAGTTGAGTGGTGATGTGGTGATTGATAACAGGGGGGCGTATTTTGATCGCAGGTTGAAGGTGCAGGTTGATAAGCCGCCTCCAGATATGTCTGAGTTTGCGCTTATTATGGCGGAGCTGTAAAGAAGACTACACGATGTCTTGTCCTTTGTCGTATTTATGCCTTGTAAGAGTCAAGTAGATGAATGAACTCTACAAATATACCAAGCATTTCCCTTCAGGATGGTGTGCTTAAAATCTTTTCCTCCAATATCTTGATGGGTGGAGTAGAGGACGTCACGTCCTTCCGCTAAATCCAGGGTTCACTGGCTGTGGCTTCGGCAAGCCCCTTTCTCCAGCACCAGCCATGTCGTTCTAGCGCTTATCTTGCATGTACGAGAAGCGAGTACGATGCCTGTAACCCCTGCTCACCCCTGGGAGTCTATTCTATAATAACATCACGTCTTGCTCCAGATTAGTCGAGAGATCCATTGCACTCTTTGAGTTCAATACTCGACTAAGTCTTCTAGCTACCGGGTTGGAGTGGAAAGGAGATCAATCATGGCTATCAACCCAATAATCATCGCCATCGCAGTGGTAGTTCTCCCTGTATTATTCTTCCTCTGGCGTAAAGCAGACGTCTCTCTCGATCCAGACGAGCCTCCCATCGCCCTTCCTAAAATCCCATTCATCGGGCATATCGTAGGGCTCATGCGGTACCAAATCGAATACTTCGAGATGTTATGGTCAGTACTCCCACACATATGCACAACCACTCTGACCTCCTGATATAAAGTCAAAACACACACCCCATCTTCACCCTCAAAATCTTCAACTCGCGGATCTACGTGATCCGCTCCCCAGCACACGTGGCGCTCGTCTTCCGGGAAACCAAGACCCTCTCCTTCGACGTCTTCACCACCATGTTCATCAAGCACGCCCTCGACGGGCCCCAACACGTCATTGACGTCTTCGAAAACACCACCTACCTGCCGGAACTTCACGTCCAAATGTACGGTGCTCTGGCACCTGGTCCAGATTTGACCGACTCAAATCTCCGCGTTTTGAACGTGTTGTCACGGTACCTCGTGCCTCAGACAACGAACCTCTACGCTCTGCTTCGAGAAGCATACACCATCGCCATGGGCGAATCCTTCTACGGGCCCAACAACCCAGTTCCCGAGCTTGTGGATGAGATCTGGTAACCCTCTTTCCCTCTCCCCTCACTTCTAAACATACATTGATCTCAACAGGGAGTTCGAAGAAAACCTCGGCCTAATGATGCTCGGCATCTCACCCCGTCTTCTCGCCCCCAAAGCCTATCGTGGGCAAAAACGCCTCGCCGCAAAATTCAAAACCTACTACGACGCCGGGCTCGAAATCCACGGCAACTCACTGATCCGTGGCCGGGCGCGGGTGGCCAGGAATCACAACCTAGACAACAGCGTGCTCGGCATCTTCGAGATGGCGATCTGCTTCGCGCCGGTGACGAACGTGGTGCCGAGCGTGTTCTGGCTGCTGAGCTACATCTACACCGATGCGAGCCTCCTCTCCTCCCTACGCTCCGAACTCATTACTATTTTCGGAGACAAAGGAATGATTGATGTGGAGAAGTTGAAGCAGTGCAAGCTCCTCACCTCAACCTTCCAAGAGATGCAACGGGTAAAGCAGCACGGCAACGCGGTGCGGTTTGTTACTGCTGATACTTATCTCGACGGCTACCTGCTGAAAAAGGGGTCGGTGATCCAGATCCCGTCGGCGGTGCTGCATACCTCTTCGATCTGGGGTGAGGACGCTGAGATTTTTAACGCGAGGAGGTTTTTGGATGTGGATGATAAGACGGCGAGGCAGAGGGGGTTTATGCCGTTTGGGGGCGGTAGAAATCTGTGTCCGGGGCGGCATCTGGCGTTTACGGAGGCCCTGGGGTTCGTGGCGGCGTTTGTGCTTGGGTTTGAGATGCGTGGAGCGGAGATGGTGGGGACCAGACTGCAGAAGCTGGGGTTTGGGGCGAGGAAACCGGAGAGGGATTTGGAGGTTGTGGTTACTAGGAGGGAGGGGTTTGAGGATGTGAGGTGGTGCTTTGGTGCGGGTGAGAGGGATGGAGGACTTGGATAGATGTAGATGTTTGCTCCGAGACGGGAGAATTCGAAGTTTTCAGCTTGCGGCTTCTTTTAGCCTCCTCCTGTGGTACTGGGGAGATGAAGGAATGAACTTCTTTTGGGTGCGGAGCACGCACGAAGTCAAATCATCCAACCTCTGTGGTAGGTAGGTCTGAGGGAGGAATCACTTTGTGAGCAAGCGGCTTTCTCACTCGAGCTTCCGGGGCTTGAGATCGCTACTCACGGATCATTGCATCCATATATGAATCCGTCCAACTCATCTACACATAATAGCAAACATGTTGAAGCGAAGGAAAGTGGACATAATAAGGTAGTATGTATAGGCAGGTATAATCTCATCATTATAGCAAGCAAAAAAGAATTGCGCGAGCCTATCTTTAACAGGGGCAAGCTATGTGTTCGGCTCTCGTCCGAGCTACTGTATCGTACTATATCCCATCATGTCATGTCCTATGCCAAAACGCCGTAGCACCCGAGTACGCCACTCAAGACTTCCGTCCCCACATCTACACTTCCCCCGCCAATCTCTGTTCCTCTGCAGCCAACTCATCAAACTCTCTCTAAATCAATTCCCAAGCCGCCACACCGGCAAACCCCATGGATCCAGGCTTCCCCTTCATCCCCAAATACTCTCTTCTGGTCATGCCCCGCATATCCCGTCCATTAACCGTCGTAACTGCGTACAAAGACACAATCTGACCCGGCGCACCCAGATCCCTAGCCTTGACATCGCACCACCACCAAAACTCATTCTTCTCCAGCGCTACAAAATCTTCTTTCCTTCCATCCACACCGTGAATTTTGAGAATAAAGCAGTAAGGCTTGCCCTGACCGTTCTTCTCGTGGTCCCAGTGCTCGCAGATCTTGCTGAACTGGAAGCGGATGATTTCGTTACTGTGTACACGGATGCGTTTCTGTGGCGGCGAAAATGAGCGGGCTGAGAGTCCGTGGTCGTCTAGATTACTGAAGAGTTGTAGAGGTTCCTCTCGTGATGGGCCGAGCATGTATTCCTCCCATGTCGGGATGCGTCCATCAGCTCGGAAGAAGTTGCCGCTATCTTGAGGGAAGTGCTTGAGACCGAAGTCTTCATTCGACATGGTAAACTCGCAGGGCGAGAAGTGCTTGTTGTATTTCTCGTCACCGACGTTGCCGGCACCCCAGCAGGGGTCGACGAGCTTCCATTCTCTGCCGTCGATGCGTACTGCGTTCCAGGCGTGACCGGTAGGATCTCGTGGTGGCGGGCTCTCGCCGGGCTTCATGGCGGTGTAACCGTAACCTTTGCCGTGACCGCCGACGACCCGGCATTCGAGGCCGGCTTTTAGGGCGATGGCGGAGTAGAGACCAGCGTAGCCAGCGCAGACTGCCAGACCCGAGTTGATGGTATCTTGGGGTTCGGTGTGCTTTACCTTTTTACCAAAGAAGGCGACGGTGTCGTAGGCGATGTTGTGATGGAGCCAGGTGAAGATTGCTCGGGCTTTGTCGGTGGCTGAAGAGAAAGGACCACAGAGTACATCTGCTAGGTAGCCAGTTTGGTCATGACTTCTGGGAAGTGATTGTCTGGGATACTGAGCAGCTACTCCATCAGGGCCGGAGAAATCACGACACAGTAAACAGCCAGACGTTGGTCGAGCTGCCGGAGCAGGTTTTGCTTGTATGGCTTTAACCTGGGACATAGAGGGCTTCGAAGCAAAGTTGATCGGCGGAGGAACAGCACTTGGCTTTGGCAGGTGAGCACCATCGGCAACCCTGATACCAGTCTGTTCTTCCAAGAAATCCGTCAATGGCTCCAGATCCCGCGAGTATTGATACTTCTGCGGCGTAGGGTTTGTTCCATCAAAGAACATGATAGTCGGGTATCCTTGGATATCATATCTGGTCATGAATGTCTTGTGGGCATCAACATCAACCTTGGCAATGACCAGCCTATCAGAAGCAAATGCAAATGATTCGCCAAGTTGTTTCCATATTGGTTCCAGCTCAACGCAATATTTGCAGTATGGTGCATAGAAGTCAACCAGTGCAAACTTTCCAGCAGTAACACTATCGAAGTTCCTTGCAGTCAGTTCCTGCACGGCTGGCCCCACAGGCCGGGTATGTGTTGCTGCGGGTCTAGATGTAGGGAGTGCTGGTCTCGAAGCAGGGATTGGCGGCTCAGCGCTCGTTTTGTTTCCGAAGCCCATTGATAATATCGACCTCTGCGCAGCTGGTGGTGGTATCCTCCTCTGCGGTTGTGGATGATGGACTTCATCTTCAGCTATATTGTTCGTACTGGTCCTCACAGGTCTCGACGGCATTTTCGGTGGTCCAGTTGGTCTCGGAGGCATCTTGGGAACTAAATCACGTTCTACCACGGGCGGCGCTCGAAGTGGTACTGTCGGCGCTGACTTGACCGTCAGAAGAGGCGCCTTCGCAGCTTGTGCCGCCTGTGCTGCCTCCCGTTCTCGGCGAGTTGGTGGAAGAGGTGGAAGCTTTGCCTCTCCCAAAGCCGGAGGAAGCTTCCTCTGCACTCCAGTGTCCACCGAACCCCAACTCGTCGCCGAAGACTCTCCCGACTGACCCGAAAATGTAGAGTTCATCGACATCATTGATTCGTCCGAGCCCCGTCGTACCAATTGATTCGATGTTCGAGGCGGTAGGGAGGGTGTGAGTTGTGACGGCTGCGAGGCCTTGCGGCCTGGGAGCGGAGGAGGTCCATTATTGCGTTGCGGGAGAGGAGGCGTCAGAGCAAAGCCGGGACTATTCGATCGCGGTTGATCTCTGTCGATGGGAGGTGGAGGTAGAAGCGGCAGGTCATTGATGCCAAGGGGGAGATTCTCCGTCTGCTGCACTGCTGAAGAGCCATATGAAGATATCGGAGGATTATTCGTCGTCTGACCGCGCGATGGGAGCGGAGGTCTATTCTTGGGCGCAGGAAGAGGTGGAGGAGGTCTTTTGCCGGAGGCCGGTTGCTGTTGTGTGTTCAAGCTCTTTCCAACACCTTGCTGATTCAACGCCGCAATTCGCGCTGACAGCGACGTGAACTGCGGCTCCTCGTCGACTTCAGTCATCGTGAATGCTCGTGATTAGTGTAGTTGTGTTGGGTTCGAAGCCGTGGTGGCAGATGCGGATGTACCTGAGTCACGGATGGAGCAGAGGTCGAAGGAGTGGAGTGAATACGAGGTAGGCAAATTGTTTGCGTGAATTGTCGTGATGCAGGCAGGCAGCCAGGAGCAAACAAGGGCGCACTGAACGAATGAGAGGAACAATAAACAATGAAGAGAAGGTAAGTAAAAGGCAGCCGATGCTAGAAGAGCATGTCTGGGAAGCGTCGATGAAGGAAACCAGGAACAGAGGTCGAGATGTTGTCGAAGGTTGAGGCCCGAAGCTGGGTGGCCAGTGGGGTGAGGCTATGCTGCTGCTGTGCCGCGGGATTCGCTGACCGGTGACTTGGCTGCTCCCACGAACAGGATGGCGCCAAGGGTCCAAAGGATCGCCCAGCACGCGTTACATCCAGAAAAATCGCTGAGTTGGGTGATAACGGGGTTCACTTCACGTGGGGGAGTGTTCGTTGGTTTCAAGGAGGGAGGTGTCAATGAAACAACTCGACAAGCAATTTGCGTTTCCAGATGTACGGGGTTTGTGCACGGCACACCCGAGTACGCAGTACCAACACGAAGTACCTCTTACCCGGCACCGAACGGGGAAGTTGTTGCGATGGGTGCTTCACGTGATTCAATTGAGATATATAAATGTGTTAAATGTGGATGTCGCCATTCATTGTCTATGTAAGGGAATGTGTTGCAATGAATTGGAGGTTGTTAGTTGTTAGAACCCATCAAGTCGGAAATCATCCCCAGCTTCTGGGTGAGACACTGAGACTTGCTGACGTACCTGGTCGTACAAAAACAGCCAGGCGAAGCAAGCCACACGTTTGGCCAGCAAGAAAAGTCTCAACTGCCACGAACACTCCCCAAAAGGAATAAGTGGCGCTAGATTGACTTTCTGCAGATCATAGGCCGTAGATCTTCATGAAAGAGTAGTCGCTGGAATAGAGGAAGAATGAGGGGAGAAAGGGTCGCACGTACGTGAGAAACCATCGAGCGTCTTCAACCACTGCAGTTGTGAAGGAGCTTCCATCTGCAATTGCCGTCTTCTCCACTGGCATAATTCCTACGACTTAGTCCTCATGTTATGCAGCCCTCAATCCAGTCGCAATATCTCTTTTTCAGCACGCCTTTCGCCTACTACCAACCAGCTTCCACACCTTCAAATGGAACGTCGTGGCATCGTGAGCCTCCAATGGCAGCATATCGCCTTTCTTCGACCTTCATCAACCTCCCGACTCCATGTACTTGTATGTATGCGACTTGATTCCTCGATGTCCTGAGCTTCGAAGTGTTCGTAGTCGAATGTCAAGGATGGTTCCATCGACAAATGTTTTCACCGAGTGGTGGGCTTCGCAGCTGCGAAGCAGGGAATCGCCATGGGAATTGAGAATGTCGTTACTCTTTGGAGCGAGTGCGATGTTTTGTCGTGCTCCTGTGTTGGAGAGGTTGAGAGAAAGCAAGAGAGGCGTGTGTCGTTAGAAGTCTGAACCATGGGTGTCGGAGAAAACAGCCGACCAAGCAAGGCTCGCGAGGCTGATCCCTCTTCTTTCATCAACATCAAACCATCCCATGGGTACCTATCAAACAAACGTCGATCTCTTGAGCCTTTGCCTCGGTTCTTCGCATAAAAAAAGTTTTTATCAAGTCGTCCACAGCGTGTCTTTCAAAAGAGAGATCCTGATTACAGACGATCGATTGATCCCTTCATCGCGACAGATCGGACAGAAGTCCTCTCAGTCTACACGCATTGAGCTTAAAATACACTGTTACTAGACGTTTTTTCAAAAAATAATAGGCGAAGGTCATGGTATGGATCTTCCTTAATCAAATAGAGAGACAATGCATCACCAATTTCACACGCTCAGCCACTCTTCCAGCTGGATGCCAGGCTTCGGGGCAGCGCTTCTTTGGAATAGCTCTCCCAACTCGTGACCACTGCGAGTATTCTGAGTTGCAAAAATGGTCTAGATTCAGCTGTTCTGTATCGACAGCAGAGTTAAGACTGGGATATGGCGCTTCCCAGCCCCAGTGTTGTTTAAGTATGCGCATTCTTAGTTAGGCGAAACCTAACTACCCCTTCTCTTCCAGTATGAGCTTCTATACCTTGGCACCGTCAATTGAACAGAGGAAAGAAGCTCTTACTTGCTCAATCTATTCAAAATGTCTTCCCTTCATGAGGTTTTACAAGAAAACAAAGATTTTACAACCAAAAAAAACTCAAGTATGTCTACCAAATCATCGATTCCCACAAACCTCAACTGACAACTATATTTCAAAGCCCATCTGACGATTCGTCGTATGTATATAGCTGTTTACGATGCCCTCGGCGACCCTCCAGTGATGGGTCGCGCAAGAACCGCCCAAGAACCCCCAGCGCAATGACAAGCCAGACGGGACCAGTACCTCGGAATTGCGCATATTATAGATGCACTTGTTATCTGGACCTCCTGGCGATTGTAATCAATAGACCCGAGGAAGAATGGCTTCTTCCACCATGGTGCGTAATCTTCGTTCAGGCAGGGAGCTGGCCCACTCTCTCAGGGACATTGCTCTCATTATGTATACTCATCTCCTCTCGCCGATAAAATACACAACCGACATTTCCCGGAATCCTTAGTTCGGCAAACTTGACGGGAAATTTGACTTCCCTCTCCTAAAGTTGTTAGCTAGGATTGAAAAGAAGAATCTAAACGGCGGTTTGAGCGAAAGGCTATGGCGTGGAAAGTTTAACTCCCCCTATGATCTTCTAAGGATCTTAAATGGCTCGGAAAGTCTTTTCCGCCGAAGATACCATCATCAGTCTATGATCCAAACAAATCTAGGTTCGCCGGCTCGAATCCATCTAGTCTTGCTCTGGTGCAAGCTGCCAAGCGCCAAATTAGCTTTACCCGCAAACTTACGGCCATGTACACGTAGCATCCTATCCCAGATGGACTTCTCCTGAATTCTCACCAGCGATATGCGAAGTTCATGAACCTCATCCGCCTCAATGCTTGCCCATGGTCTGTGCCTGCGTATGAGGCTGCGGACGAAATGGCAGTGAGTGGATCCTTGCTACGGCTACGAGAGCCAATTGTTTGGGTGGATTCAGGTCAGCGTGCATATACGACAACCAATGAGCAGCAACGCCCTCGCTTCTCTAGTGTAAGGCTGAACGGCACGGTTTTATAAGATGATTGAGTCGCCCTTTTTAAGATGGATTAATTCTGAAGTACGTCTCATCGATTGCCTTCATTTGGAGATCTTGAGCTTCCGAGGAACTGAGGAAGTGCGGAAAAAGGTTTATGTTAATACACTCGCATGAGTGATAAAGTTCCGAGTTCTTTCACCGCAGCAGCTATCAACAACTAGCCCCTGAAATTTGAGCATCTTGGTCTTCGATATCAAATTCAAATTTGGCAGCAGGTCATCAGCTCAAATACTTTTTTCCTGGCTGCGAAATGTCTTCGGAGACAGAAATCCTTGGCTTTTGGCCGACGCAGGTTTCATATCAGCAGCTGCTCAGATGGACGAATCTCGCAGTTCTTGTCGGTTTTTACTATGCTTGTAAAGTCATATATCGTCTGTATTTTAGCCCTCTATCTCATATTCCGGGGAGGAGACTTGCTGGTATGTCTTTTATTTTTCATTCTTCTCCCATCAAATGAATGTCAGCCTTCTACATCTTCCTCCAAACAACCTTTGACTTATTTCTCACAGCCGTAACAAACCTCTACGCTTGCTACTACGATCTCATATGTGGCGGCCAATACATCTGGGAGATTGAGAAAATGCACCAACAATACGGTACCCCTCCTCCCTCTCCCCTCCTCCAACCACTAACACCCTTAGGCCCAATAATCAGAATCACACCCGACGAAGTTCACATCAACGACCACGCCTTCATCGACACCCTCTTCTCCGGGCCCGGACACCAACGCGAAAAAGGCCGACGAACCCTCAACGGCCTAGGCTCCTCACCAACCGCCATCGGCACACGCTCGCACACGCTACACAAAGCACGGCGCGCGGCGCTCAACCCTTTCTTCTCCAGCAAAAACATCAGACGCCTCGAGCCCATGGTGCACGAAGTGCTGTCCCAAATCTTCCAACGCTTAGACGCTGCGAAAAATACGGGGAAAGAGGTCAATATGAGTTTGTTGTACCGAGCAGCAACGCATGATCTGATTGCGGATTATGCGTTTGGACAAGGGAGTATTTGTTTTAGTAGGGAGGATCTGAATCAGCCGTATTTTCAGGCGAATCATGAGATGATCCTTACGTGGTATGTGGGCTGTTATATGCCGTGGTTCTCGCAGGTTGTCAGAAAGTTGCCGGTTGCGGCTGTCAAAGTGTTGGTGCCGACTGCGAAGCTGTTTATTGATATGATTCAGGTATGTCGCTCGTCTCTATCAACGTTCTTCGAGATAGAGAAATAATGGGAGAAGGACTGACAGATCTGTCAGACAGCAACAGACAAAATCAAGAAAATCAAAGAAGGCCAAAGCAAGGGCGAATTTCTGGATTCAGAACGCCAAACTATCTTCCACGGGCTCCTCTCCTCCTCCCTCCCAGAACCAGAAAAAGACCCCGCGCGCTTAGCAGAAGAAGCATCAGTCCTCCTCGCCGCCGGCACAGATTCCTCCGCCAACACGCTCTCCGCCATCACCTTCCACCTCCTCTCCTCACCCCGCATCCTGCAAAAACTAAGAAAAGAGCTAGAAACCGCGATCCCAGATAAAAACGTCCGACACTTCCCGAGTTTCAGCCAAGTCGAGCAGTTACCGTATCTAAGTGCCATAATCCAAGAAGGGCTACGTCGACACCCCGCTGTCTCAGGCCGTCAGCAACGCGTGGCACCATCTGAAGACTTAGTATACACTTCGCCTACTGGTATTGCATATCCCTTGCCGAGAGGCACGACGATGTCGATGAATCCCGTCCTGCTTTCTCGGAAAGAAGATATCTACCCGAATCCCGGAGAATTCAGACCAGAGCGCTTCATTGAGAATCCGAGGCTGAGGGATAAACAGTTTACGTTTAGCAGGGGGAGTAGGATGTGTCTGGGCATGCAGTTGGCGTATCAGGAGATGTATGTCATTCTTGCGGGGCTGTTTGGGAGGTTTGATGGGGGTGAAGGGGGAGAGGGAGGGGAGTGGTTGCAGTTGTATAAGACGGATCTCACTGATGTTGAGATTGTGCGGGATCTTGTGACGGAGAATATTAGGGATGGGAGTGTGGGTGTTAGGGTCTTGGTTAAAGGGTGTTGAGGTTTACAGAACTCACTTACAGGGAGTTAGAAATTTTTGGTAGTTAAAATAATCCTCCAATTCTCGTTCTACATCCTGTTGGGGCAAGCATGACCGCGTCTACTCGGGCGCTAATCACCCTCGGCTCAGCCAGCTCACCTGAGCTGTTTGAGCAGCCCCCGAGCAATCTGAGCAGTACCCACTTGACTAAAGAGCAACTGGCGTCGATCTCTTACGGAATGGTCAGTGTGATTAGGAAGCTGGTTGTCCTTACCGGAAGCCTCGGCGATGCTGATACCACATCTAATTAACAGGATTAAGTTATATGCAAGTTTGGTGGTTCAATTGCCGGGCGCAATCGCGCCTGTGCAACGCGCACCCAAATTTCATATTCGGCGTGGTATCATGTGAATGTGCTTTTTTCCCAGCTAGGATTTCAACTTGGAAGGTAGATATCTAAGTACTTTTCAACTTTAAGAACCAAAAGCTCCGAATATATTATCTATTGGCATGAGACTGTTCAAGTAACCCCTTCTATAGAGCCCGTATTTGCTCCATGGTTCTCTTCTCCTCTCCCTCTCCCTCTCCCTCTCCCTCTCCCTCTTCCCCTCCCTTTTCTTCTTTCTCTCCTTCGCCCTCTTCTTCTCCATCTCTGCCTTCTCCTTATCTTCCCTTTCCCTCTCCCTCTCCCACTTCCTCTCCATCTCTTCCAGGTTCCTTTCTAATTTCTCATTCCCCCTCTCAGCTCTCTTTCTTTCAGATTCTTCCCACCGAAAACACTCTTCCTCCTTATATGGTGGCCAAAAGGACTCGTCACACTGGATCGGATATAGCTGATGTCTCGTACAATCTTTCACTTGTCGGCTTTTCTGGCCATGGGAGAGATTGGGTATTTGAAGTGGTTTCACCCTAGGGCTCCCCATTCTTGTTTGTTCCTCCTCTGGAATTGCTACCCATGAGACGTAACGGACACCTACCCTAGGGGCTTTCTCCTCGTTACCAAATGGCCGTGAGACGTAACGGAACATCGCCCTCGGTCTTTCCTCCCTTTTTGTTCTGCCTCCCTATCGAATGGCTTTGGAGTTTGACGGGGCTTCGCTTTACTAGAACTATTCGCTCTGAAAAGGTATAGGTTTCTGAGTAACGATCTTCTGAAAAGCAATTCCTAAAGTGAACAGAGGATCAGAAAAGTAGTCGTCATCGGAAGAACAATCACTAACTGACGGATTCTGCAATCATAGCATTATACTGGAGCGAAGGTGCTAGACGTTGAAGTTGTATTAGAACCTGGCAAGTGAACACAATTCTTTACTAGGGGCAATAGCCAGAAAGGTGCGTGGAAAGTAAACATTACTGAAGTGAGAGTCTTTTATTTGTTTTACTAGGCAACCATCAAGCAAAAAGCGCAGTCTGACGCGTGCTGTTGCAATAAGACACGTCACAAAAAGCCACGTTAGGACGTGATTTTGGTCGCCATGGTAATTATTGGCCAGCGCGTGGGAGCTGGAAATATACGTCAGCCTCGCTCGAAAGTTACATAACAAAAAACTAACTTATTTTTAGATAGAGGCTCAACACATAACTCTAACTTCAAAGGTCCCTGCATATTGTTTTATTTAGCACCCAGGAGTTTAAAAGCTCGATATTAGACACAATTCGGTTGGGTGGATTCACGATCCTTGACTTCGTGTGAAACCTTGTGATGCGGGCCGCCCCTTCGCGACCATCAACATAGCTGAACAGATTTACCGCGGAGGCTCTCAATCAAGGCTATTGGTCGACCACCATACGAGCTGACGAGTCATTGATTGCCAGAAAGCCAATGAATAGGGCTATTCTCGGCCGCGACATCAAATCCGTTTTATGTCACTGCTATTGTGGCTCGAAGGCATCCAAGAGCGTCAGGAATTATGTGAAGAGGCTGAAACGTTGGTGTTTTATTTATTTCTATTCCTTCTTGAAACTCAGCCTCATGCTGGCTAGCCCTCATAACATCTTTAAGAACCCGCTTAATCGATCTATATTGTCTTCAGCAGCGGGTCAGCTTCTTGTGTTCGCGAGAAACGAGATGTCGAACAGTTCGAATATTACACTTTCGGGATCGGGACCATTGAATGACACTGAGTGTCGTATTAATGGAAATGCCGATATGTACGGTCTTGGCATCCGCACTGGTTTCTACTTACAATGGATCAGCTCAATAGTTGCCTGCATCCCAGTCTCACCAGGAAAGTCAGACCCACCAATAGCTCTGGCTCCAGGCGAATCCGAAAATACGATCTTCGGTCTGATTGTCTTCATCATTGCTACGTTCTTAGGACTCTTAAGACAGACTCAAGAACTAGCGCCGGTTGAGATATACATCATCCTCCTGCTCATATTCGGATTCCATTACTACTGGTTTCCAGACTCGATCATGAGAGTTATTTTGTACTTTACCTCAAGACAGATGTTAAAAAGAGAGAAACCAAATGGAATTATTCAAAATATCGTTGTATTTTTGTTTGTGCTCTCCATTTCGGCCTATCAACTTTGGTTTTGGTTTGCTCATTTCAAGCCCAGCAGTACCGGAATAAGACAATGTCAGCGATTTGGATTCAGCTTTATAAAAATCAATCTGGACAATCGGATTTTCTGCCATTTCAACGTTGCTTATTCATTTGTTCTTTTTTTCTGGTCTCTCTTGTCTCTGGGAAGGTTTGCGTTGTTTTCCTATCAACGCTGGTTATATCCAACAGAATCAGAGGCGTGGAAGAGTTCAACCAGCCGATCCAAAAGGTAGGTTAAGATTGTGATAGAATTGATCTATAAAGCTAATAAAAGACAGAAGTTCGCGAAGAAAGCGTCATGAAAACCAACAGCAATTTTACCTGGAGATAGTTAAGTCGATAGTTCGGGGCATCCTCATAATTATTATAATAATTGCCATAGAGCTGAGCATCACTTGGAACGACATTGGTGGTGTTCAATCTCTTTCTTCCGTGGGCCAAACTATCCCCTTTATCCTTGGACTTGGAACCCTTTTGCGAGTGCTTTATATTGCTGCCGAGACTCACGGGATCGAAATTTCGCCGAGCAGCAGGGAAGGATGGCCTGGGTCGGATTATTTAGGGGGTCGGTGATATAAAGAGGAGACTTCTTTTGCAATTGTTAAGGTGATTAAGCCTTGTGGCGTACTTACATATGTTGGTGTGGCTGGGTGGGAACTGGTTTAGACACTCTTTCCTATTGAATAGCTTTGATATATTTTGACGTAATTCCTTGGAATTGGAAGCAGATGAAAAATACGATTTTTTTGTGCTTTGTAAGATAGTTTACTTGGTGGTTAAACTCTATTTTTTAGATCGTCGTTCCGCAATCGGTTGGTATGTATCGCCGCTTCTACTCAGGCGATAATCACCCTCGGCTCACCTGAGCTGTCTGAGACAACCGAGCAATAACCACTCAGCTAACAAGGCTAGATATTAGCTCAGGGCGCGTATCATACCCTTTTTGTCAAATTTTGACGATTATTCAGGGGCTAAATGCTCCTCCTCTCTTGTTTTCGCCTTTAAATCCTTCGGCGTGACCTTATATATATTTTGAGCCTTCGCTTAACACTTCATTCCCTTCGCTTGACTCGCTTTGTGATTGTAGGACCGATTCCGAGGTGAAATTCGCTGCAGAAAGTAACGTCTGTCCAATTCGAAGGTTTCGGACGAGCATCGAGCTGTGAGATTATTTCCCATCTTGTTCCTTTTCCTCCTCGCAAATTGCATTTATTATATCTTTTTCATTACCACGTACCCTTTGAATTGCTCACAGGTTGATCTTTGGGAGATCTAGTGGCTTAAAATATCTTGATTTTAGTAATTCGTTACTAGTAGCTTCTGTGACGGCTCTAGAACCGGCCCTGCCTCATACTATCAAATGCTGATGCCAGATAGATTAATTTATCGATGCTGCAATGACGGTACCGGGCATCTCAGATCACGCATATGTGAGCCTTGAATACCCTAGCTTCGCGATTCTCCTCGCCTTTGTACTCGCTGTTGTTTTCCGGCAATGATCACCTCCTTCTGCGTGCTCACTAGCTACGCCGCACGTGACCCCTGGCCGCTTTTCTCACCCTCACCTCACCTCGCGCTCACTCCTCCTTACCCTTATTACCCTTGCCTCACTATACCCTTCACGTATAGTCTCTACTAACTCACCTCTGCTTATTACCCCCTAGTAGCCTGAAACTCGTAGTTACCCCTAAGTATCTTTAAAGTGGGTCTTATCCTAGTAGTACTCTTAAGAATATCAACTCCTAGTAAGCCGGATTAAAGGGAGCTAGAAAGTGTCCCTAGTAATTAGGATAGTGTGGTGGTATCACGTGATGCACCCCTTAGTCATGTGATTCAAGCGAAACTTAGATAAAAGTGCGTTTCGCGCTCAGTTCTTACTTAGCTCTTTAGTCAAAACAACAGCACTTTTGCACTCCCTCCATTTATATCGGGATTGACATATGTCAGGTGACCTTCCTGAAAAAAAAAACACCAAAAATCAAGAGAAGTAAACTACATATGGCTCGCCCCACTACAGTAAGTTTGGCGGATTTTGTAAGGTGCGCTTGAGAGACTTCCGTCCATCTTCGGAGCTTTGTTAGGCTGTGGCCAGTAGGATCCAATAATGAGTGACATAGACCGTGCCACCCGGACGCAGGGACCCAATTCCTCCAATCGCCATTGGATCTAGCTAAACCGTTCCAAGTTCCACTTTATTCTTCTTCAAGCGCGCGAATCGTATGAACTCCAGTATTATGTAGGGCCGTAGAGCCGCCGAGCCATGGCGCTAACAACCCCGCACAAGCTCTCCTCTCATTCGCGCTAACAATACCCCGACCTACTGGTCTTATTACGTGGAAAAGGTCCTCGGTTATTATCCAAATGCTGGGACTTAATCCCAGCCTGGAATGCTAGCATTATCATTATCCATCAATAGAATCAAGATACACGCAGGCCCTAGGGTTACTCGGGAGAAGATGCACCGACGTCCGCTATAGCCGAAGCGATGGCGAGGTGCAGACGAGGTTGCTAATGCGACGCTGCTCCCATGGTGCGGGGAAGAATGACCCCAATGAGTGGAGATGTTGGGTTGTGGAGGGCAAGGTCCGGAGCAAGCTTCACTCAATTGAGCTAGGATCGGGGGTACCATCATGAGCGTGTTGTCGCAGGGATAAAGATTTAAAAACCCAGTCGTGCCTGCCTCTCTTTCATTCTCACGTTCTCACGTTCTCACGTTCCTCTCAGAAATCGTCAACATGAGTAACGTTAACACAGAAAAGCCGACCTCAGCGTCGGAGATTGAGGCGCAGCCCAACTCCACGGGCGGACCTGTCTACGATGTCGACATGAAGACCGACTACGACAGAACGGGCGCCATCGATGCCGAGAAGATCGAACATGATATGACTGTGCTCCAGGCCGTCAAGGCCTACCCCTCTGCCAGTTGGTGGGCATTAGTCATGTCATGCACCATTGTAAGCTCTTGCCCATGATAGGCAGATCATTTCTCTAACGCTGCGATAGATCATGGAGTCGTACTGCGTTTTCTTGATGGGACAGTTCATAGCCACAGCTCGTTTCGCCCAGGATTTTGGTGTATTCAGCGACAAATCTGGCAAATGGATTATCGAAGCTTCATGGCAGTCAGCATTCCAGTGTAGCGGACCAGTCGGTGCCTTCATTGGTGTCTTCATCGCAGGTCCCATTACCAGTTGGATTGGATATCGATGGACAACCATTGGCGGTCTCATGTTCTTGAACGCCTTCATCTTCATCTTCTATTTCGGCAACAGCCAGGGGATGTTTTTCGCGGCCCAGATCCTGGAAGGCATCCCGTGGGGCATTTTTATCGCCAATGCACCCGCCTACTGTGCCGAAATTGTGCCACTGAGATTGAGAGCTCCAGCGACGCAGATGTTGCAGATGTTCTGGGCTATTGGGTCGATTATTGTCGGCGGTATCACTTACCACTACCAATCCAGGAATGACCCCTCAGCGTACAGGTTCGTCCGCCCCCATAGATGCCATCGAGGAGCACTCTACTAACAGTCATACCAGAATTCCCATTGCACTCCAGTGGATGTTTCCTACTCCTCTCGCTATCCTAATGTTCATTGCGCCTGAATCACCCTGGTGGCTCGTACGAAAGGGCCGTCTGGAGGAGGCAGAGAAGGCTGTCAAACGCCTTGGACGCGCGAGTTCAAATGATAATCCCGCTGACGCAGTCGCAATGATGCGTCGCACGATCGAGCTTGAGAAGAGCGACAAGAAGCCCAGTCTCGTTGAACTGTGGAAAGGTACCGATCGCTACCGCACATTGATCGTGTGTGGTGTGTACGCATCTCAGAATCTGACGGGCAATCTGATCGCTAACCAAGCTGTTTACTTTTTCAAACGTGAGTCCAACCATTTCCTGCAACCTCATAGCAGACTAACACCAGCTCAGAGGCCGGCATGGCAGACAACACCGCATTTGCACTTGGTCTCATCACTTCTGCCCTCCAGTGGATCATGGTCATGCTCTCTTGGGTCCTCACGACCTACCTCGGCCGACGCACCATCTATGTCTATGGTCAATTCATCAACTGTGCATTCTTGATCGCGCTCGGTATTGCGGGTTCAGTTGGGTTGAGTCATGCGGCTAGCAATGCGCAAGCATCACTTGGCTTGATCGTCTCCGTCCTGTTCTGCTTGGGACCCGCCCCTGCCTCATGGGTTATCATCGGCGAGACATCTTCCGTTCGTCTCAGGCCACTGACAACCGGTATCGGACGAGGTGCCTATTACTTGGTCAATATTCCTTGCATCTTTCTTGCCAGCTACATGCTCAACACTGATAAGTGGAACTTGGGCGGCAAGAGCGGCTACGTCTGGGCCGCCACCGCCTTAATCTGCACCGTCATGGCTTGGATCTGGATTCCAGAGATGAAGCACAGGTCCTTCCGTGAGATCGACATTTTGTTCCAGCGTCATGTGCCGGCTCGCAAATGGAAGCAGACGGACGTCAGTATCAACGACGATGAGTAGATGCAAATTGCTGTTCGGAGAAGCCTAAGTGGCACTGCTTGTGCAGGAATGGGCGGCAGAGACGAGTTTCTTATATTTTCAAGATGAGTTGAAGGGTGGGGATCACGTCGGAATGTACTGCATCCTCTACCCTCATCGGTAATGGCTGCTACAGTACTAGGCTTGCTGGCTTGCTTTTGGTATATCCGATTTAAGAGGCTAATACCACGTGAAATTGACAGAGCAGGATAGCTGAGTCTGGTTCATGTATATTCCTAGACTATACCGGATGAGGTGTAACGTTGTTGTCATCCTTGACATGCAAAAATGTTTCTTGTTGCGCAGAGATAGCAAACACGACACCGATTTCGACTTCAAGTGTAAGACTAATTTCGTGTCACGAGTCCACTAGATGTCCAGATGCCAGATGCCTAGATGCCCAGAGATACCATATGCCAGATGCCGGCTGTCCAGATGCCCAGATGTCAGATGCCCGCCCTGCGTAAGCTAAGACCCCTGAGCTCTAGCGCTCCGGATAATAGTTCGGCCGTCGTCGAACGTATTAGGAAATGAGCTCTCTAAACACGTTCCTCTCGAGGAACGTCTTGTAAATCAACTTAAAATCTGTCCCTGCATCCCGAGACGCACCCTATAACGAGACAAATCATAAGTACTTCGAATTCAAGCGACTCCAAATCTGCGAATATATTAAAATTTCTATATATTCTTATTTTAGTTACGTTTTATGCCTCTTCCGAATACTCCTGGCCTATTAATTCCGAAAATTTTAATCGCGTCGTCGCCGCTCACCTAAATTATAGAGAGCCTCTTATTATAGTATAATAGGTGTGAAGTACTCAATGGCAGGGTGCTACGCAAGCTGTTAGCAGGGCTAATGACGTATGTATGCAATAATAAGGGGTTTCAAAGCTCTCAATTGCTCAAAACTAAGAATAAACTAATCGATGTCCCTTTCTAAGAGCCACGTAGGCACGTTTTATAACTCCTAGCGCCAAGCTTGGGTCGCACCAGCGCCTTTCTGGAATAGCAGGCGCGCATTGGCCACGTCTGCACGTGACCTAATTGTACCCATCACAGCATGCTTCTATCGCGATGAACTTCAGACTTTGCACCTTTTTCTTTCAAAATGTTTTGTCAAATTACTTGCCATAAGTATGAGGGACATTAAGACAGATTATTAATATAACGAAGCAAATCGGCGATCTAGTCGACTGGCTCATCTTAAGCAACTTTATCTTTTAAAAAAAAGCTTCGGAGGTTATTTCTACTATACAGCGTCTGATATGATTTTAATTTCTATTTCCAGGCTTTCGATATTTCATCCGTTTAAATATAAGTAAATTAAGCTGATTTTCATCGAATGAGTTAGTCCTCATCTTCTTGATCCTCTTGATCTTTTGTATCTTGCTCAATAGAAGCATAGAGCAAGCTCAAATCGAAGCTCGTACGCTTAGGTTCAGACATATAATACTCTACCTCTTCATCACCACTTTTTATAACCTGGGCTCTTTGCGCAGACCGGTAATTTGCATATGTTAGCCCCCCGTACTGGCCACATCCTACACTTGTGCGTCCCCAGATCGTTATGCACGGCTTGTCTTCAATCGTCTTGAAGCTAGGACCGTCTACGTATATTTGATAATGGTGGATAAGGTCCCCAGTTCTCCTATTCCATAGCAGTTCAACAGGGCTGCGCTCGACTTCATGCCAATGCCTGACAGCATCATAGAGAAAGCCCATCTGTAAACCGTCAGGACGAGGAATGACGGTTCGGAATTCCAAAGTCCCGCCTACGCGTTGGTTGACCTCTTGAACAAGCTCTAGAGCTTCGATGGGTGGTTGGCAAATGAGAAGTTGTCGCCACTGCTGCCAATAGGGGCACTTGTCTCCATGTCCTCGTTGCTGTTGCGGTTGAAGAGTTGTTGTGTTTTGCAAATGTGTTTCTGGTGGATCATGACTATTCGATGCATCGACAGGTATTTCGTTCCACTCCTCTGGATGAAAAGTCTTCATAGTAGGATTTGTGGAGAACACCGCTTTGTCTTCTCCGTTGATCGGCCAAAAGGTGGAGAACTTATCCATCAATATATCTGAATGTGTTTCGACACACAAAGCCGATCCTTTAGGCCTGGGATGCTGAAATAACGCAGCTTGGATTTCCACATGTCCGAAGAGGCTTGCCCATGTTCTATTGACACGTTTGGCCTTGAGCAGAGAGGAGTGCGGAAGCTGAGATAGAATGATGACGAGAAGGTCCGGAGCGGATAATACCGTTTTTTGAGCGGCTGAACTAATTGCTTCACGAGTAATTGATACTGTATCAGGAATCGTAGGGTTTTCCGAGATGATTTGTTGTTGTGATGGACGTTTTCCGTAGTTATAGTATAGTGGCAGGTGACTGCCGCTGCCAGCAAGCTGTCTTCGAGGGGCAGCCCCACCTGTTGATTTGCGAGCAGTTTGTTTTGTTCGAGCCATTGTAAATGATAATGTGCGCTGGATAGTCAAGCAGAGAGATACTTAGGTAGCAGGAGGGAGTAAGAAGGTTGTAAAGCTAGGGAGTCATTTGCCTATATGTTGAGGGGCTGCGCCGTTCGCTTACTGTATCACAGGCCCAGGCACCAACGTGCTGCCCGCGCACCTGCCCTGGAAGTTCGAGAAACCTGCTCTTGCGCCACACGCGTGACCATTCTACGCCATACACGGACCAGGCCTGAGAATCGTGGTTAAAAAAAATATAGCGAGCCCGGGCGTGAACATATTATATTTTGACTAGATTAATGCACATTACTAAGCACCGAAACATATAGCCCCTCTCTTCGCAACAGCGAAACTCCCGGACTATATTCTTTTCCTCTCTAAGTTTCTTTAAAATTTAGAGCCATATTCTTTCATTATAGGACCTTTCCCCGAGTACTCCAAATTTTGAAGAGACTCCAATAGTTGCGATTAAGTAGGGGGGGATAGCCAAAGCCGCGATCGATGGCGTAATTAAAACGATTAACAGCAAAATCAACTATAGTCTTTTCTCTATTACTAAGTAGTCTCCATAGGGGGAAATAGTTAAAGAAAGTAATATATTAGTAATAACTTCATAGACTTGCTAAGAAAACATTTATGATTCCAAAACCATAGGTTCGTCTTGTGATAGGGTGCGTCTCGCTACGCAGGGACAGACGTTAGATCATAGACTTGAATACAGACCCTTGAACATGCCACCTGAGCTCCGATCGTGACATTTCGCATATTACAGTACTGTGCCAGCAGTACCTTGGGGAACAACCAGGCAAGGGTGTAAGCTGCAAGCGTCAGGAAGTGGAGACTGCTTAAAAGTGATCTATAACATTAGCCACACTTAATCCGCCTTGAATGCCTGCTCTATTCATCCAATATTACTCACCACTGCTCACCCGCTTCTTACCTTCACCTTAGCCTTGCTCACCTTAGCTCACCTTAGCTCACCCTGTATTGCTGATAAAGTCGCCCTGCTCACTTTCTGGACAAAAGCAGATCTTGTGTAAGGGAGGATTCAAGTTAAACAACCAGCTGTTATTGTCGCCATGCTTCCCCTTGCATTCTGCATGCGATTGAAAGGGAGCATGATGATTTGTGCTAGTAGTAGCACCGTCATCTCAGCTGCATGTCACGTATCAACGTTAAAAGTCCGGAAGCGACAATGGACCTCCGATGGCACCGTGAGATGCAACCTTTAGTGTCAGATTCGGCATTATCACCTAAGCAAACGAAGGAATTCGCGGTCCAGGAGGTCGAAGCTGAAGCTCGCAAGACGGAATCGGCAGCTACCGCGACCTTGGAGAATAATGGGATGCCCCACTCGCAGGCTTTGCTACAGGTCAGCAGGTCCCATGTGCGCTGGGGCGTTGTGAGGATGCCTCCAGAATGGTATATGCAGTTTAGCGACGCTGGACACGAGGTAGAACACTTAACATTTGGGGCAAGAGATCAGGGCATCGAAGATGCTCAGGCTAGCAAGTATTACGCTTAAATAGGAGCATATAAAAAACTATATAGTCCCATTTATACAGTAAAAGAATTCGCAACGCATGTCGTGATGTATACCTCAACTTGCTGTTAAATTTCTGGCTAACTTAATGGAAACACCAAATGGATTGATCAACCTAGAGAGGTAGTCTTATCGTAGACCAAACAGAGCACTTTAATGTGTACTTTCACGTCGCTAGGCAACTTTCATTAGGACTTCGACTTAACAGCTGCCCCACATTAGATCATGACCCCGCCCTAGATGTCCTCCACGAATAATTCTTTCATTCTTCATCTTGTGTCTTGAGAAGGTGTTTGAGCCTCTAACCAGCAATCCTAAGCTTTAGTATTTGGCTCTTCATATCCATTCGGATACTTCTCAACCAATAATCTCATTTGTTCGATGACCCTGTGAGGAGTTAGAAAGAATTATTATGAGGCTATTGCAATATACAAGTTCCTAAACCCGGCATTCATAGGGTAAAGTGCAGAGTCATGGATCCTCGACCGTCTATAAATCCATTCCATTAGTATTGTTTGAACTCGAGAGAATAGCGAGCCCACTCACAATGCATAGAGAGCAAGACGGTCTTCGGCGTCTTCGGTCGGCTCCGATTGACGAAACTTGTCATGATACGCATTGAGATATTTTCGACCGAATTGGACTCCAGCAGGCCTCATTGTCCTAACTTCGTCTGAAGCACGTCAGCAACAACAATATAAACACAAAAGACGTAGTGGGGACCCACATTCGTTGTGTCCCCAAAATGCCGATGCATCGAAAGTAATTGGCTCTCCTGTATCCAGCTCAGTAGCAGTATTCCCATACCACAGATCTCCATGAATCAAACATGGTTTCAAGGTATTCGAACCCGTCTCTAAAGGCCGCAGCAACCTTGGAATAACCTTTTCCAACAGCTGCTCTGAGAGTTCTTTCAACTCAGCGCTAGGCCCACGAGCTTCTTTCTCAAGCTGAAGCATGCGGACAATATTATTCTTGTAATATTCCTCCCAGGTATCAGTCCATGTATTGTCTTGAGCAAGATTCCCATTATACGTGGTGCAGTGAAACCCGAATTTGCCATTGGGCGACATTGCAATGGAAGCGAGATGGAAATCCGCCAGCATTGTAGTGAACGCATCTTTTTCTGGAATCTCCTGTTTAATTTCTACAAAGTCGGTGAGAAGGAAATGAAGATCTGGGTTGGACTTGAAAGTCCCCCATGCCTGAGGCTTGGGACAGAATCTCGGCTTTACTGCATGGACGGCAGCAATCGACTCGTATTCTCCTTCTACCATTCCAAGACCAAGAGTACCGGCTGCGGCCTTGAGGAAGTATGATTTGGGAGTGCCATCTGGGAGCGTGGTTGATATACGGGCAGTTTGCGTCCACATACTCGAGCCATGACTTGTTGCTATTATAGAATGGGTCCCTTGTGGAAAGTCTAACTATGATATCAATGTTAAGTTCGATTTGGGGAAATCGTCTAAACCTACTCGCCATCACGTTTTCATCCACCACAATGCACTCGACAGCCTCGCCGCTAATTGTTGTCTCTTTAAGCGTGAGTAAATTGAGCTTGGGAAATTCGGTGCCAAACTCAATGTCTGCCATCTTCAAGAATTGAACGAGGTAACAATGGAAGAGAAAACGGAATTAATTGGATTAAGGTGCCGCTATATCTGACAGGGAAACCTGCAGTTTTATACTTCGGTGCGCGCCTAATCTACTGGCTCACATCAAACATCTGTTGGTGAGGGAGGGAGACTGTACAGCAGTTTCCGAGCCACACAGAACCCTGAAACACGAGATAGCCGCCGAAGAACCAACCCACCGGATGTTTAAGGCCATACCTGAAGCCCTCGCTACGGCCCGCATTCTCCCTCAAAAGTCGCCGTGCACGCGTCAATTTTAATACAGAGGTGAGTCTTTTCGCGTTAGCTTCTCCCCTATTTTATCATCGAATCTCCGCAAGAATAGGCCATATAGATCAATGAGATATTCGCTTCAATCTCGCTTCAAGCTTGGAGCTCTGACTCCTGGCCAATCTGATGCTTACAGCATATAGAAATGGTAGTATTTTGCAGGCAGTTAATGGAGAATCGAAGATGATGAGCGGATAGTCGCTCAAGTCAGTGCTCGAGTCAAATTTTGTTAGGGGGCTCATGATCTTTCCTAGGTATAACCAAGGCTTTAGATCTGTTATAGTGCTTCTAGAATTTCACCTTAAGACGATCGAGTCAGATGAAGAAAAGAGGCGCAGTTTACCCAGAGCCTTTCGCACCAGCTAGAAGCCTAGTTTTCCTTTAGTGGACTTGTGGGTTGAAAGTTCAGTCTGCTAAACTCTATTTCAAAGAAGACTAAACATAGCCATGCACACGGACATTAGGGATCTCCGGAAACTCATCCATGATCCACCTTATAATGGGATATAAAGAACACAAAGCACATCAGGAAAAATAAATCACAGCAAGAAAAACCCAAAACTTATGCCGATTGCCCAAAGTAATATTATCAGCAAGGTGTCGAGCTATCAGCTGTTACTCTATTTTTTGAAGACCTCCCGTTTTAACCATTCTTTCTCATAGTCCGTTGCCAACTGCCAAGTCGCACTTCAGTTCCCAACCGGAACTCCGCATGCGGAATCCCACATGACTTGTATAGTAGTGTCTAAAATAATAACCTTAAGCTTCCTCGGGTTTTGAAGTACTACGCTGTTCGTGTCTTTGACCGAGAAGATCTTGGCATCCCCTCAATACACCCGTGAAAGACGACACTTTCTGTGTTCTCAGACATTGCAAAGAAGAACCCACCATTCAAGTTCGAAGTGATTGTGTTCTTGGCCAAGCCTCGTATCTTTAGTGAGAGCTAGCCATGTGCCAAGGGGATTGATCCTCGCCAAGCTCCCGGACATAAGCGAGTCATTTGCCGACCCCCCTAAACTAAGCCTGTTGCATAGAATTGTGGACCTTCAAAAGCTGGTGACAGGTCTACGGTACGAGTCCCCGTTACTTTATTTATTTCGGTGCAAGCCGAACCGTCAAGTATTCCTTTTCTGTCTGGTATAGAATCTTGGCTATGTATAACCTAATGCTGCTACATTCCTGGTCGTGGCGGTAGCGCTGTTAACCTTATTCTCTACCCACTGATCTCGTGTAAATTTGGAAAGTGGACCTTACATGCACATTACCAATAGTCGATGCTCTGTTCCAACCTTCGGGGTCTTGGAAGGTACAGCTCTTGGTGGTTATCGTCCCTTCTGCCTGACTTGCCATAGATTACCGCACTGATGTTCGGTCCCATGTCTACTTTCCACCATCTGTTCTGCTACGGATGAAACTAAAATACGGCTGAAAAGCATGCCGTGTTCAACCCAAGTCTGACATGGACCCCGAGCCGCCTAGAAATGCCAAGTTGATGATCTGAGAACAAGGAAAGCATGACTGTACCAAGAAAAAAGTACATATATCCAATCCTCATTCTCAAATCATCCAGGACATTGCAAAAATACTCTTTCTCTCTTCTTCTACTGTGTTTCACTGGATCCTTTATTTCACTTAATCTTAGTCTTAGTTCTAATCCGTTCAACTCCTATTCACTTCGTTCAGAGGACGACCCGACGTTATGAAGCTGACAATCTACCTCACCAGGGCTCTTACTGGCACTGTTCTTGCCTTTCCGGGAATGAATAATCTAATGAGAGAGCTCGCCGCACGACAGGCAGCAGGAGCCACCCCAGCTTCAGAAATGATCGGTGACTTGGTTCAAGGAGCAACAACCCCCGTCGGTAACCAAATCAAAAACTGCCCTGCTTGGTACTGGACCATGCCAGGATCTCACACCAAAAGTACTATTTCTCTTTTCAAAAACACTTGATTTGGTTTCGCTAACGATTTGGTAGACGTATAAAGCAGCTGTGCTCAGCCTCTCTTGCCTTAAAGATACCTGCTGCGTCTGGGACTACATCTCAAAAGACCTCGTTCAAATGTTCACCAACTCCGACGGCACTTGCAATGACGCTGCTCGTGCAGCCGTCCGTCTCGGCTTCCATGACGCAGCAGCATGGTCCAAAACCAGCGGCTCGGGAGGCGCAGACGGATCATTAGTCCTTAGCATCGATGAGATCAACCGCTCCGAGAACAACGGCATGCAAGACATCCGCCTCAAAGCTCTTGGCCTGCTCGCCAAGTACGGTGCTTGGGGCGTTGGGGCAGGCGATCTCGCACAGTACATGCACAATGTTGCAACTGTCGTATGTCCTCTTGGCCCGCGACTTCTGACCTTTGTGGGGAAGAAAAATAGTCTGTTGTCAAACCCAAAGGGGCTCATTCCTGATACACACGCATCGGCAGATGATCTGATTCAATTGTTTGTGGACAAGACGATCAATTTCAAAGACTTGATTGCTCTTATTGGAGCGCGCACTACAGCGAAACAGCGGTTTGTAGATCTATCGAAGGCAGGTCAATCATTGGATTCAACGCCTGGTGTTTGGGAGGCGAAGTTTTATAGTGAGGTGTTAACACCGAACCCGCCTTCGTAAGTCTCGATTTGAATGCATAACTCGGTAAATTGCAATTAATGGTTGCTGTTAGTGGTGTCTTCCGCCTACCGAGTGATCAAGCTTTCGTCAACGATACGGAAACAAATCCTGGCTTCGGTGTCTTCTCAGTAAGTGGCACTTCTTTGATCTTCACCATATTCCAAGATTCCAATGTTTCGGAAAACTTTGAAGTACTTGTGAAGTCCGCACTAAGAGCATTCTGCAGAACCCCACGAACGGCCAGGCCATCTGGAACGCTGCCTACTCCGCTGCCTATGTCCGACTTTCTCTTCTCGGCATAAACAATATCAATAAGCTTACCGACTGCACAAAAACATTGCCTAATCCAATCACGAGCTTTCCATGACGAGTATTAATGGGTATCGATAAGAGTAATTTTGGATGGGTTGGTTTGGTGTTTGGTATTTCGGAATCCAGGGCTGTTGTTGCTTGTACGTATATGTTGAGAGAAGCTCCAATGCAGATAGGCTTGTGCAATCGAATATTGTATAATGTTCAATAATAATAATATTTACTGTGCTTTATTTGTTTTTCGAGACAGGTTCAAAAAGCAGTAGATTAGATCAGGGAAAAAGGGTTGCTCTCGCTTAATTGACTAGCCACAACAGTAGGGAATCTGGCCCCAGCAATATCCTGCATCCACGCACTGCAAGTCAGGCTTCCTGCGGCTAAGTTCTATCGATCACGTTCCGAATCGCTAATATAATTTCCTTGCATTCAGCACCATTTGACATCTAATATTACATGCGCATGTTTTCTCCAAATTCTCATAATATTAGCAAATATCAGTCGTACAGGTGGGTATAGGATGAAAATATTATAATAACTCCCCAAGGCGTTTCTCATAATTCAACATTATTGCAATAGTGTGTTTCTAAATTAAAAGAACACAAAAACTCATTCATTACCTTTCACTATCCTCCGACATAAATTTATCTCTACTCGTATTAAGATGAACCTTCGAGCCAACAGCGATGTCGGTACTATTTGTGGGGGTCGCTGTATTGACGGTCAAGAAGCGTGGGAGGATTCTCGTCACAAGAGGTCTGAGTGTTGGGAGACAGGAGCATACAATGCCCATGTTGAGTTCGAGAGCTGACCATGTTGCCGCAGCTTCGTCGTCCCAAGTGGGGTCTGATGTTTCCACAGCTACCTTCAAAGTATGTAGGCGAAGAATGGAAACAATGCAAACACTATGCCGATTGTTAACAATGAAGCCACCGGTTGCGGTGGAAAATCTCACAAGAATCCAATAGTGAAGATAAATATCAGAATTAGTCTTTGTCTCAACGGCAATTGCAGCTTGAGCAGTATCGGTAACGGTAAGACGAAGATCGCCACATCAGTCACGATATTAAGACTCGAAGTCGTGTACCAGAACGTCAATGACTGAAAACACCGTCCGTGAATACTGGTATCCCAGTATGCTTGTATAGGAATGCAGGTGAAGATTGAAGATGCGATTGCCCAGAGTCCGTAGACAGATATTATGCCGAGTGCTATGTAGCATACTCGCTTCATTTGCGGCGTCTCAAAGATGCGGAGATATTGGAGAAGGAGGGAGATCTTGACGAGTATCTGAGAGGCGTTATAGAGGAGGATTGCGGTATATAAGAGCTGCAATGTTAGTTCGGAATGTATCGGTATTTGTAAAGTGTGCCTACCTTGAGGCCTGGCTCAACATCTGCGGGCGGAACTGTCCAGACATGGCGACCAAGACCGAATTTCGTCCCTAACAATAAGTTAATCCGGCACAAGGCTCATATTACATTGATACATACTGAAGGCAGACACAATAGAACTGCCTAAGGCTGTGATCTAATCATCTATTGTTAGCTGAAGTCTCCCATTGCGCAGCAGATCTTACCCCTGCAAAGAGTATGAACCAATCCTCCTTACCAAAAGAATGCAGAACAATTGCACGAGTGTAAAGACGAAGGCAAACAAAGAATGTAGCTATAGCAGTCGTAGAGATACAAATCTCAATGATTCTCGGAGCATTCGACTCGTAGTTCATGGCTACCGAGGGGACGGGAAGGAAATGTGGACGCAAGCTCCGTAATCTGCCAAGGCGGAGATCATTCTATACTTATGGGAGGCTGTCACTTCTGTTATGCATCCAATGTGGTAGGATACTCTTATACATGATATAGGTGAAATCCACCTCTGACATTTGGCTGACTATTGTGTTGTCGGTTCTCAGATCATACTGGGGCTCCTGCTTGAACGCGTGGTTGGATTGGTCTGAATTGTTTGGTAAGGAAGGGTATGGGGTTTGAAAGCTTAAATGCAGACGGGTGTGGCTTGTTGTCAACCAAAGATAGGTACGGATAAATCGCGCCATCATATGCGCTGCATTTGCAGGGGATGGCGCTCGTGAATTTTCGTCCCGAGGGGGCTGGACTCTAACATTTGCGGTTTGAAAGCTGATTTCTCAAGACAGATCCCAAACTTGAAAACATTCTCTTGCTGAGAGATGGGGAAGCGTATCTCACAGGCGTAAAATTGAAATATTTCAATGCTGAAGTCGTGGGGAAAGCCACTGGTAAGCCATGTGCCCCAAAGTTGGGGTTGTGGGGTGAACAATCGCTTGGTTGCTCGGACACTTCAAAGTTTCGAAACAACGACCAGAATTATAAATACATAGAGATATTGAAAAGCAAAGTAAAAGCTGTCCAATTTTGGCTTTATCTAATGAAGAAATGCAAACGCGAAGAACTCCTTGAATACTTGAAGGTGTTCCGCGCTGGTAACTCATCAAACCACCCGAAGGTTGTCGTAAACACGATGAGAACTTCCCCGAAGCCCCAACTACGCAGATCTTCTTCAGATTTCTAACAATTCAAGCTTGTATGTGATAATTTTGACTTTCGGTACAGAGAAAAATTGAACTTGACTTCATGAATGAGGCTGTTGACGCTGGCACTGTGCTCCTCGTTCTACTTCACCACCTCCGAGTCATTAGATAGACTTTCACGAAGGCGAGTCGGGGTCGAAAAATTGCTACTTTATAATATTTACAAATTAAGCTGGAACTGCGGTTGATTGCGGCTCGATCTGTAATTTAAAGAAAGTGAATAGGAGGTCAATGTTGAAGGTGACTTCTTCAAGACAAGAACCCAGCGATAAAAGTCGCTGGCTCGTTGATCCTGACAAGTCAAATCTGCCAGATCATACAAATTAAACCTCAGCTAACCTGAAAATCGAATCACTCCTGAATTAAGAAGAAATAATACTCTTCATGATGTCGTTTTCGTGAGAGGGTGAATGAGTTGCGTTCCTTCCGATGACGTGCCGTCGCCCATTGTTCACTTCAACAGCCTCGCCTAGCACGCACAAAGCTGGCTCCACGGCCTATATATTCCACAATTTTCCCTCCTAAACTCTTCTTCCAGAACTCAACTTTATCGCATCAACGCCTCGACAAGTCCTGCAACGTCAAAAGGTGGTGGAGTCAAGATGGAAGACAACGCAATGGACGCTGCTAAGTCTTTGGAGAAGGCAACGCGTAGGTCCTCCTAAATGCGATCCCAGAGGAGCAAGTCGAGAATGCCTCTACTAACGCACATTGCAGATACCAGTTCACCTTGGACTCCGTCGATCTTCGGCACTCCAGCAATCGAGACACTGTCAGCAGTGGGTGGAGACCCGTCCACGCATGACGTGGCTCTACAAGAGCGAATCCTCGGAATGAAGCTGCATGAAAAACAAGACAGCCAAGATTCAAGTTCTGCGATGCTAGACACTGCTAGTCTAGAACGCAAAACTACAGAGCAAGATTCACCAACCGGTGAAGGCAACATCGCGGGTAACATCACCGCGCCCACATCGGCCCGAGTTCCATACAACAATGGCTTTGGAGATTTCTACTTTGGAAGTCTCACGAAGTATCAGAAGCCTAAGATTACAGAAGACATGTCCAAGGAAGAAAAACTGGATCGTATGGGCATCACTGGCAGTAATGGTATTCCAGTGGTTGAATTGGACAACTTCCAACGGTACGTACATCATTCAATTTTTGCTAGAGCCGATGCAAACGGACGCTGATACAACCCATAGATCTGGAAATTTTCCCTATACCAAGTTACCCTTCGAGATCCGCGAAAGATCATTAGAATTCTTCTTCAACCCGTCCTCTCTAAATTTCATGATGGGCACAAAGAAGTCGAGTACGCGCAATTACACCTGAGATACGTGCCAGATCCATTTGGAGATCTCAATTATAGCAATGAATATGCGTATGAAGCGTCAGTGAGCAGGGCAACTCAAAATATGAAGACAATGCGTTATCCAGGCAGAGAGTTCACGTACGATCTCACTCTCACTCCTGTCAGAAGCGAATTTCGCCACGGGCCGGCCAAAGACTGGGTATTTCTCGAATGGCTCAGAAAGGTTTCTCATGTTAGCACTTCATTCCGGCACGAACTGGCACAGGTGTTGTGGTCAAACACAGCAATAAATGCCAATACGGATGAAACATACGATGACGGAGAAGGCTCGGACGGTGAATAGCACAACGGGGTGCTCATGGATCTCACGATGGTTATTTCTGCTCGACCTGCAATTCTTCCCGGGTTGAAGGACGTGTTGGTCAATCTCAGAATAGCAAAAGGTCAAGTACTTGACAGTGATTTCGAGTATTTCTGCGAGAGCCTTGCACAGAAATTTGATCTGGAATGTGCCAATTTCCACATTGAAGTCACCGAAGGAGACCTAAAAGAGTTTATGAATGGTGAGAAGAATGGATTAGATGGCTTATCAGCAACCTCAAAATTACGAGTCAGCAAGGAGTTTGGTTTGACTCTGGAAAGAATGTATGACGAGGATGACTTTAGCGTTGACGATTGGGATGAGCCACTTGACCCTGAATACAGAGATGTACTGTGGTATTATATGCTACCTCTAACTCTGAGGGACTTGAATAATCAGGAGCCTGAGACAGAGGAGGAGGAATATCTGCAAGCGCGATTTGAGGAATTTGGAGGGACAGAACGGGCAGAACAGCACGAGCTCGAGGAGACTGGAGAGGGGGAGGCGCCCGAACAGGATGAGGAGAGTAGAGAGACTAATAGGGCTGTGGAGATTGATGAGGCGGAAAGACGGGAGCATGTAGGAGAGAAAGGTGATACGACCCAAGCACATGTCAACACTTGGTAGGGTTATTTTACATTCAGCAGACCACTGGTCTCGGAAGAGGGTTAGTATAGCTGTGATCGGACGTCGTTCACTTCTCAGTTGTCATTGCTTTAATGCCTTAGATACCAATTTGTATGATGTATCACGAGCTTCCGAGGTCGAAGTGGCACATAGAGCGTTAGCTTTGAGTAGAAAATCGCACCAGCTGAACGCTTTATGTAGGGTGGATCCGTGAAACTTGTTGGGACTTGACTATTGATGATCCCTGCATTTCTGTTAATATTTAATCCACTTAGTCTGTGCTATAATCCAGTGAGCTATAACCTCGATGGCGAGTGCCAAATTCTTGCGGGTGAAAAAAGCTGTAAGAAAATATAGTTCTCCTGATAATAAGAGAGAAGAAGAGACTGCTGATGTGATTCACCGGCTCGAAATGGACAAGACTACCAAATTCAATATCTCTTCCATGAAAGTTCTTCTTGGAAACACCTGCCTAGTTGTTGGGTGGGTAAAGAGCTGTGCCTGCAGTACGCCGAAGGAGATGGATTGAATGTCATGTGACAATAAATCTAACCTCACTGCTATCAAGGATATTCTCTCTTTTATGACTCTTCATGCAAGTAAACTCAATACCATTGACGTTTCCTTCCCCGAAGAAGGCGAATAAAGTTCCAGAATGGTATTGAAGATATTGGTCACGTGGCAGCAAGCGGGCAAAAGCCGACCATTTTTTCGACATTTCTTTTGACATATCACCTCCAAATGGTAGATCCTGGACTCGACAACACGCCTGGATGCATCCGACAAAGGTTTTTGATTCGAAGTACAACAGCCGAAAGCTATAAAAAGCAATCATGATTGTCGATCTGATCAAGTGGAGGTTGCGGGGCTCGTGGGGTTCCAAATTCCAAGATAGCGTCCCCGCTCGCGTGCTCGATTGAGGATCTCCAGGCCTCGGTATGTGCGTTTGTGGAGGACGCTCCCCGCGTTTGCCTCAAATTGAGTTAAGCTTCTTTCTAGACAAAACTCTGCTAATCTTTTCAAGTGGACCGCTCCGAGCGTTTTATTCCTCGGAAGGCCTTTTTCCACCTACGTAGCACATGGGCCAAGCATCCAACCCAGCAGAGGCCTGGTCTAGTGTCGATCATTCCCCGCACTTTACTTTTATGGAAGTCGTGCAAGGGTTGGTGCAGCGCTTGTCCACCACTAATCACAAATACGTCTTCTGCGACACACCAAACAGCGCGCTGGACGATGTGCTGGGCTGTATCACATTGCATACCGTCGTACAAAGTGCACCGAGGCCCATTTCGTTCACATGCGCATGTAGCGACTGCGATTGTATATATCAGGGGTGTTTCATTCCAACTTTCTAAGCGAAATGAAAGCGTTGACCCTGTTAGAAAATTCTACCAGTGCGAGCGAATTGACATCGGACCATCTCCTCAAAGCCAGCCCATCTACACATCATGGCGTCTCTCGAGAAAAAGCAGTCCATTGACTCTAAGGGCAATGCTGCCCATGTTGAAGATGCTACACGCGTCTTTTCCAATGACTCCGCCGAGAAGAAGGACTTGGGTGCCCTTGAAGCCCAGACGCCCGAAGCTCAAAACAAGGTGAGTTGAGATAAGTCAAACCAAAGACCAAACAGAATGAGTTTGCTGATAGGATGACTCTCTCAGATCACGTTTAGCTTCTTTATGACAATGGTAGGACTCAGCATGGCATTTGTCGCTGCAGAGGTCGTGCCACTCTTCCTCATTACTCTCTTCACGGTCATTGCATACGACCTCCATGCCGGGTCTTATGTTATCTGGATTATCGTGTCGCAATTCATTGCGATCGCTGCGGTCGCTCCTTTCGTCGGCACAGTCGCCGATCTGATCGGGCGAAGATCGGTTGTCCTCGTTGGCCTGGCTTGTACCGTTGTTTCCATGATTGTCATCGGCACAGCTCAAGCTATCGCTGGAATGATTGCTGGTCAAGTGATGGCTGGAGTAGGCATTGGAATTCAACTCCTAACCACGGTTGCTGCTGCTACAGAACTCGTCCCGACATACAAGCGAGGAGCGACCATCGGCTACATCGTTTGCGGCTTCGCACCGTTTTGCGCTGCCTCGCTCTATGGACAATACCTGGCATCCCACAGCTGGCGTTGGGTCGCTGTTCTTGTGGGTGTCTGGGCTATTCTCGCTTTCATCGTCCTTGCTATCTTTTATCACCCTCCACCTCGCGTCAACTCCCAAGGCCTTTCGAAACGAGAAATTGTGCGACGCATTGATTTTGTCGGCAGCTTCTTGTCTCTTGCCGGAATCATTCTGTTCTTGACTGGTCTGAACTGGGGAGGCCAGACTTATCCATGGAAGTCAGGACACGTCATTGGTACAATGGTAGCTGGCGGCGTCACGATTATCGTCTTCTTCCTATGGGAGAAGTTTGGCACCAAGTATCCGATGTTCCCTATGGCCTTGGCTCGAAGCCCAAGACCGTTCGTGGCTGTGTGCATTCTTGCTCTCACTTCTGGAATCAAGTAAGTCGTCTCCATACCAGTAGTGTCCCCTGGAGTCACTAATAATGTTTAGCTATATTCCCCTGGTCGTTTTTTGGGTCATCCAGCTATACACTGTTTACGGTGCTTCTTTCCATCAAGCAGGCGTGTACTTGCTACCAATCGGCTTCTGCATTGCTGGTGGTGCTGTGATCAGCGCGGTACTTTTGAGTGTCTTCAAGACGAAGGTTCCATTAATCCTCATGATCTTCTGCATCATTCAGACAGCTGGTAAGTCAACTTTGGTAACGCGCCTCGCTGAGAACGTCGACGACTAACACTTCACCCTAGGTCTCGGCTCTATGGCAGCAACTGACCCAGAAAACATCAAAACCGTATGGGCACCAATGGTCCTTGGCTTAATTGGCGTCGGAGGAGTTCTCCTCCCCAGCCAGGTAATCTTCTCCATCATCACCCCTGACGAGCTCCTCGGCACCGGCGTTGCGCTCTCAATCGTCATCCGCATGATCGGGCAGGTTGTAGGCGTCTCGATGTTCTACAATATCTTCCTACACCACGTGCAAACTAACGCCGCCAAATACTTTGCTCTTCCCGCGATCGAGGCTGGCTTTGACTCCGTCGCGTCTATCACTGAACTTGCGACGACCTTGACTGCTGGACCGCTTTCGCACTATGCTTACATGTTTCCCCAACTGGACACGCCAGAGAAGATCCAGTCGATCGTTGTGGCTGGACATGAGCTGTTCAAGCACTGCTTCCCGATCTTGTATTTGATCTCGATTGCTTTTGGCGGCGCTGCGATCATTTCGTCTTTCTTTTTGAGGGATATCAACAAGTATATGAATGATCACGTTGCTGTGTTATTGTAGATCGTTTTGGTAGATGGTCTAGTACATGGATAGAAATAATATGAATAAAAGTTTCTCATTCATAAGACACTTTCTTTGATGCTTTGCTATATAGGTTTCTCCCTCACCTCACCTCGTCCGACTCTACACTCGAGATCACGATCCATTCTACTTGCAGCCTTCCTTCCATTTACAATGGAAGATCCTTCGAGTCAGCGCTTTCGAATCAGCTTTCCATGTGTACAGCAAAAGTGGGCTGAAACCACACCCTCTTTGTTGAAGTGCGACAAGCCTCGGTACCCCGCTTCGAACCTCGAAGCCTCAGAACACTTCAAACACACCCAACAATGACAATGCTTGCGATTGGACCGGCTGAATAAATGCAAATGACAACGACGAATAATCAACTTGCATTTCACTAGAATAAGGCTCGGATTGTACGAAAGGGCATATTTCTAAAGTGTTGGGAGGAAAACATCCTATGAGCGAAAAGTTGCTATTTCAAGGGGAGTCGAGCATGCGATGTCGTGATGCTACCCAGGCTACAAGCCCATGAAGTCACCAATACCTGCTACACGTGAAGTAGATACCCGCTATCTTTGAAAGCGTGAAAAGCACGAAGGGAAAGATCAATGTGGTTGCTGTCTATCATATCACATGAAGGATGGGCTTTCCCATCTTTGCGGCTCGGCGTTCGTAAATTGACCAATTGAGTTGAGGTAGAGAATTATTTCTGAATGCCAGTTGTTCTCATATAGGACGTGATCTACAAATAGCGTTGTGGGTTCCAGGTGAATGGGCGCCCTGCGTTTGTCTCTCAGTGATTGGATCATTGGTGGTCAAGTTTGCTTCGTTTGCATACAACCCTATCTAACAGGTTATAATGGCTAGAGTAATAATCAAAACGGAAAGACATGTATGAATGAATGTCAAATCAACACCTCGCCTCGAAAAGGAGGTAAGTTGTGTCACATGACTCTTATTAGACGACTTGCAATCACTCAAGGAAGTCGAAGACTCAAAGTTTTCTACGTAATCTCATAGCCTTAAGATCTACCAAACGGTGAAGCAATGTTTGGACATGATCCGTCATTCTTCCTGCCTACGTCGACGTATTTGTCGGCGAGCGGATTGTGATGGTACCTAGTTCTAATCTATTGTTCTTCGCTTGCGAGAGAGATTGTATGAGGTAAATGTCCGGAGGCCTGTGGCAACTGTTGGAGGGTCTATATTCTCTTCAACTGTGTCAACGATTTCAGGATAGACGACCATGCAAGCTCTGCTAGAAGATGTTCACTCTTCTAAACTCTCTTCGATGCTATTGTGTCGCTTGGAGTTCAGGTTTGCATTGAGAGACGCCCTAGACGACATCGTACTTTCCAAAAAGGATGTTCCCAAATAGCCCGTTGATATGGTATGCGGCTGCACAATATCATCTGGTTTCCGATATGTGAACGACTTTCGAATAGGGAGAGATCCAACAACACCTACACAAAATTTAGCCAACCTCGAACGGATTTGATTGCTCTTGGTGAAATCAGAGAAAAGCGCATCTTACAGTTCTCATCCAAGAGCCCCGTCTCGTCATCATCAACCCATGCCACAGTCTCCGGCTTTAAATCCTCCTTCAGAAGCTTCGCAACCTCATCTAAACCAAAACACGCAGCAATATCCTGTTGAATCAACCCTTCATTCGCCGCACGCCTTGGATTGCCCACGTTCGACGATGCATACTGGAACCACTTCTTGAAAGCTCGAGAATTAGGTTTGCATAGATTCGCACACCTTGCCAGTTGGTTCGGCTTCAGGCTAGGTGCAACTTCCGCATAATGCCGTGTCCAGAAACGGCCAGCATACTCTACGAAGAGGTGTGGGTTTATATCGCTTTGAGGAATCTGGCTTGGATGTGTGAATGTGGTGGCATTGTTGAGAAATGAGAGGTAGAGCAGGCAAATGTCGAGGAGCTGGCTGTGCGCTTCTCGCAAGGCGATTGAATGCTGCCATTCTCCACGTCGTTGTGATTGGATGTCTGGAGATCGTAGGAGAAATTCCCGTGCGGTTTCGTGCACCAGGTAAATGGTCTTATTGATAATGCGGACGAAGTTCCCACAGAGAGCCTTGATACGCTGCTCGAAGTTGCGAACAACATCAGTGTCAAGGTCCTCAAAAGTCATTTGCACTGGATCTACGGCTATTGCGATGCTCATCTCCGCGAGTGTCAAGGGTCTGAACGCTGCTACAAGGATTTGTAGCATTTTCCATGCTTCCTCTTGGTTTGAACTATCTTCCAGTAGGCGATCGTAGATCCGATATACATCTCGAGACAGGAGAGTCTCCACAACTTGCCCTTGTGCGGCTCCTTGTTTAGATTCAAGCAAGCTTATTGCCGTGGAGGCCCAGACGAACGTTCGATCTACTCCTTTGGTCAGGGCGATTTCCAGGTCCTCAAATATATTCCTTGGAAATCCGCTGAGAACAGCTTTATCGATGCGATCTTTGATCACGAGGTCCACGTCCTTCCTGATAGCTTCCTCTTCAGCCTCGCCATTGAACCTGATAATGGGGAACGTGTCAAAGGCCATCTTGATGTCGGCATCAGAACAACTAGAAACAATCATTTTGACAAGAGGTGCCTGGTCGAGCCTTTTGTCTTCAGTCATATAGAATCTGTTTAAACTTTGCAGAAGCTGACTGCGAGCCACAGACCCACATTCGTCTAAGCCATCAAGAACAAGAAAAATATCTCTCGAGGTCGAATCTCTGACCGATTCTTCAAGAATTCTCCACAGGGTGTCGAAATTTTGGAGCATTCTACTCCGCTTACTTGCTGGCTCTTCCAGGTATCGCTTTGCAGCATGTTCTAAAAGCCAGGGTTGGGCGGTATAAAGCTGATGAAGAATTGCTCGAACAGCTGAAACAGCATTATCTTGCTCGCAATTGTCAGCTTTAAAGAAGAAGTAACAAACTACCTCCGAGGCCCGGAGCGGATCCCCTTTGTTCTTGAGGTGTTCAACGAGGTACCGTGCTAAAACCGATTTTCCAAACCCCGAATCAGCCGAGAGCCAAAGTAGAGAAGAACAGTGATTTTGTCTCCATTCAGAATATGTTTCATGATGCAGTAGCCATTGGCACGTTCCAGTTACAGCAGTAGGGATGCGGTCTAATTGAGCTTGGTAATTCGAGCTGGAGAGTTCTCGGAGGCATTTCTCTTTCGCAAGTTGCAGAGCTTCGTCTTGATCGGCGAGTCTGACCAGACCCTGATCATCTATTATCACTCTTGCCACGCTGGTCGCTAAGGAGGTCGTATGAGATTGGCTGTCAAATGTACTGCTGCCTTGTAACGGAGTTGAGGTGAATGTGGGTGGTTCTGCAGGAGAAGCGCAAGCAGCAGACACTCGACCATTGCTGGTTCTGTTGCTCTTCCAAAGCCGCATTGCATAGAGTTGTCCTACCGGACATTACATGTGGTTGTTTACCAGCAAGGTAGAGATAAAGAGATGTGAGGTTGGCTACCAGGGGTAATACCAAGGCGGTCAGAGTAGGCAGAATTCACGTGCAACCAAAAGCACGTGAGACCACCCCCCTATTTCCATTACAGCTTCAGAGGAGCGCTCAGAAAGAAATACAATGGGCTGTCTAGCCTTGCATAAGAGACAAAATTGCATGTTTCTTTCATTAAGTTTGCTTTTCATTCCAAATAAGTATATCACTCCTCGACCATCCTTAAACCACTCATAAACCATATCATGACACCCTCGCAGAGGAATCATAGCAATCGTGATCCGCGTCATGCATCGTGATCCGCATCATGTGGGATACGGTCACGCTGAAGACGATGTACATCGGAAGCGTAGCTACCTAGGCTACGAGAGCGCCAGAGATGGTGTGCATCCCTATCCCCATCATTCTGGTCGTAAGGGGGCCGAGGGCGACGTGCATCTGGGCTTCCGGACGCGCTGCCGGTAAGGCGACGATGATGATGTTTACTGTCTGGATTCCTCGTCGGTCTCGTGGCGCGGTCTTCGGGAGAACTGGCATTGCTAGTTTCTCTGTCTAGACTGCCTTGGCGTATACGGCCTTCTCTTGAGGCTGGGAAGGGCATGTTGGTGGATTTGGGCTTAGATGCTTGATGGAAGAGCGGCTGCTTTAGAGGTATTTGGTTGGAAACGTGAAAAAAGGGGAGATGAGGGAGCGAAGTAATTTCAATGTTTTTCATGAGTATTTAATGAATGTGGATTTTGAGGCCTTGAATCGAGAGGAGATTGAGTGCATGCATTGCAGCCTAAGATTGCTAGGGTTCTACTTTATCGCCTCACCAGCATGCGCAAAATCCCAGGCACACAGTGCCTCACTCGATACCATCCTTCGACCTATCAATCTCCAAATCTATTCAATCCATCAAACCATCAAAGAGAGAAATTCGTGGACTTTACGTCCTCTCTGGGCTGATAACATTTCTTGCTGGTTGCGTGTTTCATATCCAGCGAAACCACTTCACTTCGATTTGAATAGACTTGAATGTATGGGAAATGCAGAACTAATCGATCACTGAATTGACTTTTCGTATCGCCATTGTGAATATTGTATATATGTATAACTCTATTTTTCCACCTCGCGTAAAAAAGATTGGTCAATCCAAAACTCCAAACTTTTTAGGCAAGATCCCACGACACATTGAATGAAAACCGAACTATAGACGCTAATGTAGCAGTAATAACAGTACAGCCTTGAGATGCCCAAGAATTGTGAATGCTGAGTTATAAGGGAAAACTCGTTCCAGATCATGATTCCCATAAATTGTTTTCCATTCAAATTAAACTGTTCTGCTCAGAAGAGCTGACAGCGTTTGTTCTCGGGGATGACACATTTTGGTGTGGGGTAGTTCATGATGGCCACGATTCATCGCTCCAATGCTGCGGCTTTGTCGCGAGTGCCTTCAGAGGTAATAGAGGCATGAAAGTTGCTTCCATACGAAGACGCTCAGAAGGCGGCAACATCCACTCATCTGGGTCCGTCGGGAAGCCTATAGCGCCGGCATCGACCAAAGCTAGATAGCAGCTATACCTCAGACCCCATAAATCGTCACCTCCATGTGCCATACGCATGCTATACATGACTTGTCTGAGTATGCCAATGCCTCGATAGTTGCGGCTGTGGATGTTTGATCCCTCTTTCAGAAGAAGGATCACTGTAGCTCGAAAGCCCCGCCGAGCAGCGATGGTGAGAGCAGTATCTCCATTTCTATCTCGAGCATGAATCTCAGCTCCCGATTCGATCATACGAGCGACCACGTCCCGAAAAAACATCTCTCCAGTTTTGGTAACAGCCCAGCATTTGATTGCGGCTATGAGGGGAGTATCGCCCTGTACGTCAATATGTCCGAGACGATTGGATTGACATATGTCCTCAACCCAAGAAGACAACGGGGCTCGCTGATCGTACCCACCGCAACGTGCATTGATCTCGGCACGGTATTGGGTGTGATCTGGCACCTGATCTCCTCTAGATATTAATGTTTCGATATCTCGTGTGTACTTTTCATCTCCCCTCCTCTTGCATAGGCGGCGTAGAAGTCGTGTTGCGGATACGCCACTGTTATCAAGCGCATTGAGCACCGGCATATTGACCTCTGATGTCTGTAGCGAGGCGTTTATGATCCCAAAAATCTGTGATAAGGCTTCCACCGAGAATATGAAATCATCTTCGTACTCGAATAAGTTATGTAAAAATGTGCGGCCATTATAATCGCAATTCGTGAAGGGGAATTTGGCTTTCGTGAGCTTTCGCAAGATCGTCAGAAATGCGGCAACATCGTTCTCACATCTTGGTCCTTTTCGACAAAGCACGTGTAAAAATGTTTCACCGTATGTATTACAGACGCCAACTGGAACCCCTTGTTCCACCAGGATGCTAATCCTCCAGAACTCATCTTTCTCGATAGCTGCGGCGGCACAGTGAAGGAATGTGTTTCCGTAGAAGTCGAGGAAGGTGGATTCTGCCACATTGGCACAAATTATCCTTCTGAAATCAACCGCACGACGGTGTTCGGATGAGAATCCGCACCTTTCACAGGGCTTGAACGTGATATCGAATGAAGGTTGGATAGGGTCCAATACGCAACATTTGCGATTCATTAGCGAGATATCGGAATACGACGGACGAAAAGCCAGTGGAAATTCCTGACTCATCCCATCTATTAAATCGTTCCAAGCTTCCTCATCCACCAATTCGTTCCACACTTCTTGCTCGCTTGGTGACAATCCACTTGAGGTGGGGGTAACTGGGTCATTAAGATGATTTGTGTCAACGACCGTCAAAGCGTTGCTCTCCCACACATTGTCTTCCTCCCAGCCCGATGAGGTTACCAGGGTAACACTGGTAGCTATGCTGTTTGATGATACTGATGTCTGGACGCCTTCGGCGCTGTCATCTATGAGTTGAGTATTGCGATTTGAGAATTTTGACAACAAAGAGCTCGCGCGACTGGAGAACGAGGCCAAACTCGATCGAAAAGAATTACTGGAGGAGTACCGGCATATAGAATAAATATGTTTCAGGTAAGCTTCTGAGTACCTGTCCCCTAATTGTTTTCCAAGAGAACGAAGGCCAGATCTTCTCCTGAGTGTGCTCGGAGTATTCGAGACTTGCATCAACTGATCGTTTTCGACCGCATCTATTCCTGCCGTAGGGCGTTGGCTAGCAGACCTATTGGCCGAAGCTGGGTTCTTGGTGTCATTTTGAAGTGAGAATTCATGACTCGATGATAATGATGAGCCATCTAGTAATAACATCGAGGAAGAGACTGGTCGAGAATCAAGAAGGTCTTGGGATAATTTCAGAGAAGGGCCTGTAGCATAGTTTCGGAACGCCTGAGGAAATTCCTCGAAGGTATTCGATTGAGGCTTTGACTTTGAATCGCGCATACTGAGCTTTGCATGCAGTGTGGATTTACGCAAGAAGCGGGCCGATCTTTCTTTGGAAATTCGACCCCTCTTGTATCGCCTCAGATAGTCAAGTCGTAACTTCATATTGACATCATCAGAGGGACGAAATTTGCGGTGGTCCTTTGCATAGTCGGGAGGCAAGATAGCTCGTAGTTTCTTCTGGATATCGCTCGAACTGGACGAATCAGGTGCCGCCCATGGCTAGGCATGTTGAAGAATACTGAAAAGTGCTTACCTGGGGTTGAAATCAGTAGATCTGAGGACATTTTGGATTTCCTCTTTGTTCAGCCTGGTCAGTGTATACAGACGCACCAGCTTCCTTTGCCGGGAAGGGTTCCATGCGTTTCTGGGTCTTGCCATTGTGGATACTGGAAGCCTGCCAAGGCTGACAAGTTAAAGGTATCAGAAGCCGGAGTTTGGGGGACAGAAAGTACAGAATGGCCAAAACGAAAGTTGTTGGTGAGTGTGAGAGGTCAGGCCGTAGATGTGAAAAGGCCATCAATGTCATGATATGGACTTGTGCCCACGTGAGAAAGAGAAGGCTGCAAAAGCAATCATGCTACGTCTCTTCGGTCACATCCATGCCAGCTTCGACCAGATCCCTGTTTTAACTCGACTAAGCGAGATATGTCTGGGCTAGCATGACATGAAATGAAAAAGGGGGGCACTCGGTGTGCATGACGGGAAGCTCAAAGTTGTGCCGTGCCTGCATCGCGCTGCCCAGTAAGCTGTCGGGATTTATGCGCAGCCTCCTCAGGGCAAACGCGCAAAAACCCCCTGATCAGCGAAAGCCACGAAAGGTGGTGCAAAACTTGGCAACTGTTGGAACGTGGCTGCACAATGGATCCGGAAGAAACTGTCCTTGATGCGGTCTTAGGCCAAAGCTGCTGAAGCTGACGAATGATATCTGAGTTGATGGAGAATCGAACTCTGTGGGGGACGACGCTGGATCGCGCAAATACGCTGAGGCAGCCACACACGTGATCTAGCTCCTACTCTGGGGCTGGGGTTCCTGGAGTTGAGACATGTCCTTCTAGGGTTTTTATGCCGCAGAGAAGAAGATCGTGTCATGGATGACTGAGCTACGAGCGCGCAAAAACCTTTTTGAGAGCTAGACAGGCAGAAAAAGGATCATCACGTGACTAGCCTCAGTGAGATAAATGATATATGTCGGGACATGTTTCCCACACTTCAACGATTACGATTACCTAATTTGCCAATGGGGGATTGAGTTTATTTCTTGGCTTTCTTTATATATAAGACAAGTGTTCTCCTAAAATATGGTGCTTGCTCCGTCTGCTGTCCATTTGCTCCCCGCCTGCCATTCGTCTCCATCTTCGGTGTGTGATAGACGCCCGCAATTCATTAAAAACACTATATCATTATCTGCGAGCAACCAAAAGAAAGGTGCTGTTCCTCAGCAATGTATCTTCCCACTCCAAGTACTCCTCCTTCCCACACCCAACCAAATTGGACTGACACCAATTAGGCACATCCACCCCCTCCTACACCACCCAACGGCCAACCCTCCACCCGATCTCAACATCGATACTTAACCCACCTCTTAGTACTCCTTCACCTCCAAACTTCGGGCCGGATACAACGATGAACCTAGTCTTCGGCCTCTCAGCCTTCATAATGGCAGTCATAACCATCTGGCAGAACAGGCATTACCTAAGAAGTGTGAAGATGCCTTGGGGCAAAGAGGTATTCCATCCTTCTATTGCTGAAGTCAACCAGGGCAAAGACTTACTGGATATAGGAGGAATAAGTTGAAAACAAAGACTGCTGCTCCTACCATTATTCTCAAACTCGAATCCAATCGCACATCTGCATCCAAAATCATCTCTTGCCTCAACGCTTTGCCACAATATTCCTCGTGCTCGCTGGTCTGTAATCTCGAAGTTATCAGTCTAGCTCAAGGCCTCTCACACCCGGATTGCAAGATTGGCAGGACATTTCCGAGCTTCTCTGATCCCTCTCTGGCCTTCTTTTCTTCTTCCTTTACCTGTCTAAATGCTTAGTCTATACAGACCTCTCCTTTACTGCAACTCGCTTCCTCTTTTCATGACACAAACTACCTTTATATCCTTTGCTTTCCAACCTTTTAAACTCTCCTCTCTACAATACCCTTCTATCCTGCCACATTTCCTATCCCTTCACCCCATCATCCAGCTCCGTCGTCCAGGTAGACTCCCTTCAGCCTTGAGCTCTAGACAGTGAGCTTCTTATGGTCCTTAAACAGCAATAATCAGAGAATGAGAAGATGGCGGCAAGTCCTAATATCCCTTATGATTCTGACGCCGAGATTGACACTGTGAGATAAAAACCTGGTGGCATCTAGATTATAACACCCTGCAGATTCTGGACACAAACCCTCCCTGTACTCTTCCGTGGGTCTGAACCAGGTGCGGAGCAGTTCTCAATCGAGAGGACTATACTACATGGTATGGTTTAGTGGCATGGAGATAAAGCTATTTGTATCGAAAACCTAATCAAGCGAGCATTCCGAGATGCCTTCTATAAAGCCCCCATGCAACTCAAATGTCTTGATATCTTTCTAGGCAAACTTCGATCTCTATGCATAGCACAAACTTGCAAAATCTCCTGGTTTGAGGATAGCAACTCAATCCTTTCTTGGCCGTGTGGATCCCTGCTCAAGCTTCTGATCGGCACGGTACTTCACAAATACGTAGGAATCAACACAACGTTGACTCGCCTTTCCAATTAAGCACTTCAATTGAACCTGCTGCTGTCAAGATCTCTGCTCTACTCGCTCTGACAATCAGCAGAGTTCATGAAGTTGCACGACTTGTTGACCCCATCGCGTGAGTCGAAGGCCTCGTGGTAGCTCGATTGCGGACAGTCGGACTACGATCTGCCTTTCCTTCAACCAAACAATTATAATGAACCCTAACATAATCATCGTTCCTGTTGCCAATTACCAAACCACAGCGAGTAATCGGTGGATGGATTGGAACGCTTTTTGGGACAGACATTCGCTGGAATGTCAACACTTCCCTTCGAGGTCAAGGTTCGGCAAACTAGAGGATTCGGGCGTAATCACATAATACAAATCTTTAGTTGGAAAGCAACGGTTTATTGCTCATCAGCTCAACTACTTAAAGGAGCGACATTGGGGACCTTTTGGTAAATGTAAAACTGACCACCATGTTATGATGCGAAAGCCATGCAAATTTATCCCTCGAGAGCAGCATGTTGACCTAGGCACATCCCGCTACCCAGGATACATTGCTTACGCCTTAGTAACCCCAACCGCGAGGAGGAGCGTATTGATTTCTAGAACCTATTAGCCCAAGCCCTTGCAGTCTCATGCCTCCCAATTCCACTCTCAAGTCTCATTGAGGAAGTATCAGGGTAGCTTACGGATCATATTGATCAGCACCGTGTCCGCGGACATAATGCTCATCATACAGATGCTCAGCCTGCTGTTTCGCATGGTGCTTCGCCTTCTCGCGATCAATGTAGTCCAGGCCCTTGGTCTCGAAGAGTTTGTCAACCTCAGCGCCCGCGATGCCGACGAGGAGTTCCTTGGCAAATTGGTGGGATACGGGCTTGCCTGTTTACAACACCGTCAGTATCTTGTTCCATCACTGGCAGAAGTTGAATCTTAATGGGAAAAGGGAATGGTGGGGTGGGGCACAAACCTTCCTTGCGTTGACGATCCTCGAAGATCTTGAAGGCGCCGAAGGAGGCAGCTCCAGCTATAGCCTCATGGCCGAAAGAGGACTCATGGCGTTCGAAGTCGTCGTTCTGGACTCGGTTGTAGTTCCGCTCGCTCTCATCTATTCAGGAAGTTAGCTGAAGCTGCTTTGTGCGTAGCCCGGAGATGCCGAAGGTAAAGAGCTGAAGAGCTGAGGGTTCGTGAGAGAGACAAGAGGGAAGTCTCTTACTGACCCCATCCGTAAGGCATCTTGGCAGATGTAATTGATTGTGTTTTGAAGAGTATATGAGAAGTTAATGGAGGTTGAGGTTGATCGTGATGGTGTGATAGTGGGAGGAAGGTAGGATGATGAAAATGGCGGGGTAAATAATGTCACCCCTGGATGACTAAGCCGCATGAACCCCTGAATGGCTCACCCACCAGACCTTCTAATTTTGACTTCCCGCGTCATCAGCCCCACGAATAAGACAGCTCAGCTCCCTTCGCGCCCCTTTTGTAGGATCACCAGCTATTCTTGTTCACATTACTACGCAGGAACCCTACGTACATGCCTTATACGTTTCTCCTATACTATAATTATAAGTCGGGTTACTCGGGTAAGCCCGTTTGAACACCAAGTCCTCATGGCACAGCACTGGCTATTGTGCATTTCCCCTGAAACGCCACACCCAGAGAGGGCCTGCTGCGCAGCATACCCAGAACGGCAGCACGATTCGCCCCCATCATTTCAATTTCAGCCTTCCCATCTCAATGCCGGGCAATGGCGCAGATCGATGCACCCGAGTGGGCCACGGCGGCTGCAAATCAGCCAGATCTGTGGGAGGGTTGCATCTCGCCTCTGCTTGGCTGGCCCAGGTCGCCCATGTTCCAGATAAAACCGCACCCACAAACTTCAAACGCGCTTTGGTGCTTGGCACAATTTGCACAGCCCTCTTCGCCCTATTCTCACCATCGCGGTGCTCGCAAGAACGTGAACCCTCTTTCTCATGTTCGTTTTACTGATGCCTGGATCTGGACGTCGATGATATAGATCGGAGCAACGCCGCAAACCCAACAGCCCTTTGAAGCGACGAAATTTGACGACATTGAAGGGGGAGCAAAAGGACAGATCACGATTTCAGCGATACGATCGCCGGCGGCAATTTGCCGATGAAACAGGAAGCGATGGAGACTGAAATGGCCGACTCTCCGCAAAAGAAATCGGTCAAATCCCAGGCGGACGACGATGTGGAGGAGTATGAGTACAAGACTGTGAACTATAAGGACTTTGTCACGAAGCCCAAGTATATACGTGCGTCTCTTGCTCACCCCTTACCCCAGCCTTGTACTGACGGAAGAAGCATGGTGGATTTTAGCGGTTGTGGTTGGTGTTCTCACGATACTATTTGCGGTCAATCACGATAAGATTGTAGATGTGAGTTCTCAACTTCCGTATGAGTCCCAGACCTGAATGAGTGCTAACTGAGGCAGGCTTTAACTCCCATTTCTAAAAAGATACGAGCCATTCCGGGAGGCTTCGTCATTCCAGTCGCTATTTTAATTCTGATCTCATTCCCACCTCTATTCGGTCACGAGCTCGTTGCTCTACTTTGCGGTGTAGTCTGGGGTCTCTGGATCGGCTTCGCCATCGTAGCAGCCGGAACCTTTCTAGGAGAAAGTTCGTCGCTCTCATCCTCATTCTCTACTTAGCTAACCATCTCAGTCGGAACTTGGTACGCATTCAAATATGCATTCCGGCGAAAGGCCGTCAAGCTAGAGCGCACCAACCTGAACTACGGTGCGCTCGCACGCCTTACTCGTGATGGAGGGTTCCTCGTCGTGCTCATCATCCGCTTCTCTATCATCCCGTCCCACTTCTCCACGGCTGTCTTCTCGACCTGCAATGTGAAATTCTGGCACTTCGCTGTCGCCACCTTCCTCACGCTGCCAAAGCAGATCGTGATCGTGTATGTTGGGGTCCTGCTCGCGCAGCAGTCCAAGAACAACACTGTCAACGACGTCGTGCTGGGGATCACGTTCCTCACTACCCTCGTCGCCGGCGTCTATGTCTTCCGGAAAATGGTAGTGACGAAGAAGATCTTGCTTGAGGAGCAAGCAGCGAGGTTAGACGCGAAAAAAGAGAGGAATCTGGGGCTGGGAAGAATGAATTCCGATTCAAGTAGTATAGGCAGTGAGAGGGAGAGAGAAGGGCTGTGGCAAGCTCGGAGTTACAGCCCAGAACGGACGCAGGTGCAACGGCCATACGCACCGCCAGCCGGAGGCAGGAATTATTACGAGATGGATAATCGGTCGAGGGATATTGGGTATGGGGTCGAAGACAGGAGGCCGACGGCTGTGCCGAGGGACTTTATTTGACGGGAAGGAAAATACTTGCATTCGGCGGCGTTATGATTATATGAATTTCTGGCGGCGGTATTGGCATTGGCATAAGCATTGGCACTGGCACTTGTATATATTTTGTATTATGACCATAGACAGGGAGATAACTCTGGGTTTGGAAAACTAGGGGCGTTCTTTTGCTTCATCGTTTAAACTCTTTGTTCTGATCGTCTTCATCGTACACTCTTTCTCTTCGTCCATTTATCTTGCGACCGCAAAGTGTTCTTATTTTACATTTTGCCAGCTAAGAGGAAGAAGTTAGTCGAGACTTAAGAACTTTGACATTTGAGAATTCCATAAGACTGCGTGTTGAAGGAGGTAGCTGTCTTCTTCGTATTGTCACGTGATACTAAGCAAAAGGGTCAGCTGATACTTAGAGGTATTCTTCATACGCATAGATTCAGCTAGCAATGAGAAATTAGTCTAAATTACCGCCTCTTCTATACCTCCGCCTCATTCCAACGAGATTTCCTGCTCTGCATAAGTTCACAGCATACCATCTTTCAAGTTCTCTTAAACCCGCAACACAACGACGCGAACACGAAAACGATGGTCGGCATTTCCACCACTTTATCGGACACTAGAGCTATTCAATCTCTCGGATGAACAGTCTTGGGACCTTTAGTCCCGCGACTGTTGTTTCTCATCTTAACTCACAGACCCGCGCCACGGGCCCCACGAGTCATGTCGTTTCAAACGCGTAATATTGGCGATTCCGAGTACCGAGGAAGTCAAGCTCTAACGCCAGTTCCATCCTGGTTTGCCGCAACGACCTGTGCTCATCTCTCGGGACATTAGTTAGCATTCCCCGTCTCTTGCGGGGAAAAGAATGGATCTAAGTTATTCGATCCGCATTGGACGTGGCATCACTGGGGTGGTCAAATGACTAGCAGAGTTTAGGACCACATGCTCCCCTCGCTCCCGTTTGCTTTGGTCCACAGCTGCCCCGTGCGATAGTTCGCGCCGTGCTCTTTCCCATGTGCAGATCACAATATGATCGCGAGTTTATTTCTACTACCGTTCCTCTTCATCTCGCCGTCGGTGTGACGGCGGGACATAAGTCCTGCTCCCATATTTGCAGCAGCAATCACAATAACAGGAATGGCGAACCTCACTCTTGCTCAAATCGAAACCTCCATCCCAAATTGTTCAGTAAGCTCGTCGCCTCGGTCCCATAATCTGCTTCCAGCACTGATCAACTTCCCTAGCTATCATGCTTCTCAACGGCCCTGCAGTCTAGTCCCGACTTCATCTCTAACCCCACCTCATCATGCCAGAATATCACCGTGCAAACTCCACTTTGGGCCTGTCTCCAACGATCTTGCACTTTTCAAGAGCAGTCCCAGTACTATGCCACTACTCTTCCCATCTGTTTTGGACAACCAATTCCCTCTCGAGGCCTGCCGGCATTGATTGAACCCGCTGTACTCGGCCCAGTCACGCTGCTTGCTGTTGCTACGCGGCTTTACTCCAGATACACAATTTCTAAGACGTTTGGTGCGGACGATTATTTAATCCTTGCTGCGGGGTCGATTTATACTGGGACTATTGTGCTGTATATTTTCAGTACGTATTTTGAGTTTGTAGCGTGGATATGCTGACATGTGGACGATGGGTAGACACTACTCTTGGGTTTGGGAAACACTCTTGGAATATCGACCCCCTGAACATTAAAGTTCTGTTGCTAGTATGTTTTTACACACTTTCCTTTCGCAAGCTGACATGTCAGTACAGATATTCTACATTGGGGAGCTGTCATACCTTACATGTATAACGCTCATCCGCCTCTCGATTCTCTTTTTCTACGTGAGTATTGCGCATCTGACTCAACTAATAGCAACTCGCTGACACTTGCACAGCTACGAATCTTCATGAAACGCAGGTTCCGTGTCACCGTCTGGATAACAATCATCTTCGTCGGAGCAAGCGGTCTCGCATTCCTCATCGCCGCACTCCTTCAATGCGTCCCAATTAGTCTGTTCCTCCTTCTCCCTCCTCCCCTATACTACTCCATCTTCTACCCAAGCACTAACCAGCGCAAAACCAGGTGGTGTTTTCGACCGCAGCATCCTGTCAAAATGCCTCGATCTCAACGCTGTTGCCTTCAGCAATGCCGGCATCGGCATCACGCAAGACGTAATTATCCTCGTCCTGCCGTTCCCTGAAGTGATTCACCTCACTATGATTGCAAGGAAGAAGATTATTTTAATCTTGATGTTTCTTTTGGGGAGTTTCGCGTGTCTCACTAGTATTATCCGACTGAAATATCTAAAAGCGTTTGCCACGAGTACGGATGAAACGGTGAGAACCTCTCCTCCAATCCCTTCCAACACGATTTTGTGGCTAGATGCTGATCGAGATAGTGTAAGTTCTCCCTTCATTGTCCATGCAGAAGTATAATTTTGACTCGCACAAAAAGGGGACGACCAAGCCGGCTCGCTCTGGTCCTTCGCCGAAGAATCGGTAGCAATAATATGCGCCTGTATGCCGGCGATTCGCAAACTGCTCTCCAACTACCTCCCCAACATCCTCAACCTCGAGCCAAACTCATCTATCCCCCAATTCACAACCCAAGGCGGAACGGGACCGCCCAGTTTATATCCGATATCAATCAGGAGTGTGGAGAGAAGGAGCAAGACCATTTTTACGGGTGATGACTTTTTGAGAGGCGTACGACTTGATGAGGGTGCGAGTCCGATGAGATGGAGCTTTGACGTTTCGGCGGTGAGTTTAAAATTGTAAGAAACTTTTTCGTTATAGTGCGAGAACTGATGGAATTATTGTTGTAGGAGTCAGAAGCTTTGCTGTGAACAGGGCTCGAGGCATCTAACTTCTCTGTGGATTTGCCGAGCTGACCTCTGGGCCATGGTCTTTGAGTCGGTGACATATAGACTGGAATCCGCAAGTTCAATCCTTTCATTAAACATACAAATAACTGATTTATACGCAGGATATGGCAATGGATAGCTTCCAATGCTGAATGTGGACGCGATATACGATGACCTTTAGAGGTGAGATACTGGCCACGCGGTGGTGCTGAGCAGAAAGCTCCAGGTGACCGCCAAAGCAACGCAAACAATACACAAATCGGGAATTGAACGTCAAAGTTGGGGCTTTAATTGGTGTGAGAGCCGCAGTGAAGGGGGGCAAGGAGTCGAGATTGAGGGCGGAAATTTGTCGATTCCAGTTGACAGAACACTGGCAAGATTGAATACAATATCGGGCTTCGATGCAAATCGCTCCATGCATACACTAGTAATAGTCTTGGATAGGCTATACTGTGTCACACTCGGGTTCTAGGAAACATGCATTGAGGATCAAGGACGCGGGCTTGCTCCAAAAAGTGTCACTCCCCCTTTTCATGTGAAAGATTAAGCGAAAGCTTCCTCATTTTGTCCCCCTTTCCCTAATTTTCACTACAGAAAATTATTTTCCAGATGATTCATTTGGTCAAAAGACTTTACAATTAACGGTGGAATTGAGATTCTGTTGCAAGTCGCACCTTGTACGTCATTGCTTGGCTCGTCATTTCGATTGGTGATTAATATTCATGCAGTTTCTTCTATATCAGCTGCCCTCGTCTCTTCTGAGGCCTTGAGTATCGCTTTCCTGTATACTTGTTCAGTCCCAGTTCTCGAGTTGAGAACTTTGATTTCATCTACTTACTACAAGATGATGAAGGAAATCGTGAACAATTTCTTGTTGCACATCGTACCCCTGAGACGTCATGAGTGACGTTGCTGCCACCCAGAGTGCCGAAAGTCGAAATGCGCAACCGTGCACTCCATATACATGGTAATTTTAGAGAGTTTGGTACTATCTCAGCTGCTTGACCTCCTTAGAATGAGCGCAATCGTATTGGAGCCAATCGCCATAGATCTAGCAGGCTATCTCGTATGCATCGGCTTTCTCCCAGATGGACGTGCGGCCGACTACGCCCCCTTTTATCTGCGGCGCGGTCGGATCAATGCCCGCTTCTGGGAGAACTCCGAAATGTTTACGCGCTGGGTGCGACTCTACGAATACTGCTATCTAAAATGACCCCCCGCCCTTTTTTTGATGGGATCAACCTCAATTTTGCGTCATGTCCTAGTCGAATCCTAGAGTTGAAGCTATTCCGACTCGGAGCAGAGAAGTCTTTTCGGCATTCCGATGCAGCTCTCTCAGCTCTATGGCGTGTGCGTGTTTGTATTCAGCCTGTTGGTCTATCGTAGGTCGCGCCCCTTGGAAGCCTAGCCGGCCCCTCACTCACACAGATCACAGCAACTATAGCCAGCGAGTGTCAGCTAGGAGACTTGAGTGGGAACAATTCATTCATAGTCTCATCTCCAGAGGAACTGAGCGCCGCCATACCCCCAACCTGCACCGTAATAGTGGGCGAGATTACCATAGCCCAAAACTACACCGGCCCGTTCGTGCTCAATGGCATCACCAACTTCACTGGTCTTATTCAAGCATATTCGCCAAACATAACCGCGTTCGAGATGGAAGATTTGCTTTACATGGGACTCCCTCCCAACACAGGACTCTACTTCGCAGGGATCGCTCTGCAAAGTGTACCAACACTTACTTCTATGTACATTCCCAAAGCGACGTACATAGACCAGATTCAGATAGGAGATTTCTCTCAAGCATCTTTCGACTTTTCCGGCCTGGTGAACGCCACTAATATCAGGATCACGGGAGACAGTATTTTGAGGTAATGCATGATCATATGATTCATTCACTTTTTGATGCTGATGTTACCAGTATCTTACTACCATCCTTGGCCAGTGTTGCGTATGGCCTGCAGATTTATAGTTCAAATGCTCCTCGAGTCGACATCGATCTCCCTGCACTTACGACCGCCTCCAGCATAACCATTTATGCCAATCTCTCAAGGTAAATAGATTCACTACCTATTATGTCTTAAGCCACTCAGAATAATTCCAGGGTGTCTATGCCCCTACTCTCACTTCTCGATGACGGTGAGCTGTCGTCATACGATGCCCAATTTTATGATGTTGCGGGTGGTCTGAGTATCAACAACCTGGACAACTCAGGCTCGACGATCGCTATGATATTCCCCCAGTTGCAAGCTACCAACGTCACCAGTTTCAGTGGGGCGATCGAAAGGCACGGATTCCACCTCTCTTCCCAAGCTCTCCTTGTTAACAATGGACTAGCGTCATGCTCCCATCTCTCATTGAAACACAAGGAAACATCTACGTCGTAGCTTCTAAGCCTCTAGCAGTAAACTTGACCAACCTCGAATCGGTACACGACATTTACTTGAATGGCAATATCTCGAGGTGATTTTAGACCTCCATTCTCCGTACTCTCCACTGACTCTCTCCCCCAGCTTCAATTTCCCCGATCTCACATATTTTAACGGTATCAATATCGCGAGCGAGCTGCCCATCAACTGTACGCCCGCATATACCGCATATGACAGAGCATGGAGACTACACGGCAACGGCGACGCGAACATTACATACACCTCATATGTATCTTGCTACAGTAGAGCACCATGGAGGCTACCCCCCACCACGAAAAAAAGTGGCGGCCACAGGCTTTCTACGAGTGCGAAGATTGATATTGCACTAGGCGTTGGACTGCCAGTTTTGAGTGCTATTGCATTGCTGTGGTTTTGGTTCTTGCAAAGGAAGGCGAAAAATGACTCGAAAGATCTCAATGGGGAGAGTGCGAGGGTGGAGTTATGTGAGAGGGATCTGCCAGATCTTCCTCCTGAGTATGACTCAGTGATGGCGACTGAAGTGGGGAGTTTGCGCAGTGAGAGGACGGCTGTGCAACCTGATGAGGGAGAGAACAGTGCGGTACGTGATTTGGAGCATGTGCATGGGGAGACAGATAATTATGGGGATGTATCGCCAGTGACGCCAGTGACGCCAGTGGAAAGGAATGTTACCTAGGCTTAGGAAAGCTATGTTTGTGTCATATATTTAGTCACTAATAGAAACACTCTCTGAATGTCTTCACTGCGCGCATGCTCGATTTCAAACATAACTCTGAGTTCTTCAGAGCAGCTGCTGTCGTGAAGTTCTCATAATAAATTGGAAATAGTCGATATAGCATTCTCGAATTCGTGGAATAGTTAACAACCACGAGTTGAATTCAGAATACTACAATTTCAGCTTGCGTGACAGCATAAACTCATAGTCCGGCATGGCTTCCCTAACAAGTTTCTCAAGCTTCTTCCCCTCCTCTTCACCAAACTCCTCTTTCCACTCTTGTGCTTTGGTATCGAGATCCAAGCCTAGCCCAGCCTTGCTTTCAATGACACCCGTAGAAGCATTGATCGTCACAGTCAATTTTGAGATCAACTCCTCCCTCAACGACATTGCCTCTGGTATGAAAGGCTCCCATGTAAATTGCAACTTTGCCGAGTCCATCCCAATAAGCGTAGCATAGTGACGAACCAGATCTCGGTTTGTCATAACATCATCAGCATCCAGTACAATTGGCCACATGGTGTTTGTCGGTTGCGCTTTTGCGAAATATTCTAGGTACCAGTCGTACATTTTTCTCGGCCTGCAGATACGAAGAGTCAGCGATTACATTAATACAAGAGATAGTATGCTAATAAGGGCTAAAAGTGGCAAAGAATGTTGCACTACAGTGGAGAAGTAGGATGTGGTAAGATAAAATTAGGGCGAAATTCTACTTACCAGCGCATGGTCATTTCAAGTGGCACAATTGGCATGCTTGCCTTTGCCTGCTCTTTCCCCTCAATGGAAATCCTGGCACGATACTGAGACTCGAAGACCAAAGCAGGATGTCGAATGAGGAATGTCGGGTTTGCTAGAGACAAGAAGCTCTCTGGGATGACAAGCTCATTGATGCTTTCGACGCTGTATTTAGGTTCCTCGACCCCCTCAAAGTTGACTTGCCATGCCCCTTCCTTAACGTTCTCGTCCCCAAAGAATAGTCGGGATGTTGCTGGTGGTTGTACCATAAACGAGCTGTGCTCCTTTGCGAAAAATCTTTTCCCCTCCGCTTTGGCTTTGGCCAGGCTCGAAGAGAGGCTATCGAAACATTCTTGGTAGCTTGTCTTCATAGCTTGTCGTTCTTTGTCCGTCCAGTCATCGACGTTCTTAGCGTAGACTCCAGAATCGCTACGATATGCCGTGACTGGGAAGAAGAAATACTCCGTTCTTCCCTCGAGGAAACCGGGTTGCTGGTCCTTTGACAGGATCCTCCAGAGAAGATTCGATCCTGTGCGAGGGTAGGTAATCAACCAGAAGAAACGGTTGTCACTTGGATCGCACATGCTGAGGCTTGTGCGTGTTCAAGTTTAGTGGGTTGGAAGCGGGATGTTAGGTCTATGCGGTACGTGGTGAGAAGGAGCATGCGAACGAAAAGCTGGATAGTCTGCCCTCGCTCTCCCAACCCTCTTATACATGTCATCTTGTCAGACTCGTGACAGTGCCCGGGAACACCTCATCTCACAGCGCCGCTAGCCGCTAGCCGTGTACACATGAGTAACTACATCACGAAAATGTAAGTATCCGACCTATAAGCTACGGATATTCACAGCATGATGACTGTCTCGGCTTGTATACCTGTGCCACGATCTTACAGTCCTACAGTGTACTGTACCATACGATTAACCTTCTCGTATTGTTATTTCCTCTTATGGATTTTCCAAATAGATGTCTCTCGTGAGATGTATGTCAGCACGAAGCGATGAATATTTCTTAGCTTACTTGGGCGTAAGACTCGAGGTCTCCAGAGCGGTGAGCACGAGAATAATTACGGAAATTAATATACCGCGAAGTGATGGTTCGAGATCTAGGTCTTAAAAACTATCCAACTTGACATGTCAGAACCCACTACCGGGGAGCAGTTCCCATTGGGGGTTTCACTATGTAAAGTAAGAGGTCACCATTACATACCAGATGCCTGTATGCAGAGCAGCCCGCCGGTAGTATTAAATTGATCACGCTGTATGACTCTCGAACAGCTAGGCAATCGTTTCCAGCAAGAAATATTGATTGGACAATTAGCAAACTCTTGCAAGATGCTCATTTCAAGGACTTTTTGAGGATCTTGGCTTCCTATTTCGCGAGAAATGCAGTCCATACTGAATTACCTGATGGATTTAAAATAGGGTTTCCTATTTGAAAATTAAACAAAATACTCGTCTCGATTCAAATTTTCAAGTAAAAAGGTCAGGTAGAAAGGTAAAAATAAGAATCCATGGATGCGCTTTTTCAGCAGCCTTCCATTGCATCACTCCCAATACGCACTTCAAAATGTCAATAATATATTTTTGATGATATCGTTTTAGTCAATTAATCTCGGGAGCTTTTTAAAGAGTTGCTTTCCGTATAACTATCCTCTTCGATAGATGGTTAACATATTCTCGGAAGATATTAAAGTGCCCCAGGAGGTAGATTGAAAAGCCCTTGAAAATTTAGTAATCGATTAGTAAGAAACCCTGGAGATTTCTGAAACCCCCTGCATCTCGGTTCCTCCAGGCAGCAATTTAGGGCCCTACAAAGTATCTTGGGCCCCTCCAAGAAACGCTAATAAATACCCCAGCTTATTCAACCCCGCCATGACTTCAACTCCAGAACAGCCATCATCGCCCGCCAATTCACAAACCCTCACCCTCTCCGATGGGCGCGCCCTAGGTTACGCATCCTTTGGGTCCCCGCCCTCCTCCACTGTCCCGACAGTCCTCTACTTCCATGGCTTTCCCGGTTCACGACTCGAGGCCGGCATTATAGCCAACCTATCCCTCCCCGTTCCCTTCCATGTCCTTGCCATTGACCGCCCAGGCATGGGCCTGTCGACTTTCCAACCCAACCGCAGAATACTCGACTGGCCTGCGGACGTACTAGCCCTCGTCGATCATCTACATATCGAGAAGTTTCATGTTGTGGGCGATTCGGGCGGATCACCGTATGCGCTAGTGTGCGCAAAGGAGATTCCACGCACAAGAGTGCTGAGCGCGTCTGTCATATCTGGCATATATCCACTGAGTTTGGGCACAAAAGGCATGTCCCTTGGTCTCAAGGCTCTCCTTTATGCTGGGTTATGGCTTCCGCAGAGTCTGATGGCAATGGTTATGGATTGGGAGATGGGCAACATAGCCAAGAACCCTAATAAGGAGGAGTTCGAGAAGTCCTTTATGAAGATGATGGCTTCGAGGCCTGAGATTGACAGAAAATGTTTGGATGATTTGCCCTTTCGGGAGATTGTGATTGCAAGTACTAGGGAGGCGTTTAAGCAAGGAAGTCGCGGGCTGGCTTATGATTTTAAGTTATATGGTGACTGGGGCTTTAAACTTGATGATATAAGTGGCGAGAATGTGACGATATGGCATGGGAAGAAGGATGTCAATACACCGTTTGATATGGCAGAAAAGGCGTCGAAGTTGATTATAGGCTGCGAGTTCAAAGCCTTTGATGAAGAGTCACACTTAAGTCTGCCGTATCATAAGCTGGAAGATGTTGTCAAGAGTATATTGAAGCTATAATATATAGTTCAGGAATCTCGACGCTGCACTAGAGGCAGCTTGAATACAGACGTGCCCTAATTTCCTGTTTCTCGCCGCTTTTCTCTTGCTATAGTTAAGTATGTGCTTGTCACCAAGGTTCGAACCTTCTGTATTTTCTATTAGTGATAATACATTTATCTGCAAATGACTCAAGCCTTGTTTCACTATCGGGGATCGTGGTATTGACTGAGAAGGGACACGTGGTAGGAAAGAGTGATGTACTCGCTTTTCCAGTACAATATGACAGCTGCAGCTTCGGGGAAGAGAGTACGATGCAACAGAGACTGAAGGATAGGGGTAAAGCTGATTTTTAGTTTGAGGTTTCTGAGTCACAAGCCATATACGCTGCAGAGGGGCTCTATATATAAGTTATACTACTCTAAACTAGTACAGAAGTCCCAAGTGATGCCCAACTAATACACTGTGCTTATAATGTTGGCTGATATTGATAGCCAGCACTATAGTCAAAGAGAGGCTGCGCGGTAGTCGACGGACACCCATAGGAGGCATTATTCGTTAGACCACAATCAATCATGTCCATGCAAAACCCATTAGCACAAGTGCCAAACAACCCACATTCGTGCCTCCCCAAATCACCACCTGATCCATGCCACTCGTAGTCCACTGTACAAGTTTTTTTCCCACTAACACAAATTCTACCCGGTGTCCCAGTAACTGAGCTCGGTCTCAGATCATCCACACATTTCTGACCCTCCGCGCATTCAGTGCCATTGGCTCCACACGGCGGATACATTGGCGAGCAAATGATGGGGGCTCTCGTCCAAGATCGTTGACATGCAAACCCGCTAGTACAGTTCGCGCCATAGATTGAACTCCTCACGTCGCAACTCCAGGGGTTGACGATCCTCGTACCATTTTCGAGAGTGGCCGAGTATTGCTCCATTCCGGTGCTTGTGATCCCATTGCCCCAGTCGAGGTAGTTTCGAATGCAGGTAGCGGGTGGGCAGTATCCTTTTGGAGCGTTGGGCGTGAGGACAATGTTGTAGCAAATTTCCGGTGGAGACTCGCACACTCCTTCATAGGGGCACGGGAGGATGCTGTCGTTACGGTTGCAGGGGTTGAAATCTGCAGTAACTAGAGAGAAAAGGCTGAGGAGCGTGTAACAGAGAACGATATGTATAGATATTTTGAAAGTTTATCCTTGAATTGTCCAATGCAAATACTACTGAGCAGTGGCGAGGTCCACGTTTATAAAAATAAATAAAAATTGCGTTTAAATCTAATGGACTACTTAAAATATTCATGTTGGAGACGGGATTTAGGCAGAGATATGTCAATTAATTTGAAAGGGTGGTTTTATATTCCTCTCTTAGATTAATCTAGAGATTATTCGGGGTGCTTATTAGCCGACGGGCCGCTTCCTTCAAAATATCTAGATGTATTCCAAGAGGTATTTGCGTACTAGACAACAATCATAAGTAATATTTGTATTTAGAATAGATAGAAAGTATGACGGATTCGTGAGGAGCTTAAAGATAACCGTTTGAGAATTGATATAGTCAAGTCATTCGCGTACTTAGATCTAAATGCGGAGTTGAATGTTTTTTCTATTAATATTCTTATGTAAGACGGAGCGAGTGCGTGCCGATGCAGTTGATTTCAACTACTTAATAAGGATCAGAGTCTAAATCATTAGTAAAAGGAGAATCGCACTCGACGATAATATTTTGAGTACATTTAGTTTGCACAGTCAATATTACAAATGTGGACTTGTTGCTGCCGACTTCCATGATTTCCAACTGGCAAGAATAACATGCTCAATTCATCAAGCCTATGATTGATGTAGTCTACCTTAAATACCCATCCTCGATTGCGTTGAGGAAAGAGTTGCTTCAGAGGACCCAAGTCAAAATTATCTGGCACCCAGATATGCTTGGAGCCAATACGATAATATTCTACAAACAGCTAAGTTTCGGAAGGCTAGAGTGACTCGAGGCTTGCACCTACTTGAAGCGGTTTGTATTAAGTTGCTATTCAGTGACCTGCTCTTCAAGGTTGCAGGGAGTTGAAGTGATTGTGAACGCTTGAATAAGGAGATGGGTCTGATTCCTTTATTTACACTCACAGTCGAGGTATCCACTGCTTTCTTGGCAAGATCATTCCCACCGTTCTTGAAAATTGAAAATCGATGGTATCCTACAGAGTAAAGCTAGTCTTTCCTTATGCGTCATTGAGTGATTGTAAAGTCAAGCTGCGCGCTTTAGCAGAGAAATTGACCGAGGAATGGCTAGTAATGCAAATAATTTGGCGAAAATTCTCTGTTTTTGATTCAGAGTGATTCTCGTGCCAAATTTTGGAGTGCATTCACAGACTTTTGGTCCGTCTTTTGATCAAAAAAATCGATCCAAGTGTTTCTTGCACGTCTATATATGGCCACGTTGCTTCATTCTGCCAATAGCGTTTCCTCTCGAACAAATACATTATCACTCACGTAATCCGCAGCAAACCCTAAGTCTCAAACACTGATCAGCCTCGCTGACAATCGTCAACATCATTTCATCAATTAAAACTTACCTAAGAGTGGTTTGTACAGCAGAGTAGACGCACCTCCCTCAGCTACGGCCAGCTCGTCCAAAGATGCTTCCTCTAATACTTATGTCACGCAAGGCGACTTTCTAGCAGCCATGAGAGAAATCGGCAACCAACTCCAGAGCCTCAGAAAAGAAGTGTACATGCTTCGCCAGAGACTGCCTGAGCAACCCTGACCTGCTGCCTCAAGTGTACTCGGCGTATCTCAAGAAGACCTCAGAAAAGCGATCAATGAAGTCGATGGCCGGATTTTGAAACGCTACCAAGAGATCTTAGATCGATTTGATGAAGAAGGAAAGCGCTTCAACGAAAATATGGATGCACACCAAAAGTCTTACACTAGGTTCTTTGAACATCATGGCAAATCAATTCTTGAGCCTTGGAAAGCAATCAACAGTCGCCCATATTGACACTAAGGATGAAGTCCTTATCAGAAAGTGTCAGGGGGATTTCGTGCATTTTCTAACGCACGGGGTTGGATTGTTCCTAAAGCGGATCGCCTCTATCCATGGAAATGTTTAGCCATCTCCCTTGGAGCTTGCTAGTCAATCGATGATATTTTGAAACCAAGCTTACAGCCTAATGTCTTATTATGCAGTTGATATCGAAATTGGAACCTGAGTATATGCACCTTGATTCAAAGACTCTTGTTACTAATGAAATTATTTGCATCACTTCAGAACACTTTCTCCGTCATAAAACAGCTCATAATCTTTCATTATACAATAAGCAAAAGTCTAAATACAGTTCAAGTAACCTTCCATGCCCATCACCTCTTGTAGCACGAGGCCACAATTTTTTCTCAATACAAGAAACTCGCTCACGTGATGAATCGGGAAGGACTTTGTATTATTACGAGTAACAACCCACGGAAGGCCTGCGTCATGAGGAAAATTTGAATGGTTTTCATAGCGTGAGTCAACGGCGAGGCCTTGGAGGATAAAAAACCTGCACGTTGTAGTTAGTTAATCATTGCCAACCGGGACCTTAGTTCTACCAATATATGATATTCCCCTGAAAGGCAGTTCCCTCCATTAGAGACACATTTAAAACTGTTCTAGTAACATTGAATTCCAAGAATGAACTTATTCTCGTATGAAAATCATGAGATCGATTCAAATATGATAAATTAAATTTCCACAGATTTCTGCGCATTCACAGCGCTTTATAAAAGTCTATTTAGGCTCTCTTCTCATCCATTCTGCCACTCTCTTCATTTTCAACAAATCATCTAACTTTCTTCAAACTACTAACCCTGTAATACCGAACAAAATCCATCAACAATAGACTCCACTCAATACCAAGATGAACACCCTAGTCCCATTTCGTCTGCTCAGAACCTCCCTCAACGAGCTCCGTGCCGAAATCAGGGTCACGCTCGATGACCAAGCACGTAATCGTGCCTGCTCAGTCGTAGAGAATGAGCGTGCCATTGCGGCTCTCGGCAGAGAGTTTCGTGCCTCGGAAAAAGATAATAATTGCAAAATCCGGGAGCTGGAGGGTACAGTGAAAGTATTGATTGATGCACATAATAGAAAGAGAGATGATCTTGATGGTCTAGAGAGGGAGGTGCGGAGGCAGGTGAAGGACCGGGATCAGAATTTAGGAGACATGGTTGAGAGAGATAGGGAGATGGAGAATAGGAGTAAGGAGTTAGAAAGGCGAAGCGGCAGGTACTAGGATATTTTGAGATAGACTAGGCTAGCCACCCAAATTACTATCGTCGAGTTTTATTTCATTCTCCCTGCGTTATGAAATCTTAGGGAGTGATAAAGCCCTTGTTTCCACGGAGTTAACCATACAGATTCACAATTTCTGGAATACGGCCAACCAATTGCTTTACCCTTCGGCGTGCATAGACTTCGAATCAAACCACAACTTGGTTCTCAATATAGTTGAATAATAATCCCCAGATAATGAGCTTAAATTGCCCCGTTAAGTTTACTTAACCTCTGCTTTCTCACCAGCAAAAATCACCCGAGAAGCTTACTCTAAAGATGAAAGAGGAGAAAGTGCACCAGCTAGCTGCAGATCGGTAGAGAGAAGCAAAGGATGATCAAAGCACTCGAAGATTGTCTCAAGCCGTATTATCCTGGGAATGGCAAAGACTCTCTAAGGATGGATGGTATTCTAGAGAAGAGGCGATCGATATCACGGCAAGGAAAATGAGAGGCACTAGCAGAGAGTTGAGATTCCAGGGCTTGGGTACCGTATATATTCACTAATTTTCTCAAATATCACGTAGTTTTGTTGCATTTCGCAGCCACTGCTACTGCCACAGGTTCGGCTCCACAAACTGAAGAAGGGGCGAATACAGACTGACGATAATCCGAGCAAAGCGAAGCAACTTTGACCACGTTGACTGCACCGACACTCATCACCCGAGAATTCTCATTACCATCAGAAAACATGAACTCCGAGTCAACTCCCCATTTCCACTCTTCCTTGATCAGGTACTGCATAGCTTTCGATTCTCGTTCTTCGCCCTTATTTCGCTATTTTCTGAAACCAGGGAGGTGGTTCGCAACAGGGAAATATGAATGTACAGGACTCCTCGAGTCAACAAAATCGACGAGTTACCTTACCCAATAACTTATACCGCCTCCTAAAACACTGCGGATCGATTCACAGCCCCCATGAATCACGTTCAAACTCCTTATAAGGCTACTCGGGCTCCCCTTTCTCCTACCAGGACCTTAACCATTTCTCCTTGGTATCCTCGTCTTCCATCTTAAAGCCCATACTTCAGTAGTCCATCAACCAAAAACATCAACGGCAACCATGTCCCACCCCTCCACTCCCACACAACCCACGACGCAAGCGGATATCTCTTCCCTTAATACATCTATTGCTTCTCTAATCACTCACCTCCAAGCGATCGACATATCAACAAAGCAAGACCTCGACCAGCTACGACAAGAAATGCAGGCTTTGGACGAGAGGATCAAGCCGATCGAGGCGTCTCTTGGGAAAGAGTGTCTTGATAGATGGACAGAGTACTCCAAGCTGAATGGGAGGTGAGATGCGGCAACATGAGGGTTCTAAAAAATTATTGGGACAATGAAACGATGAGTTTCACAACTCTACTTGACTCACAAGCGAGGCCATTCACGGACTGCAAGTATCAGAGAGCAATGCAAGTATGACAGTGCATTAAGATAGCTAAACCTCTAAGCCATATTTTCCCAAGAAGCAAGTAGTGCAAGTATGTAATGAGGTACAGTGAGCAAGAAAGTATGCATGATATCCGCCAACGCCAGTCCAGGTCCTCTGAGGAACAGTCGCGCAGGGGTATCAAATTCGTAGACATGAGAAGCCATTCTGACTGTGTGACATTCACCAAAACTCCATCGCAATGCAATGCCGTGCCGCTAATACATGAAAAGAAAAAGAAAACGTAGCAAGGGCGAGACCAAGGCGCGGTTGTACGGGAAAGAGAATATGTAATTTGAAAGCGAGACAGTCAAGTACTGAAGGGCAGCAGCCGACTGGGGACCTTTATTGTATGTCGACTCGTCTTCAAGAACAAATCGACAGTTTGTCGGGAATCGTCGAGCAGGCAATGTCAAGACGCGAAAGATGATCAGTCATCAATGTCCGACCACATGTCCATATCGATGTCGTCGGCCGGCAAACCGCTTCGTCGATCAAACTCGATCCATCGTTTCTCAGGGTTTGCAAGTGAGTCCGAGGTCCACTTCCAAATAGTCTTTCCGGGCTTGTAGGCAGATTTTGGTGGTTCGCCGCCCTCGGGATGAATCAAAGTTTTGGCAGACTGAAACTTAGGCTCCTTGTTAGCTCGAATAATTTGTTGAGCGATACCGTTTGGCTTGAGGGGCTTGAGTCCTGAGCTGATTGATACGAATTGTGGAATTGCCGATCCAATCAGGCCTTCATCTCGTACAAGTTGGTGGAGGACTCTCTCTTCCGTTGAATAGCCATCGTCAGTCATGTCAGCTTCCGGTGCACCAGTAACAAGTAACTCGTCAGCGATTTGACCGATATGCCAACGAATCAAACTGCTGAGCTGGTAACCGCCGTAAGGGAGGTGATCGCAGAAGTTGACGAGGTCGATTCGCAAGCTATCAAGACCGGGTAGCAGCTTTTGACGAAAGGCCGAAGCAGGGGTAGGCGTCAGAAGAGCTTTCAGAAAGTCTGCAAGCTGCTCCCAGCAGTAGGCTTGAATTCCCTTGTCCTCAATCATTCCGGAAGGTCTGGCAAGGATGGGTAACATCAACTTTTCGACCGAGGAATGGTACGGAACATTGCCGGTCAGATCGCGTCTACCAGCAACTTCATCATAATATCGACCAACGACTCGAAGAGTGACCTGCTTTACCGTGGAACGCAAGTGGATTGGAAGCTTGGCGAAGTTTTCGAGAGCAGGTACTTGAGTAAAGATGAACGAATTATTGGCGAAAAGCAGTCGCAATCCTTCGACCTGGAAGGCCTTGCACGTTGTGAGGAAGTGGATATTGATCTGCTTTTTGCGCGATGATTCTTTCTTTGTGACAGTATCTCTGCGAAGCTTGTAGAAAGGATCGATGATAGGGTCGGGGCAACTCAAGGCATGGCTGAGAATTCGGAGCTGAATCTCGATCGGGAGTTTGGGAAGAGGCTTGCTCGGGGCTTGCGTCGAACAGCGAGGCGTTCGTCGGCGAGGCTGAACAGTAATGTTGACTGCTGGCTCAGAGGGGATCTTGTGGGCAGCCAGGATTGCCTTCAGTCGCTTTATCTCGTCGACGTGATTCTTATTTTCCTTCTCGAGGGTATCATAGCGACGAGAGGCCAGGGAGGCGGTGGGATCGGGGCCTTCCATCATGCAAACCTATTCGCAGATTATATTAGCACGGCATTCATATGTGATCGAGTACTCCCTTACATGGCGATAACCCGCAGGCATGCCGAAGTGGTTGTGGTTGCTCATCTTGACTCGATGACGTAGATTGCGACAGTCCACTGCTGATTGAGAATGCTTGCTCGAGAGGAGCTGCTGCGCCTATCTGATGGGGGTTGTTTGAAGGTGAAGCGACTTCGCTCGCAGAGGAGCACGCCTGCGCAAGTGAATTGGGAGATCTATGATGGGGATCGAGACGAAGAGAGGGGGAGAAAGGTCGAAGAAAACAAGATCTGGAGAAAGGAATTGATCTGTCAGTTTGTCGATGTTAGTTTGGCATATCAACAAGGCGAACGCGGAACATGACGTTCTTTGCTCTCGAATGTGTTGATGAAGGAGGAGGAAAGAGGGACGCGATGTCGCGAGAAATACTTTGAAGTACGACGTCGGCGCGGCAGTACCCCGCACCACGTGACTTGGCGACAACGTCATTATTTACCCTCCCCTTTTTCACCCCTGACTAGTAAACAAGCACACTGACCCCCGATTTTCATACTAGTGCCACTCGCTGATCGGCGTCTATGACTAAATTTGTGTCCCTGGTCCTCAATTACCAAGGGTTGCGTTGACCTCACGTGGGGCTCTTCCAGTGACGTCAAGATATTACCCCACCATGACTTGCTTAGATCAATGACGATGCTTCTATCCTTCCTTTGAAATCACATCAATAACCCTCCAAAAACACAAAGTAAGTTTCTGCACCACAATGAAACGCTTCCTTTCCCTTAAATCTCTTCAATCCTCTAGAACCCACACCAGAACTCTTCGTCCACTAACAACAACTCTTTCCAGAGCAAGCACCAGAAGAACTACCATTCAAACGAGATATTTTTCAAAATCTAAAATGTCTTTCTCAAACACAAATACCGGAGACAAGCCAGCCGATCCCTACAAGGAGAAGAACATCGACAATGCTTCCATCAAGGACAAGGTCGAGGACTTGAGCGAGTTCATCTCCTCCTCTAAATTCGGCATGATGACCACTCGTGATGGTTCCTCAGGAGCTCTGGTTTCAAGATGCATGGCATTAGCAGCCAAGGTACACTACACCGCTTGTGCGATCCTTTCCTCTATTTCTGACACGCAAGTAGGAGAACGGCGGCATCGACCTCATCTTCCATACAAACACTGAGTCCGGCAAGACCTCGGACATCGACTCCGATCCACACATTAACATATCCTTCCTCAACTCCTCTGGCGAATGGGCCTCCGTATCCGGCACCTCAGAGATCGTCACTGACCGCTCTGTGGTTAAGAAATATTACTCCCCTGCACTGAAGGCATGGCTAGGAGATCTGGGTGATGGCAAGCATGATGGTGGACCCGAGGACCCCCGAATTGGCGTCATTAGAGTCACGACTAAGACAGCGACTTATGCTATTACGAGGAAAAATGCTGTTAGCAGAGGTATTGAGATGGCACAGGGCGTTGTCACGGGCAAGGCGCCAGCTGTCAACAAGCTGAGAGAACTTAGTGAGAAGGAGGTTGAGACATGGAGGAGCTCGAACAAGATGGTACAATAGATCCTTAGTTAGGGAGAGGTGTCGACGTGTAAGCCAAGTCTAGCGTAGCACTTCACGCCATCACAATACAGGCGGCTAACATGCAATGAAAGTCCATCACGCTTGTTCTCCTTGAACCCTAGTAAACTTATTTCTTTCTAACGCATATCGCGTCACCAATATTCTATACTCCACAACCGTCTCGCAATATGGTCCCTACATGCAATGTTTTGCTGCCACGTACCAAATATCTCGAAGTCGAGCTTCTGATAATAGAAACTAACCATTCAACTTCTTCTTCGACTTCTGGATTTCTTCTACCAGCCGCCTGTTACGGACTTGGAGATCTTGCATCTAGTCCAGCCAGAATTGGGTACAATCCACACAGTGTGAGGAAAATGAGTCTTGCTTAGGAGTTCGACGAATGGGCATCGCCATTGTGATATACTGGTTTGAGTTTCGTAAGTGAAGCGACTGTTGAGCTGGTGGCTGAGATAGTATGAATAGAAAGGCAATGTTTGGCAAAAAAAATATCTGATGTTTAGGAGTAAGGAGGATAGATTAAGTAGGTTTGAGGAGGTTTGATGCTTATGATTTATATAACCCGTGCTCAAACTTTCCCTTCATCCCGAGGCAATGTTTCTGTATGATTCACAACTTCTCAGGAGACCTACTTAAAATTCACAGACTAAATTCCCTCTTTATTCATTGTAGGTGTGGACAAGGGTGGTATGAGAAGGTCTTGTGATGTTCAGCCCTATAGAGGACGTATTACACATCTCCACCCTCGTACTTCATTGTAAACCAGGGATGCCCGAGGATATCATTTAATGACAGTCGCTCTTCTGGTACCCACCTGAATATATTGTTCAAGAGGTCTCCAAATTGTACCGATTCGTTGGGAGGCATGATCGCATCATACCTGCCAAGAAACACCTCATCCTTCCTCAGTCTTTCGTGCACCCAATCCTCGACTCCAAAGTGTGCAATAGTCTTCTCCGAAAGAAACTCAACCGCATCCAAATCAACCTCGCTCAACTCCGTCTTTGATTTTCTATTCTCAACGTATTGTTCCATCATCTCTTCCCAAGCACTTCGCCATATCTCAGGTACCCGTCCCAATATCCTCACAACCTGCATCATAACCTCATTCTTTCCTCCACCCCGGCTTTCAAACAGCATTTGCCCATTCCTCAACTCAAATAGCACGCACCCCAAAGTCCATATTTCTGACCGCTTATCCATTTTCCCGTCAAAGATTGTCTCGGGGGCGCTATACGCATGTGGGATCCCGACGTCTGCCGCATCCAGCGGGCTATCAAAGGGAAAACTTAGCCCAAAATCAACGAGGCGTATCTCTTCAACCATGAGTTGAGGATCAGCCATGCTAAGAGACTCGACTAGATACAAAGGGGCAGGTGATTTGAAAAGAAGAGAGAGCCAAGGGCGGTTAAGAGCAACAACCAGCTCCGTCTTCGGCTGCCCAAAACGCTGGTAAATATCCTCTTCGGACCAATGGTCGATAGGTGAAAGTTTGAATAGCATATTCGAAGAAGTGAGATCTGCCTACGTTAGCTACATCGCCCCTTTCAGATCAGTACTCAACGCACCACCATGGCACCAGTGCTGCGAGTGCAGGAATTGCAAAGCCTCACAACCTGCCTTGCAATCTTCCTCGCAAAATTGACATGTAATCTCCTATTGTCTCCAAATTTCCCATGACAATTATTCAAGGCATCTATACTCGGTCCCATCACCTCCGAAACAAGACACAAATGGCTTCCATTTGGCCCTTTGATTGTAAAATGATCCAGCAATGTTCCAATATACTTCCTACCTTCTTGTTGGATATCGTCAGGGGCTGTTCCTAGCCGCTGGAAGACTTCGAGCTCTGCATCGTCCGACGATTCATCCGCGAGAATTATTTTCAATGCAACGTAGCGGGAGAGAAGAACATCACGAGCGAGCCAGACAGTTGAGAACCCGCCGCAGCCCAGCTTGTGCAGGATTTTGTAGCGGTTGTGATAGATTTCTCCCATATGAACGGGGTGAAAGCCGCCTGGAGCATAGAGCTCGATGTCTTCTACGTCGTCGAGCTTAAAAGGTATGTATTGTCCGGGGAAAACGGAAACAGGGCAGCTGAAGAATACTCGATAGATGCATAGGGCAAGGAAGAATGCGGCTGAGACTGCGAGGGGAGTGAGAAATCCATGGGTTTGTGTGTTGCTCTGTAGAGTATCGTATAGTCTGGACCAGACAGACATCTTCCCTTAAATCTGTTGCAATCCAGCTTCTGGCTCATAGCTCGAGAGATTTTGTCGCCAGGTTTGCTTATTCAGGCCGAAATTTCTTTGTCTCGTTTTTCAAAGTCGTGAATGCTTTCGGTCTACAGGCAAAATCATTGTACTCGCCCACGCGGACAAGATCTCGTTTCATTCTTTTCTTTGTTCGTTTGTCTCGAGTTCACTTTCCAAATAATTTCCCAAGGGGGAGTATGAGGACAATGCCGCAGCAGTGGAGGTTTTTGTCCACCCCAGCTTTTTACTCCCCAACAAGGCATGTAGGCATGCAGGTATACAGCGTACTCTTCTATCTGGTACTTAGAGATGTTCCTACGTTGAAAAGACTCCCTACTAGAGGAAGGCAATCACAACTCTCTTCTTTATTCACCCATTTGACTTCTTCACTTCCTCTAACTCGTTCTCACTCCATCCAGCTTTCTCCAAAATCTCTAGCATAATCGAGTTCTTCCCTCTACTATACTCCCTGACACTCTCCATCTCCCTTTCGGCCAACACTCTCTTGACCTCCCCATACCTCTTCGTCAAGCTCTCGTCTTCGAGTAAAACCTTCTTTAAATCTCGATGATTCTTTAGCGCTACACTCCCTTCAAGTACAACATAGACATTCCTCCTCATTTCTTCCTCCCAGCTAGTCCCGTCCCTCGGACCATCTGCTGCAGTTTTCCAGTGCGGGTTGCCCGCCTGACGAAAGCCGACTCGATCTTTGATACCCATTTCCCCAAGATCCGTATAGCCAGCAGTTACCAGAGCAGAGCGAGCGGCTTCGAAAGCACTGGCGTCATGGGGAGAGACGACAATGTCAATGTCTAGGATGGGCTTAGCGAGGAGGTCTGGGATGGCGGTGCTGCCTACGTGCTCGATAGAGAGGATGGGGATTTCCTTTAGGATGGATTGGAGGTCATCTCGCACTTTGGCGAATTGGACTGCCCAGGATGGGTTGTGGGATTCGACGAGGACTTTCATGTTGGAAGCAGTTTTTGTCGAGAATCAAAGACAACTTAAGCTTCAAATGTGCTGGTCCTGGAAACAGGGAAACTGTAAAGAGAGCGCACTTGGACAAGAACTTTAAAGTTGTCTTGTCTTTTGCCTAGTGTGTTCGCGAAATATATCTTCCTTCCGCCTCCTTTTCATATCGTCGCTTGTGTAACGAGGTCACTTCAAACTTCGAACATGATTGGGAGGAGATATAGGAACCAAATGACTCACGCCGAACCGCCTACTCGAGAAAACAAAAAAAACATGGCTGCATATGCACACCCTCGGCTCAGATTAAAGCAGCTACTGCTTACGTTCGGAGGCTAAACCGGAATCAGCGAAAGAAGAAAAATTCCTGAGCCTACAGTCATCCAATTTGCACAGGTACTTCTGGGTACAACACTATTAGCCTTACTGACATTCCTTACTCTATGCTCTATATTCTATCAATCGGGGGTTTAAGCTACGACTACCATCTCCTGTAATATATCTTTAAAAGGCACTCCAAGCATGTTCACTACAATACTAACATCGGGTGGTTCCGGCACCTCCCTCATCGCCTCTCTCGCTATCGCTTCGCTATCCCACATCGCCTTTCCTTTCCCCTTTCCTTCCTTGTATTTCACATCCCTCCCTCGACGAACAGGTCCCACCGCGGTAGCGGGTGTGATGAGTGTTTCGTTTAGCAAGGCGTGCCACCGTGCGAAATATACTCCAGTTCCGTACATAGTTTCTGATATGTTATCGATAATAGATTGTGTTCTCTCCATGGAAAAAGTTCTCAATGTCGTCAAGTAAGCAGAATGTGCGTCGAGTGTTTCAAATACTATTGGTTGCTGGTGAGAGGGAATCGTTGAGAAGATTTGATTAAGAGGATCTGTCATGACGCTTCCAGATTCATTGCTGTCATGTCGGAATCCTCGGAGAGCTTCCTTCCCATATTCGCGAAATGATTCGCGAATCTCTGGACAGTTTTTCGCCATTTGGTGCATGTAGCGGAGAAGACAGGGAAGATATTTCCGGAAAAGGCTGACGTAGTCTTCCACTGTTGGAGGTCGATGCGTTCCCGCAATGTTAGAACTTCGATTGTCGTTATTCTTTGCTTTGCCAAGCTTGATTAAGCCGTCCAAGAAACCTTGGATGTCCGAAATAGCTCCGCTGAAGTCTACTCCTTTGTGAACGGATCGGATACCTAGCTCATAGGCAGCAACCATTTCACGGACGGAAGGTGTGAACAAGTCTGGTTCTTGACGACATACAATTCTTATCAACTCTTCCCGATCGCGAATGGATAACAGTGCTGCGTAATATTCTAGAGCTTGTGTATGTTGAGAATCGGAAAGCGCTGTTGACAATGGCGGACGAGCATTTTCGAAAATGACAATCACGGCAGATTTTGATTGCTCGATACTTATAGCTCGGAGATGTTCGCGGTCGGGACGAGGCTTTTGGACGTGTAGTTTGATAGCCTCGAGGTGTGCGCTGCTAGGCCCATTCTTATTCTTTTCAATTTTGACGACGATGCCTCGGAAATCTGAATTGTCCCAGCCTAAAACTGTCGAGATGATTCTATTATAGCCTTAGCCTGATGATTTCCACAGCTTTCAGGAAAGGCGGTGTTTTCCTAAGCTACCTTTGAAGCAGATTCATAGGAGGATCCGCGTTCTTCCTCATCCCTACCCATTTCGTATTGGAGCCCACACTCATTTTCGCGAGCAATAACTTCAGCATTCAGTTGATCATGGTTGCCACGTTCCCAATGCGGAGAATCTGTCGAATAGCCACATACGGAATCAATTTGTTCACGTTCTCGAGCAGCTTAAGGAGGTACTGGCCATCAGGAGACAGGACGAATATGTGATGCAGAAGTGAAGCTCCCCTAGAAACGAAATCAGCACGTACTCGCAGCAAGTCGTCAACTTGAAAACATACCAGATAAGAATGTACTCCATTGCAGCTTGCATCACAGGAGATTTGTCTGCCAGCCGGGCCGATTCCGCCATTTGATCAAATAATTCATCCATCAAGTCACCATACACGAGCCCTTGGGCCGCATCTTCCCAGCCCTGCATTAGGTGTTCCGCATTGTTAAGACTGTAATTCCGATCTGGATCGTAATTTTGGCTTCTTGCATAGCCTCCCACATAGCTTCTTGCCGCAGACTCCAACAGTGTGGCTGATGCTGTCGCAAGTGTCTCTCTTGTCCCCATTGCTCCCTTGTCATAGCTCTCCGAGAGCTCCGCGCTGCCCATATTTGATACAAGCACTCCGAGTCGTGCCTGCCAGAAGTCTGGCGGCAGAGAATCAATTCCTGGCTGTTTGGTGATGAACCCATTGACCAGCGTATACAGGATTGGCGAAGAAAATTGCGCTCCCTTCTCTGTGAAGGGATGTCCGAAGTCGTGAATGGTGTCAGGCCATGCGTAAGCTTGGATCTCAGCATACGTTGCGTGGTGTGTAAGAATGTCGAAAAGTGCGTCAATTTGCTTTTGGGTGAGAGCAGCGGTAGACATTGTGTAGTGATCCAGATTTCCTTCATAGAATTGCTACTCCTGTCCTGGTTCTCCTCTAGAATATAAATAGTGTAGATCTACACGGTTATTTTGGGATGACACGTCTAGATGAGATGGCGACGTGTGCCTGTTAAAATGATTACATGTGATGAATTGGTAGGTATAAAAGACAGCTTCGTCTGACAAAAGAATAGCATGCGAAGGGGTGTCCTTGACCTAAAACTAATTACATGTGACAGCTGGGACCTGCGCCCGAAAGAGCTCAAGCTGTTATCACTAACGTTTTCTTGCGATAGTCAAAGCCACCCTTCTCAAGCTTCTCCGAGAAAGAAAGCCATGCGAGGGATAGATAAAGACCGTGCAGTGTGAAGGTCGAGCGACCAGTTTCATGGATATCCATGACTCGAAAAGGGGGGCCTTATCCGTTTTAGGCGGGCTAAGCGAGTTTCAAGGCAAACACTATCTCCACGAAACCATATTATCTTGAGAACAAAAATACACCAATATACAACAGAATGAGAATCCCATGGAGTGTGAACTAGACGGGTCTGAAATTGTTCATACAATCTGGCGCCTGGCTCTCTCTTGTGCATTCTTCTTCTCTGTTGAAGCACAAGCTCAATGCTTTCATATACGTATTCGAAGCGCTCGTCTCCTGACAAATTTCACCCATGCTCAAGATGCCAAACCAGGATTTAATGATCCTACTCGTCTCATTGGCTCGCAATACAGAAGTGCAGCACCACTTACAGCACTGACCACTCGTTAGAACCCGCCGACCCCCCTGGTCTTGAGATACAGTTGACACTCGCAACGCTAAAACAAACAAAGGTTGCACCCATGACTTGTTATTGGTCAGGAAACAACAAGATAAACATATAAACAAGGTGCTTTCTTTTCTTTCAAGATTGCAATCAACCTGACATCGATTAATTTACACCATGTCCAGTTTCTCCACATCCGCGAGTGCTATGGCTATGGATGTCCCGCAGAAAAAGAACGGAGTTCGGCTTACAGCTGCGATACCTTTCGCCTTTTCGGCAGTTGCTTTTATCCTCACGCTTCTGGCAGTTCTCTCGGGGATGCAACCCAGTATGTTTGAAGACGGTGATATGATCACGGCATGTTTTGTTCTCGTCATAGATTATTTATATACTAACTTATGATTAGTTAAATACATCGACTGTTGGACAGAACATCATTAAATTTACTCCAGCCACCAACACGGCAAAAAGAAATTCTATACTCGACCCATTTGGCCTCGCTCCAAGTGACGCTCAGTCAACCTCAGCACCGGGAGCGACTTCGACAAATGGAGGTAGTGGCTTTTTGAATTCACTTCTAGGACCTACTCAAGGAATTCTCGGAGATCTGGGTAGTGTCTTTGATGGCATCGTCTCGAATCTCACGACCGATCTTGATAATGGCCTCACCAACCTAGAGAACGGACTGGCCGAGAGTATCGCCAAAGAGCTGGGCATTCAACAATACTACAGTCTCTATGTCCATGGAGTTTGTATGGGCAGTTATGATAATGCTACCAACTCCAGTCTGGCACAAACAATACCAACTGCATGACCTACCAAAAAGCGACCTCTGGTGAGTTCTTGAGAAAATGCTTCTTGGACTAAGACTAATTATTGCCTCTGCAGGTTTGTCTAATTTCAGCATTCCAAACTCTATCAAACTTGGAACAACAAATGTCAGTGTTCCAATCCTGGCGTCGGTTTCTGGTGCAGGCGGTACCATCACTAGCGCCGTGACGATATTGACAAAGGCCATGCTTGCCTTCTTCATCCTCAGTCTGATTGGAAGTGCCATGACAGCAATTGGTTCGGGTGTTGGATTTCTGCTACCAAGAAATTCAATTGTCATCTACTCGAACCTTGGGTTTTCTACTCTAGGATTCACCTTCCACATAATCGGCGCAGGAATGTCAACAGCTGTCATAGTTGCCCTAAACTTAGCTGCTAGCAGTATCGGCAATGGTGTTGGCGTATATTCGACAAAAGGCAACAAGTTCCTCGCTTTTGTATGGCTTAGCTTCGCGCTACTACTGATCTCCGGCTCATATTGGCTTGCGATTTGGTTCGTTGAGGTTCGAGGGTACACTTTAAGAGTACGCAGACGCAGTACAGATGAGATTGGCAATTTGCGGGGTCTTCCAAGAGAAATCAGGGGTGACTTGAGAGCGGAGAATGTTTTGCTGGAAGGTAAGGGCAGCTATTATTGAAACAAGCAGTTGGTACTGGATTGGTGCAAGATATTGTAATAGGAATCTGTGCAGGTGCCTCCCCGGGTGTACTACTACTATAGTAGTGGGTAAGTCTGAGCCAATCAATACTTTACCTCGCCCCTAACCATTTTACTACATAATTCACTTGTTTGTATTTTACCAATTACGGTTTCATTCAAGATCTGATTAGGCCATTTCAATTTTCATAATCTTCTCTTCTCAGCGATATAAAGTTTATCCGTTCGCGGCTGGTATTTTGATTTCAATACCAGCATCTTCAGATGTCCAAAATTAAGCCTCCAACGCCGAGGTCGAAACTTAGTTGAATCCTAACTTGGTCATGGGCTTCAATCAATGGGCATGTGGAGTCTGTTGCCGCGGAATGAAAAGAAGCTTTGTTACTAATCTTAATTAACTTTTAGTTTTTATTTCTGCAAACTCGTCTAGCCTTCTCGGTACACCTGCCAAAGATCCTTTAAGTGATCTTTATGACAATGCATACCTCAAAGCGGTTCTAGAAATGGAATTCCCTCGTCAAACCAAGCTATTGCTAACTAAACAGGACTTCAGATGAGGACTTAACAACCGCTATTACATCGAATTTGACGTGATTAACATGCGACAATGGATAAATTTAGGGGTTTGAAGTCACGAAACACTTTTTGGTTTAAGGATCACAGAGTTTACCGCTCTGATCCTTGTTCTAGTAGTAATTGTAGAAGATACAGAGTGCTTTGAGCGTATGGGGTTCGTAATGCACTGGCAGAGGGAGAAATGAACATGGTCTGACGAGGTGGAACAAAAGACAGAACTTTATCTATCATAAATATATATGGGGAGCATACGGAATGGATTTTAGCGTCTTGGATGTCATGAAGTGATCCAAGTACCTAGATATTTGAAATTCTCTTTGCACATACTCATCCACCCTTCCCATAAACCGCATTCCTCCATCAGCAGTTCCTGTTTTTTTTTCACACAACGTCCTCGGTCTTGGAGCTCTCGTTGATAGAACTAAACGCTTCTGATTAGATGAGATAGACTTTGCCGTCTAGACACCAGACTCCTTCGCTTGACTCAATCGGAACACTTCAAATTTGTGACAGGTCCACCATGGAACAAGCTTTTATAATTCGATGGAATGGAATATCACCAGACTTCTAAGTTTATTTGCATACTACTATTCTGTTTCGAGAATCGACGTCCCAGAGGATTTGAAGTGTTCCGTGAGAGTCAAGGGAAAGGCCCCCTTTTTCTACAAACTCAACCAACCATCGAAGCACGATATTTGACTAGAAGTTGGGGAAAATAGAGAGATATATGCTTGACGAATTCTGGGAAGTTATTTGGAGAAGACAAAGCACGTCTAAAGATTGCCATAGGTCCAGGGATTAGTAGGGCAATGCACGCGACCAGATCACGTGACCATTACATGTGTCAGTTGTCTAACGTAAACTTGCGGATGTACGGCATCCGTAACTACCTAGAAGGAAGGTAACACGAAATTTCCACCTTGTATCTCTTACGAGAGCACATCAAACGATACTTTCATCCACACTCTACCACCCATTCCCTTCTCTTGCAATTGCCGAAGTCATCTGCGTGTCCACTAAGTCCACCACACCTTAATACGCCTCTGCCGACATGGCGTTGCACGTCTCGGACTTCCACCACTCAACTCTTAGTTCTTCCAATAGTTCATGACCCATCGTAAAGGATCCCTCCGGTGCCTGCGTGGAATCACGGCCCGTAGATCAGGAGAAACGATGTCTGTGCACCACTAAGCCCTGTCGGAGAATAGGAGCTGACTCTTCAGCGCATTGTTTGAGCTCTACAAGCATACATCGTAAACCAAGTATCCTTGTATAGCTTAAATGTCTAGTGTATCTCGCTCAAGTATCCAATCCCTTCAAAGCTTAAGCGAAGGCGGCTTATGATCACTTATCGGTGGTGAAGAAGTATTTCACCCATTCCGCTTTATCCGGACAGCCCTAAAGCATAACCTCGTGGACTACGATTTAGCTAAGCTCTTGGTGCACCTCGCTCAAGCACCCAATCTCTTCGAAGTTCCAACAAAAGCAAAGCTCATGACCTTGATCAGAGCAAAAAGAAATATACTTAACCAGCTCCATTTTATCCAGAGCTAAAGCACAGCATCATGAACCATGACCAGCTAAGCTTTCCTTGCATCTCGCTCAAGTACCCAATAGCCCACTTTTGCCCAAACCTTGTTACCTACAGCACGTGTGCAATCAACCCTCTCTCCTGCACCTCCATCCCGATCTACCCCACAACCCGAGTGTTCCCATCCTGCTGTACGCCGTATTACCCATCGCAACCATGCACCCGATCCTTCTTCATGATGCTGCACTTCAAAAACCGGTAACGAATCACAATGCACAGATACCCCATCTCCATCATGGGCAGGCCTTAGCCGAAGCCCAGCCCCAGTCCTGCATATCTTCAACGTGGACGCACCAGCGCCAACACCAAAACCCGGGTCCGGCACGGGTCATTAATCTTCCCTGCATCCAACGCGGGAAAGCCCGCATTGCAGCATGAGATGAGACAAGGCGCAAAAGCCACAGATTCGAAGGAGCAGAGGCGTGATCATGGCGTCTAGGCACGACATGCACGTACGGCGTGGTGCAGCGAGTGCGATTGTGTTATCAGATGCCCCCTCCATAGTCCATGTGCCTCAGTACAGTATATTTAGACCTAGACCTAGACCTAGACCTTATGCATGCCTTGATTCACCCGCCCGAACTCGGCATTCCCCCCTCTGCCTTGCATCTCATGCGTTTCCGTTCCATTCCGTTTGCTGTAAGCCTCAACTCTCGTCTCCAAAACCCCCAAAACCCTTAAAATTAGAGGGGAGCCGCATCCAGAAACAATAGTCCGTCTCACAGGATGCGCGCCTAGGGAGGTCCATCAGCCCCTAAGCCCTATTTCCAGCTTCTGCCTAGCTTTTCGGGGGCCAAAGCCACATCCGCACATCGTAAGCCTCAAGCGGAAATTTCCCCTGACGATCGGGCGGGACCGTGCCTCTTTTGTCGAGGATGCAGCGGGTGCGGGGAGAATTGAGTGTATATAGGCTAAAAGGACACTGCTAGTGTGGGGAGGCGGTGCAAGGACCAGTGCTTATTTTGGCTTCACTTTTTCTTTTTCGAGAGTGACGAAGTTGCAAGCTGACCTAGTCTTGTGAGTGATTTCAGATTCATCAAAATCTTGTTTTGAGTGGTGTTGTGCATCCTGTTGTGCATTGTTTTGGAGGCGGTTGGGACAAGCTGTCAACACGATTGATGTCAAAACGATTTGAAAGCAGTGAAAAAAATGTAGACCGAGTGCAGATGTGATATATTGTAACAATCAAGTTTTTCGTATTCTGTAGTAATGAAATTCTCGTTTTCAATGCGTTCCATAACTGTTCCCTAAGTAGCACCAAGAAGTAGAAGTAAAAATCAAAGCCAAATTTGAAGCAATCTATGCTCCATCTCCACAAAATTTCCTCCAAAGAATCAAATACACCCCTGAACTCAAAATTGTAACGTTCCAACGAAAGCTCAGAATAGAGCACTTATGCAGTCCAAGCTCTTTCCTTCAATCCTGAATCCGTCTGCTTGAACGGATCCTGGGCAGGGTAGTACGCATTCCAGTTGTTGCAGTTCGGCTGCAAGGCACCCAGGTTCATGGAAGAAGCAATTTTCGCCTCTTGTTCAAGGTACTGGATGGACAGGCCCTGAGCGACATGCCATGCGATGTGGCAGTGGAAGAGCCAGGCGCCAGGGTTGTCGGTGTGGAAGGCAACAACGAGCCAGCCGAAACCGGGCAGCATGGTGACGTCGCGACGTGTCGGGTTGTTAAGTTTAAGACTCTTAGTGTCGCTTGAGGCGTTGAAGGGGCGGGGTGCATTGCCTGCGGCGAAGGGGTTGGTGAGGAAGGGGGATTTGCCGAGAATGAGGAAATCATGGCCCTGGGTTCGGGGTTAGTTTGGAACAGGGGTAATTGGGGCGTGGAGAAAGCTTACGTGCAGATGCATGGGATGCGGGATGGGTGTAAGGTTCTGGATCAACCAGATACTCCACTGAGATGTTGTTAGTATGCAATTCGCTGCTTTAGGAAGAGGAGGTGGGGGAAACACTCACGATGTTGCTTTGGGGGACTGAGATGAGATTCTCGTTTGTGGCGAAGGTTTTTGCGCCATTCTGCACTTGAAGAAGGGTTGGATTGCCCCAATCCACTTTGATCGAGGAGCCATTGACTTCCCAGAAGGTCAACGAGGTTGTAGCATCAGTATCGAGGCTGACAAAGAGATCGTCCTGAGTTGGCGAAAAAGCGGTAAGAGGAGCTGTACGGCTGACAACGGGCACCAAGTTCGTGTTGTCAGCGCAGAGCGAATCCGGTGGGACGGTTCCAGGATTGGTTGGAAGAGCGTTGGGCGCTCCGGCGTAGCTGAAGATTGCGGCGGGATGCGGATTGTTCGAGGTTCCACAGGCAAAGGTGTTGGAGAAGGACACGTTAAACCAGTAATTGCCCACAGCTTGGCTGGCATCAATGGTCACAGCAAGTCTCTGGCCGACTCCCAAATACACGGAGCTCGTGGTGAATGCATCGACAGGAACGAGGTCGCTCTCAATGACCGTGAAGTCATGGCCGACCAGGGATACTGTGAATGTGTTTTCGACGGAAGGGTTAATGAGGCGAAGGAGATGGCGTTTCCCTGGAGTCAAGGTGACTTTGGAGTACTTGCCGCCTGTGCCACTGGGATTGATGTTGGTGCCGTTGATGAGAACGTTGTCACTTGGTGGTGGAGCTCCGCCGTTATGTTGGGATTGTTCCTCGAGCGTCTCGGCAGCCCCATGATAGTAGTCGGCAATTGGATATGCTCCCAAGTCAATATCGTAGTTCAGAGATGCAGGTCCATTAATCACAATAGAGCCAATAACTCCGTTTGCGTACTGCGTGCTGAAGTGAGAGTGGTACCTAAGTCATATATTAGACATCATGTGTCACGTGATGATAAAGACGGACGCACCAGGTAGTCCCATACTGTTGGGCCAAGAAAGTGTAGGTCTTTGAATGTCCTGGAGGAATGGGGCACTCCGTAACTCCATTAGCACCATCGTTGATGCAATTATTGAGCTGACGAATTCCGTGCCAATGAATGGATGTTCTGCTTCAGTTAGATTTGAGACTGGAGTGAGGGATGGTCACTAACCCGTTTGTACGCAAGTTGTTGATTACATTGACGCTGATCTGGTCACCCCAGTCTGCGGTAATGGTAGGTCCTTTGGCAAACAAATTAGTAGTGGACAAGTGCTGCGGGTATTGAGTTTCATACCGGGATATTGACCTAGAAATGGATTAGCTGTCATCTTTTCCAGACTGATATAGGTGCTCACCATTGATCAACATTGCCTTGGCCTTGGTTGAGCCATCAGGCGCGACCCAATTGTCAATCTCGGTGATTGTGAAAGTGTACTAAGCAGTATGAGCTTATGAAGACCAGAAGTATTTGAGAACACGCACAGTTCTAGTGACCCCAGTAGTAGGGGTACTAGCTTCGTAGTCGGTATTGATGTTGAAATTGCTAGTCCAGCAGGCACGGTTGGTAGGAGTGTTACATGTTGGAGCTGCCACAGCTAGCCCCCCAAGGAGCAAGCCGGACATCACTCCTCGAAGAATAGAAGTGGTCCACATAATGAGTGACAATAATCCAAGTGAGTGTGATGTAGTAAACTATGAAGAAAGAGTGTCGAAGAAGTCGAAGAAGTCGAAGCTCGAAAGCTGGTTGATGAGAATGAAAAGGTACGATTCCTTTGGAAGATGAGCTTCTTTATAGAAAACGGCCTCCCTCCCCCTTGGTCCTTGACGAGTCGACAACGGGACGTCGTTTACTGAATCTAGTAATCTCGTGAACGGTCCTTCATTCCAAGCCTCCTACTCATGTGGCGTGTACGATTTTACTCAAAGTAACCTCGTCCACGTCTCGAAATTCAATAGTTCGAGGCAGCTGCAGGTGAAAGGAGAAGAAATAGACGGGAGGGACCACATGAGAGTCCTTCACGAGGTGAACGTTAACACGGGATGACTAGAAGTCGATGGGTCGATAAGATTAGGGCTTCCCGCAGGCGTTGTTTCCCTGACGCCTTTGAACGCACAGGCGCCGGTGGCTGTCTAAAACTTCGGATGACCTGCAGGGCACGAATGTTCCATGTCTGTCCAACCTAAGTTGGTCTGGGCGGTACCAGCAAAAGATACGGGGTAGAGAAGGTCAAGGACGTTGCTTACTGCCAGGGACAGGTGCAACCTAAACACCAGAAGGAGAAGGTCGACCAAAATAAGAAAGGCTGAGACCACAACTTGACCTACTGACCACACCTAATGCCAAGTAGAAGGATCAGATTAGAATCGTGGACAACACTTGTTGGGGTCCGTGCCAGTTAGCCGCGCGACATCTAGATAAATTCATGAATATAGGTACTATTTGCGAGAGCATAGGGACTAATGCAGACCCCTATACTTCAGCCACAGTGGCTTTGATACTGTTCGAGGCTGTTGAAGAGCAGTTCAAACAGAGCTCGTAGAACAAAATCTCATGTATGCATAAGCGCAGAGACATCTGACGCCTGATCCATCATGCTGGACAGGGTCTGACAAACTATCGCCTTCTTTTTCCATGTCGTTCTCGCTTTCGACCGTATGACATGTTGCTCGGGCCATGAAGATTGAGACGGACGCACAAATCCTGAGCAATCCCACTTGGGGCGGTGGACCTCAGAGTGAAAAGTTTGGTAACCAAGAAATGCATCATGGTGCGTGCTGGTGGTGCTATGACGGCTGAGCCTTGTTTGATCGGAGAAGAAGCTCGGAAGGGTCGGCTGAAGGATTGCCAGAATAGATTAATTTGCCCTACAGTAATGAATGAAGTCTTCCAAGGGCCGTAGAGCTGGGCCGGCTAAAACAAACAGCCTGTGACCCCGAGGGGATGCATTTCAAACTTGAAAGTCGGATGTCTAGTGGGGAAACCCTGCTGGCCCCCTAGCACTTCTGCAGAACATACTGGTAACACAAGACAGAACCACGATGAGAAAGAAGCAAGCTGATCGGAGATCGATTCTAGTTCGGGGAACCTGCAGACTGACTGATGATTGACTGATGTCTGGTCAAGGAGAGGTAAGGGCTAGGCAGATGAGTGAAACTACCCCAGTAGGGACGCAGGTTCTGGGGCGAACGGCGGGTAAGAATCAGATAGGCCACAAAAAATAGAATCGGCACGGCACGATATTAAAAAGTAAGCCCCCGGCAATTGAATCGTGCGCATAGCTACCAGGAAAACCTGGGGAGGAACCAGGGAACACATGAAGGAGGTGAGGGTTGAGCGCGGATGGTGGGACCCCTCGTATATAACGACGAACTGGTATGCGGACGTTTGATGCAGGGACGCCCAACCGTGCAAGCATGACGCCTCTCGAGAAACTTTGGAGGCGATCGTAAGTGGCCAGCTCGAGGTCTTGGCTTCAAGATAGATCCAGGGGTTTTATTTTACCCGGCGGAACGATTGAGGTCCGGTTAAAATGACGGAGGCTGCCTCGCCGTGAAGGATTCGAAAAAGCTCAGAGCAGTCCAGCCAGACCATCGTCAACCCCTTTCGAGAGCTTCAATTCAGCATCATGCCTTGCATCTGCAGCAGGCCGGCAAGCTCGTCCAGGACCGCCTTTCTCTGGTACCTCGAAGCGCTGTACTCGTATTGCTTACACGTGACGCGTTCTAATCTCCGGGTCTCCCGCGCGATGCGGTGAGAAATGAAGGGTCTGGATGCCAAGAGACGACGAGGAAGCCTGGGAGTACTCGTAGTCGGCGCAGTCAAAGGGGGTCAGCTGCCCGGGGGGACCATCTGATGTTTCTGTGAGTGAAGGTTGTCACTCGAGAAAGAGGGTGGTGAGAAGTGAGGTCAAAGAGCAAGCGAGGGGCTAGGCCGAAGGTGGTTGGTGTTACGATTCCCCACCAAAGATGTTTGTGTGAAGGAGAGGATGTTCAAAGAGATAGAAGAGAAAGAGAGGAATGAAAGAGGATATGGAATGCTACTTAAAGCCTTCGAATGTGGATAAAGAGGGGTTTAATTTATTGTTGACGTACAGCGTGATGTGATGTGAGGTCTAGGAAGAGGCGATCGGCCCGTTGAGGTGGAGACCCCTCATTTCTTCTCAAAGTGCCTCGCTTGGGTGCTGCACATCTCCCTTACGTATAGTTGCAGCCGGTCACGACACCCGCTCCCTCCCCCTTTTCTGCCCTACCAAGATGTTGTTTACTTGTAGCTTCAAGTCAATATGTCTCCAATTGCTACTCTTTCACGCCACTGCAATCCAGAGCCTGTCTTCTAACCCCACTAAGCCAGCATATGTCACGCTGCCCACTCTTCGCGAGCAAGCTGTCATTCAAGATAAATGGACCGAGCAGCGCATATCCAACATTCCCAACATTCTCAAGAAGTATGGGGTTGATGCATGGCTGGTATGAGCGAGTTTCTTATCTATTGCTGCAGCACTCATCTCCAGCTCTCCCGACCAAGTGGTTCTACCGCTTCAGCACCCTCAGACCCCGCGAGGCGTTCAGCATAGCAACGACTAATAAGCAACAACTATAAGCACAATCATCCATTATATACCTCACTGTTCTCTTGGCTCTTACCGGGTCTTCCTGTTGCCTTTTTTCGCGTACTCTTCCCATGTTCTCGACATCTCTGTCTTTGTTTCCCGCTCTCTCCTAATCCGATACCATGCATCATGTACAACATGTCTTCTGGATCTGACTGCATTAGATGACTCAACGTGAATATGCAGAAGACACTGTATTCTGGTCACTCAAGAGCGCTAAACAATTCTCGGCTCGACGTCGCACATTGCAGCTCTTCCTCGCCAATCCCAAACCCGGAACTTCTTACTCCTACTCTTGGTACGCTTATCTTATTACACTGCTGTGATTCTCTCAGATCTTGGAATGTTATAAAGAGCTGCCTCTGCTTCTTTATCCTTCTGTCTCCCCGGAAAGAGGACGCCACCGCTTTCGCCTAATCCCGCCCGCTAACTCTCGCACAACTCTAACTGTTTTATAGGATAGACAATACGCCTACTGTCTACACCGAACTCCTCACTATCCTCGCTACTCAAAATCCCTCAAAAATAGCCCTTAACATCTCCCCGGACATCTCTTTCAGCAGCGGTCTGCACGTCGGCGAGCTCACCGGCCTCTCTACCCATCTCGGCCCAAAATGGACTTCCAAATTCGTGTCCGTACCGATGGTAGCAGTGGAGTTCGTGGCTAGCAAAGTACCGGGACAATTAGAGTGTTATCAAAAACTGCAGAGCACAGCATGGGCTATGATCAAGGAGGCGTTTAGCGAGAAGGTCATCACACCTGGTGTGACAACTACAGATGTAAGTGCAGTCCTCTCTTCTTATTTTATACGTCGCCAATTATTGAAGCACACTTCTATCAATCTAAAATACAGTAATATTAACGAGACTAGGATGTAGAATGGCACCTCCGCTCCAAACTTCTCGCACTAAACTATACAACCTGGTTCCACCCCGATGTCACAATCCTCACCTCGCTCTCCCCTTCCTCATCCTCCTCCTCCTCCCCTTACACCCCTCAAACCCCCTCCGCCCCACCAAAACCCAGCCCGCACCCCCGCAAAACAATCCAGCACTACGACCTACTCCACGTCGACTTTGGCGTCACCGCTCTCGGGCTGAACACCGACACACAACACCTAGCCTACGTCCTCAGTCCCGGCGAGAAAGCCATCCCCGACGGCCTGAAAGAGGGATTAAAGAAAGCGAATCGCCTGCAAGATATCGTGCGTGAGAACATGAAGCCCGGGGTGACTGGCAACGCGATCCTGGAGAATTCCTTGAAGCAGATGAGGGGTGAAGGCATCGAAGGGAAGATCTATTGTCATCCGATTGGGGATTGGGGACATAGTGCTGGGACGTTGATCGGTAACCCTTACCTTTCCTCTCACATCTCAACTAACCCCCGCCCCATAACCAACAACTAACGACTAACTTTTCTCAACCAGGAATGACAAACCTCCAGTCTGGCGTCCCAATCCTTGGCGACCTTCCACTCCTCGGTTCAGGATACTACAGCGTCGAGCTCTACGCCGAGCATTCCGTGCCCGAGATAGGGGAACTGGTGAATTTCTATCTGGAAGAGGATGTTTACTACGATGGGGAGACGGGGACGTGGGAGTGGGTTTGGGGGAGGCAAGAGGAGTTTTGGGTTATCAAGAGCGAGGAGGACGAGCTGGTTCAGGAAGAACTTTGAGGCGATATTGGTTGTGCGGTATGTTGGAATGGAGGAGAGAAGAGGAAAAAGGAAAGGGGGTGAGGAATATTTGAGGTTGCTGAATTCGATAAGGAGAGGCCAGAAGGAACTCCCTATTGCATGTCGCTATGGTATTCTCCAGTGCGCCACTTTCCAACCATGTCATGCTCCTGCCCCCATTTCCACCCAGAACGCCATAGACGGAACCCAAGCCGAGGAACAAATATCCCTCATCAAAACTACGACTAGTTAGTAGATATTCTTCGTTGAGGATGGTTATCACTTACCAGTTTTAGCGGCGTCCTATTGAGACCTCTCGTGAAATTGCACATCGCCCGCTGCTTATTCGGCCTCTGCTGCAACCTCCTGAAAGCCTCCTGGATATGTCTCGGCTCAACTGGTGTTCTGCCTTCGGAAGGCGGATCAAAGAGTCCCTGAATTTTCCGCTTCTTACCTCTCTGTTCCCCACCAGATTTATCCTTCACCAAGTCCTCTTGCTCCTTAATCTTCAACGCCTCTTCCGTAAGCGTTTGCACGATTTCGAAAGTCAGGAAACCGAGGATGTCGACAATATCGTCATTAGGTTTCGAATCCGTGACTACACCAAAGCCAGCCCATTCTTTGAATCTCTTGCCTTTTCGGAAGGTGAATGAAGCTTGTCGGTATTCAGACCACGTGACGTATTCCTCCTTCGTCATGGCCTTTGTCCGCTCATCTGCCTTCTTGAGTCTTTGTAATGTGGCATAATTCATTTCCTCCTCATCTTCATCCTCTTCATCTTCGCGTTCGGGAACTTCTTGGTTGTAGAACGAAGGTACCTCCCAAGGAAGACCGACTTTGGCTTTCTTGTTCTTCTTCGCTGTGTCCACGACTGGGCCTCCAGCCACGGCGCCGACTGGTTCATCGCCGGTTCCGAGATCTGCATCGCCGCCTTTGTCGTCGGAGTCCTTGACGTTCTTTCGAACGTCTTTCCAGGAGAGGAATGTGCGGAGACGAGAGACTTTAGCTTGGTCGTGGCGGATGAGGAAGATGAGATCGTCTGTTGAGATGGACCTGCTACCTCGACGCGAGGCCTGTTCTGTGCATTGTCGTAGCTGTAGAAAATTAGAACGACTTCGTGGAGATGCGAAGGGTTGAATGTTGCTTTTGGGCCCATTCCACTCCTCGTGCGACTGGAATATACATACCATTTCAATAACTTGTTGCCGAACGATTTCTTCGATCATACCCGTCGTTTCTGACGAAGCTTCGGCAGTTTCACCAGAGACGTACATCATCTAGATAAAATAGATTAGCACGCATATTGATTGTCCCATCTAAAGAGAATCCATGATGGAATCTGAAATTTCGAGGATGGCCCAGAAAGAAGCCGTTTCACGTGACCGGCAACTTGTCGTCACTGGTGTACAAAATGGAAACACATGTTCTCAGCTCCCAAGGACTTCACTTATCATCCAAAGGGGGTCTGGAAGACCACGGTCGCAGAATCGGGAGGCCGGAGAAGAATGAAGCTGGCTCAAACGTCCCCATTGAACGTGTTCAAGTCCCTTCCGAACGATCAGAGAAATCAAAGACTGCTCACCTGCTGGATCTCCTGCCGGTACTTCGCCGTCTTGTCCGCCATCTTGGCCTGATTCCAGCTTTCTTGCTCCTTGAATAACCCGCGTTACGCAATCCGCTTCCCCGCGCTTGATCGCACTGTCTCAACGTTCGCCTCTAGGTGCTGTTCTTAGTGGCTCAAATATGTACAGTCTATATGTATCGCCTAAAGGGGTCCGTGAGATGAATCACGATGCTGTGCTGATCTGTACTGATGGATGAAGTGGTAGTTCGATCTGATGTGAGGCTCAAATTAGAATACGCGAGCCGGGCCTAAAGTCGCGCCTTCCCTGTTTCGGATATTCTGCTGACCCAGACCGCCTTCTCGACTTTAATGTCTCATCTTACCTGGAACATTCTTCTTTGAGCATCAATTTCGATCAAAAATGGAGCTTTCATGATCTTATCCAACGGTGAGTACTTCCGTCTTGAGTTCTTTCATTCGTTGCTTTCGTAGGGACCTCTTTCTGGCATCTAGCACGTGATGTCATCAATGCAAACGCCGACCTTCCGAAGCTGACACTAATTTGGCTCCAAACGAAAGACCTCGCTCCCGTTTCATGCACGTGTTGCTTGTGGACTTCAACGCAATTGTATACTTATGTATGATCTGTAGAATTAGTCCGGACTGATGGAAGATGGAGTGGCTGCGCGCTCGCAGCGTGGTCGACGCGGACCTCGATACGACGGCGAAGATCTGTCCCCAACGACGAACCTTGAGCTGAGAGGATTTTATGTGTACGGCCTGGCTGCTGAGGTGTACGCAGTATGTGGTATAGGCATGGGAAATTATTCCGATTCGGACACCAGGAGCTAACAGCTTGACAGGGTCATTCGTTCCCGTGACCTTGGAGCAGCTAGCAAGAGAAGGAGGGGTTTTATGGTCGGATAAAACGACGCCATGCGTTGCAAAGACTGCTGGAAAGGGTGCCGCTGCTCTGGCTGTACGATTGCTCACAAGAGCCGCTTCTACCGACAACAATCAGTGCGTTGTGCATGTCCTAGGCGCTGAGCTCACCACCTCGAGCTTTGCCATGTACACATTCTCCATAGCCGTGTTCACTCAGGCCCTCGCACTGGTATCATTCAGTTCAATCGCAGATCATGGTGAGTTTTCAAATGATCCTGCTGTGTCAGCCTCTGACCCGTTTCAGCAACCTACAGGAAGAAGCTCCTCGTTGCCTTTGGGTTCACAGGCGCCATCTCTTCGATGATGTTTATCTTCATTGTACCACAGATTTTTGTCCTCGGATCAGTTCTGACGATTATTGGCGTCACGTGTCTTGGTTCTTCTTTTGTAATCCTCAACTCTTACATACCATTACTCGTGGCAAATCATCCACAAACCCATGGAGAAGACGATGACCTGAACGGAACATCCTCCGTACCGCTGGAACCCTTGTCTCCTAGTTTAAGACGCCGAGAATCATCGGAACGCGAGGGCTTCCATACCATAGCTCGCTCACCCGGGCTTCAGAAGACCGATTCGCCAGCGCTCAAGCTTTCAACACAAATATCTTCGAAAGGGGTTGGCATCGGCTATATGGCAGCAGTCTCAGTCCAGATCATCTGCATACTTATCCTGTTTGTCATGTCAAAACTGAATGTCTCGTCAACACTCGCTCTCAGAATAGCCCTCCTCTTCGTCGGAATCTGGTGGTTTGTCTTCACAATCCCGGCCTCAATGTGGCTAAAAGATCGCCCGGGTCCACCTCTCAAAACAGGAATTTCTGGAGGAAGAATACGCTCTTGTCTGGCATATACATCATTTGCATGGGTTTCCCTCTGGAAGACAATAAAAGTAGCTGCTAAACTCCGGCAAGCAGTCATTTTCCTCATCGCGTGGTTCCTCCTCTCGGACGCTATCGCCACCGTCTCCGGTACAGCAATCCTCTTCGCTCGTACCGAGCTTCGAATGGGAACCGTTGCTATCGCCATCCTATCCATCACAGCCACTGCTTCAGGAATAGCGGGAGCGTCTATCTGGCCCATCCTGTCCCGCCGCTTCGGATGGAAAACAAACCACACCCTCGTCGCCTGTCTCTGCTTCATGGAAGTCGTGCCTCTCTACGGCCTCCTCGGCTACCTCCCCTTCTTCCAATCATTAGGTTGGGGCGGACTGCAACAAGCATGGGAGATCTATCCTCTAGGGTTCATCCATGGTTTCGTTATGGGAGGAATATCTTCCTACGCTCGCTCATTCTTTGGACGACTGATACCGCCTGGTAGTGAGGCGGCGTTCTACGCCTTATTTGCGATTACTGATAAAGGTAGTTCGGCAGTGGGACCGGCAATTGTGGGGGCTATTGTTGATGCGACCGGCACGATCCGGCCCGCGTTTTTCTTCTTGGCAGTTCTGATCGCTGTCCCAGCTCCTTTGATTTGGATGGTTGATGTTGAACAAGGACAGGCTGATGCGGTGAGGCTGGCAGGTGTGATGAAGAAGACTGGGGATGAAAATGACCTTGACGATAGAATTGACGGTGAGAATCAAGAGGCGGAAGGATTGATGGGGAATCACGATTAATTCCTTGATGAAAATTACTCTGCTAGAGATAGAAGAAATGTATATACCGGCATCCTCATCCCCTTTCCCATTCTTCTTTTCTCTTGAGTATAGTGTAAACAGTAAACTCAAGCTCCAATCCCGAGCTCATCCTCTTCATTATTCGTCATTTCCTAATCCCCCATCTTCGTTGATTTGACCTCGAATAATAAATCGAGCTCTAAATAAAAACAAATATTAACCATCATTTTCGTCATGTTTCTCACGTCCCTTCTTGATTTTGCTGAACAAGCGCAATAACTAAAATGTCTCTTTGTAGGGTCGTCAAGCAACAAGTATGTTAGTAAATACCGGCAAAGCCTTTGCCGAGGCTTGATTACTATTCAGCCTCTGAACCATAACTAACTTCAACCCTCTTCCCCTCCAACATCTCATCTCAAAATCAACACCTCGTTGCTACACATAAAAAAAAATAACACAAAATTCACCACCGTAACTAGACTCCGTCCCCAATCAACCCTTTCTCGCTTCCCAAGAAATCAAACGCCGCCTCTACAACACTTCCCCTCAAATCTCCAAGCAATGTCCCACAACCCCAACTCCAAACCCGTGATCGCCGTAGTTGGTGCGGGACCTGGGATAGGAGAAGCAGTCGCCCGGCGCTTCATCGCCTCCGGCTTCGTCGCCGCGCTCCTCGCGCGTACGGAAGACAAACTGCAAACCATGGTCCAATGCATCACCACAGATTTCGGATCCGGGACATCTCGCTACTACCTCACAGACTTACGGGTTGAATCTCAAGTTCAATCAAGCTTCAGCAAAATTCGCTCAGAACTCGGTCCCGTTGAAGTTCTAGTGTACAACGCTGGAGCCAGAAGAGTCAATGGAAGGAATATCTTAGATACTACTTCTGAGGAGTTTGAGAATTTCACGAAGATTAATTTATTCGGTGCTTTCTGGTCAAGCAAGTGTGTGTTACCAGATATGTTAGCCGCCGAAAAAGGGACGATAATCTTCACGGGCGCAACAGGCTCGCTACGAGGTAGCGCAGGGCTGTCCTCTTTCTCACCTGGAAAGTTTGGATTGAGGTCTTTGGCACAGATTGTCACGCGGGAGTATCAAGGAAAAGGGATTCATTGCGCGCATCTTGTGATTGATGGCCCGGTGGATGGGAAGCTGATTGGAGGCGTCACGAGGAGGAAGTGGGAGAGGGAGGGAGAGAAGGAGAAGTTGGGCGAGGTGGAAAGGTATATTATGCAGCCGAAGGATCTGGCGGGTATTTATTGGTTTTTGTACGAGCAGCCGAGGAGTACGTGGACGCATGAGCTGGATGTGAGAGCGGAGAAGGAGAGTATGTTTTCGAAGCTTTGAGAGCCTGCTGCAAGAGCTTACTACATTTATGGTGCTTCGAATCAAGATCGAGGAATTGGCCCCAAAAAATTTTTGATTAGGTTTTCGAGCATAGTTACAAGTGACTCTTAGGAGGGAGTATTGATACAGGCGCGTATGGCACACCGAGGTGCTCGAAAACCTGATCCCATCTATCGTTTCCAAACCAAGCTTTCCTCTTGCCCTCACTATTCACACCTACAATCCACGGAGCACCAAAGGCCCCCGCACTGGCTGTCTGGTCAATGACACGCTTCTTGTTCTCCGGCTTCACTGCATTTTTCAGGATATCCTCCAGCTCTGCTTGGGTGAAAATCCCCTCAAGTGCTTTGATGATACCTTCCGTTGTGGCAACATTAATTCCCTTGCCCCAGTATCCAGATACAAGAGCCTGGAAAGTTGCTTCAAATTTATCATCTGGATAATGGTCTTTGATCCAAGTTGCTACACGGACTGGCTGCTTTGATGTCAATTCCCAACCCATTGCCTCCTATGGCCAAGTCTCCAAACACTTACAAATAATGAAAGAATAGGGAAGTCTTTCGGCTGCACAATTTTGAGCCCTAATAGTCGTCCAGTGGTCTCACTATCCTGCGATGAGAACTCCGCTTTCCATTTTGGAGTTGGTGTCCACGGGTTCCCAACGCTTTCACGTGCGCCACCGAGAAAGAATGGGATAATGTCCACCGACACGCCGTGGGCGTTGAGAAGTGGTCGATATCTGAGGATATTGGTGAAGCCGAACCAAGAATATGGAGATACTGGAGGTCTTGCGTTAGTTGTGTATGAGAAGGTCCGAATGAGGGGACGAACCACAGTCAACGTAGATGGTAAGCTTGCCACCCTTTGGTCGAACCATTGCTGCAAGAGTAATTGGACAAGAGTATTATATAAGGCTGCTACTCTTTGTTCCACGTTATTCTCATCGAAAGGATGATACCGATGAGATTTTGAGGTTATTGACGTCGCGGAACCTGGTTGCTGATGCCGGAGCTGACTACCGAGGTGCCGACGTCCTGAATAGTAATCACGAAGTTACGTGCGAAACACTTTCTCCGCAATCCCCAGACTTTGCCTACGAGTTCATTAAAATTTCTCCGCGAATACAGTCAGCTGAGCAAAAGATGATTATGAGGATTCAATTCTACCTTTGAAGATGACCTCGGGACGATTTCAATGTTTCAAAAGATTCAATCAGGGGCGACTGGCTAGGCCAAGGCCCCAGATCGTCACCGCAGGCGGTGATATTTAGAAAAAGAACTCAAAATGAAACGACATTAACGCCGCTCAGTAATCAGAATATAAGTTTTTGCTTCGCCCAAATGTCCGACATTAACCAGGATCAACAACTAGCTTCGAGCTATCCCCGCATCTGACTCTTGGATGTTGAAGCTTATACGAGCTTATTCCCAATCCAGTAAATTTGAGTAAATGATTACCTCTATCTGGCCCTTCGTTTCTATTACTACCTGGACAAAGAATTTGTGTCCTTTCTTCAGATTATTTTCAAATCTTGGGATGCCCATCGCCAGAAAGCCAAAAGTAATCCACAAATATGCCAACACATTCCCCTCACCCACCAATCTCAATTCCTCCACTAGATGTGTGGACATTCCTATTTGAGCGGAGAGATCGAGAATACCCTGACAACCATGGTAAGAGTTTATCTATCTTCTCAATACACCATTCTCAAAATCCCTCTCAAATTACACATAGCAGTCAAACCCAATCACTAACACCTTCACAGTGATTTACTCAGACCTCGCCTCCCAAAAGCAACACACCTTCCACTCCCTCCTCACTACCTCACAATCTCTTGGCCGTGGTCTCCTCACACAATGGAACTGGCAAAAGGGCGACATCATGGCGGTTTTCACGCCGAACAGCGCAGAGATTGCAGCTATAACCTTCGGGACTCTCTGGGCTGGTGGCATCGTCTGTCCTGTAAATAATTTGTACACAGTCGATGAACTAGCATGTCTTCTAAAATCATCTGGTGCTAAGGGCTTAACGACACAGCTTTCATGTCTTGATATAGCACTAGAGGCTGCTTTGATCGTTGGGTTGCCTCCAAACCGGATCATATTGATAGAGGAACCGGATTTGAAGGGAAGAGTTAGTCACTTTTCATCATTACTGGACGAAAGAAAAGTAGCAAAGAAGGTGAAGGTAAACCCAAAAGAGGATCTTGCTTTCTTGGTGTACAGCTCTGGGACAACCGGACTTCCCAAAGGTGTCATGCTCAGCCACGAAAATATCGTTGTGAATATTCTGCAGAGCTGTTCCGTGGAAAGAGAGATGTTGGATTGGAGGAACGATTCTTTCATTTCATTCTTGCCCATGTTTCACATCTATGGTAAGCCAAGTCCCACCATCTCGGCACACTCATAGAGAGCCTCACCGTTCACAACTCGAAGTCCTGCTAAATTTGAGACAGGAACCAATGCAATGCTCTTCGTTCCTCTGTACCGAGGCCTCACAATATACATCATGCCACGCTTCAACCTAGAGCAACTATGTCAAAAGATCCAAGCCAACAAAATAACAATCGCCTGGATCGTCCCACCTGTGGTTCTCCTTCTCGCAAAGAGTCCAGCCGTGGACAAATATGACCTCAGTCCTCTCCGCATGGTGCATTCCGCTGCTGCACCACTGTCAATCGATTTGATCAACATGTTCTACCAAAGACTGAAGGTGCCTATCAAGCAGACATACGGGATGTCAGAAGCATCACCTGCAATATCGAGCCAAGTACGTCCTCCTCTTTCAATTGTTGAGTGGTACTAATCAAGCAACAGGGATGGACAGACTGGAACATCACCACTGGCTCAGTAGGAAAGCCACTCCCCTCTATGAGCATAAAAATCATGTCCTCGACCTCCGAACTCCCCGCAGGACAAGAGGGTGAGATCTGTCTCCGCGGGCCCAACATCTTCAAGGGCTACTACCAAAACCCCACCGCCACCTCTTCTTCCTTCATTGATGGTTGGTTCCGCAGTGGTGATATTGGTTATATCGACGAAGATGGGAATTTGTTTCTGACGGATCGGTACAAGGAGTTGATTAAGTATAATGGGTTCCAGGTTGCACCGGCGCAGCTTGAGGGGCTGCTGTTGGGTCATCCGGCTGTGGAGGACGTAGCTGTAATTGGGGTGTATAGCAAGGAAAGGGCGACGGAGTTGCCAAGGGCGTATGTGGTGCTTGCGAAAGATTATACGGCCGGCAAGGAGCTGGAGAGGGATATCTGTGAATGGTTGGCGCAGAAAGTAGCTCCGTACAAGCGATTGCGTGGGGGCATTAGGTTCATTGGCACGGTGCCGAAGAGTGCTGCAGGCAAGGTTTTGAGAAGGGTCCTAGTTGAGCGGGCTAAGAGCGAGGAGGATGGGGGGAAGATACGTCCGAAGTTGTAGATGGAAGACTGGATGAACACTCGTCCTCATCATCCAGCTCCAAAAGCAGCGGTGGATCCTCTCTACTCTTCCTCCACTTGTTAGTAGTGGCAATCAACGTTTTGCAACCCACAATATACCTCTTATACTCCCTCGCAAAATCCTCTTCCACTTCCCAACTACTCTGCAGCCACGGTCCTTCCCAAGCAACTATCCCCGTCCTCGAATTCAGTCCCCACCCTCCCGTAAAATACTTATCTTTAACACCATACAGCAAGTCCAAGCAAGACTGACCAACCGCATAACACGCTCATACCTGAGCCTATTGTCCCTAAACTCCGAGAACGGAAAGCAGTCCACCTCAGGATGATGCAGAACCATTCTTCATTTCAACCTCGCCTCATCCAATTGATCAAATTAAGAGCAAGGGAATCAACGAAAATAAATGGACTTATATTCTCTCAGCCCAAAATATGAAATAAGAAAGTCACTTGCCATTACGAAGCCCCAACCACCATGCCCAACCAGAAAACCCACGATCCAATTCCCCATCTCGCGGCTTCTCCCCCCCTCCTCCTTGAAAAGTGACCACGGTTCCATTGTTACCAACAGCCCTAACCCCAACAACAGGTACTGAATTCTGATAGGTTGTCAAACTGACCCCTTCTGACACATCCCTCCCCTCAAACCCACCCGCCCCAACACTCCCACCTCCACCACAAACCTGACTGCTATTCCCCGGACATGGCAAGTCGTAGATCCCCTGTCCTTGGAATCCAGTTTCGGAGTCCGAGGTTGGGATTGGAGAAGGAAACGAGTTGCTGCAGAAATAAGTCATGCCATAGACACCCGCAAAGGCGTAGAGTTGACATGATTGAAGGCAAAACGTAAGTGTCATGTTCGGGGTTCGTGAATTTGTAGAAAGTGGGGGAAAGAGGTCGAAGGGATGCAGCCGAGGAGTTGAAAGGATAGGAGGGTAGAAGGAGAGACGGGCGTAAGGTTGGGGTGGTAGTTTAAGTTTGGGGGTGGGTTTGAGGGGGAGAAGGGTGGAGTTATGGATGGTGAGATCGATGAGAGGTGTGAAGTTGGGGGCGTTGTGTATCTGCTTGAGGAAGAAGAGGATAGAGACGGAGTTTTTGTTGCCGAAGTGGATGATGATGGATGAGAACTCGTGCTCGTCGTGTGCTTGCTCGAGGAGGAAGTTTCCGCATAAGTCGACTTTTAAGCCATGGCCAAGGGCATAGAAGAAGTAGTTGACTTCTTCGTCGAAGACGAGGATGAGAGTTCCGAGCTCGTGCTGCTTGAGTGCTTGCTGGAGGATGAAGACGAGACTTTTAAAGTAGATCTTGAACTTGATTGCCTGAGTGGCGAAGGACTCCTAGCCTGAGTTGTTAATGGTGATGACTTGGTGGAGGAGTCTGATTATTTAGATGTCGAGGTCGGAGATAGGATGTGGGACACTCTTGGACGAAAATATCGGTGAGCTTGACTGCTCGGATGTTGGGATTAGTGATGGTGTAGAGGTAGAGTATGAAATAATTTTAGACGAAGATATCCGTAAGCTCGATTGCTTGGATGATGAGGTCAGAGATATTGTAGAGGTGGAATGTGAAGTACTCATAGACAGAGATATCATTGGCGTAAAACTGGAGTTTGTCGCTGACTTGCTGCTCGACGTGTTGAAGCTAGATGAAGAATTGACACTCGGGCGTGCGGAAGATGACGCGCTGGAGCGTAAAGACGAAGAGCTGGAACTGAATCTTGTCGCTGGCCGGCTCCTCGACGTGGTAGACATCGACCTCACCACGCCTTCGGTAGTCGACGCCAACCCTCTCGACGAGGTAGTCGGTGCTATTCCCAGCGTATACACCTCAACATAATTAACAACCCAATACGAATCCCCAAACGCGCCCGGATTCCTCGCCACAAAATCCACACAACCCTTTGCATCCAGGGGTGCACATATAGCATCAAAAGGCCATTCAGCAGCAGCCCAGTCCCCGCAAAAGGTGTTGTCAAATCCTAAGGACAGGTTGTTGAAATGCGATTGGATATCGCAGCCTTCGAAACTGGCTTGGGGGGCTGCTAGTGCGGGGGAAGAACCAGATGGAGATGGAGGTTGGCGTGATTTGGGTGGCGTAGACGCCGCCACCTGCTTTGTTGAAGCCTGTGCCTGAAAGGTTTGTTGAATTAGCTTTTGGTGTCCGATTTCTGAAGATGAACACGGAGGTTAAGATTTAGAGTTTGATGTATGAAATTAGAGAAAGTCAGAGGAGAGGGGATGAACGTGCCATATGACCTAGGGTCGCCAGAAACCACCCCACATCCTGAATTGGAGTCCACGCTTGTATCACAAATCGTCGTTGTCTGGCTTCCCAACTGCCAAGAATTTGAGCCGACCGTGCAATTTGGTGATATATCATCTGTCATTAGTATTTGCTTCTTTTCCCTTGCCCATCATTCGAGGAGACTTACGTATGCAAAGAAATAAGGTTATTCATGTTACTGTTGACACCTTCAATGATATCAACCTCCCCTCCATAAGGCCAATTAGGTCCAAGCATCCACATTGTCCCCCGGGGACATGCGCCAAGTCAACCACAACCAAACTCCCGGTTCCCCATGATTTTGTACTGCTGATCCTCACACTATCCCTCCCCGGCCCGTGCGGTGACAAAACATTCTGGTAATTGACGCCAATATAGACACTTCAGTCTTCGAGCTGGCGAGTCAGGCCCCACGCGGAAGCAAAAGGTGCAGTGACGTAACCAAGCTGTGTTAAAAGAAGCACAAATAGCGAGCAGCAGGTGCAGGTACTTTACAAAGCCGTTTGTTGAGTCGGGTCCCTATTGCGGTATTAGTTTGGCGCCGCACCTCTGAGAAACGGGTTATTGGATGTAACGATGGTGGGTTGTTGAAATTTGGGAGGCGAGTGGCTTACAGTGAAGAAGTTAAAGTTGTCGAGAAACGTGGGTCCCGCAAATTGAGAATCGAGCTGGTAGCTCTCACCTACGATAGAGCGAGCTGTCGAAGCGCATAAAGGGAATAGGAAAATGAGCATATAGAAAACAGACCTCATTATTGCACTCGCAAATTAGCATTCAGAAACAAAGTATGAAAAGTCGCTGGACTGGGAGAGAAAATGGAAATCATCGGCTGAAGAGAAAACAGTGCGGGGAATGCGCTGTATAGGTGGTGGAATGTGTCAAAACAAATTCAACCTCGCTATGTGAGTGAGGGGTCTCGATTCTCAGAAGAGACAGATGTCTTGCATTAGTTTATGAAGATGCAGGTGGGGCAGTTGTGCCCAAGCTACTCCAGCTCTCCCATCCGGAGTTCCCTTTCCAGCCCCAAACAACAGCATAATGTCGTGCGAGCATTTGCCATTCTTCAACCTCGTCGAGCCCTTCGAGACTATCGACTCGCTCCTTTTCGGTAGAGGGTATCCAGTGTTCCCATATCTTCTCCACAGTCTCCGCCTCTTGGCCTCCGCTGTCTTCGTTGAAGCCGAGTTCTTCCAGACGAAATTTTTGATCCAGTAACGTTTTGTATGATCGTAAAGAGGGCATTGTGATACCCCTCGCCGCAAGATTCGCAACCATCATTTGCCCAAACGAATCATCGGCCCCGATTGGCTCGTACAATATGATTCCCAGCGAAGCAATCCTGCCTGCGAACCACTTTACCACATCTCGTGAATTATCAACGTCTAGGTAACAAAGACAGCATTCTGAGATGATCAGTGTTGGGATATCGTGTTTTAGGCCGTGAATTTCTTGCAACGTTTGGATTTGGGGAAGTTGTCGGAGATCAAGTGGATGGCAGCAGTATATTGTCTCTGATACTCCGTCTTTGGTCTGCGTGATGCCCCATTCTGCCGCCTGACTTAGTGGTGAATGCCGCGGATCCGGGAAAAGAGCTTCGTCTCCATTAAGCCTAGAGAGTACGGGATTGCCCAATACTGTCCGCCGTTTCGTTCCGGAGACGGTTGGGAAGTCGAATTCGTGGTATATTAGGTTGTGGTGTTTGTTCTGAGAGCGCAAACGGAAATATCTTGTATCCGTACCTGCGCCTAGAGAGATAATTTGCTTCGTCTGCGGCTGGTTGGGATCTTTGTTTATGAGGAAGGCATTTATGAGGATATCGAGAGCTGTGGTTCTTGTATAGGTCCCTAATAGAAGGATTAGCAGGAGGGTTCCACATGTAGTTGAGTAACATACCCCGGTTTATGATGGGCATTCTGCGAGTCCCACCGCCAGCAACAAAAAGAGTGGCGTAAGGATCGTGCAGATAGCCCAGAGAGACTGCGCTAAGCCGTGAAACCGCAGCATCTGTATCGGTGGATTGGATGTCGAGATCTTTGCGATTGCGAGCGTTTCCACTGGGCAATCCATGATCAGAATCGCCCGCAGAGCGTCCTCGGCCTCTACCTCGACCACCTCGAGATCGTGGACCGCCGCGTAGGGACAGCAGATTTGGAATTTGTGGTGCAGACATTGAGCTGTGGTGTGGGGTAGAGGGGACGGCGCGGCTGAGGATGGATAGAGCCTAAATCGCAAGGCTGCGAACAGCACGTGATACACTCAAATCGCACCTCCTTCAAATTTCTACTTACCAGCCTACCTGCAAGTTTGCACGTTCATGTTGCCTCATTAAAACGGCCGTACAACCACGAGAATCGAGACGCACGCGTGGTGCGAGCTCTCAGCCTCATTGTGATACAGATACACAACCCTCCTTATCTGATCTCACCTCAGAAGCGGGACCGCCCAGTATGCAAGACATGACCTGGGGAGGGATCAGGGATGCGGAAACTCAGAGACTTGGGCAAGCTCGAGTGAGCGACGCGAGCAGAGAAGGACGATCGTTTTTTTGCTACTTTCCGGAAATGCAGACTCAGAGTGCAAGTGCAAGTGTACCGAATTGCTTTTTGTCTGTCGCCCCTATCCAACAGAGCCGAGATTGAGCATTTCGGAACAGAAGCCTAGAAGAAGCACCCCTCATCCCCCTTCACGCCACTGTCGATCCAGAGAACCGTCATCTCGCCTCCAACTCCGCAAGATCGAGGTGGAAGAACGCCCGAAGAACCATTCGAGCAATGCTGGCCGTTGGCAGGTTGACCGTTTTCTTAACGACCACGCTATGATGAAGGGATGCGGAATTTGGAATAGGAAAACATCGACTCCTCGTCACTCAGCACTGCTCGCCAACTTCTGATGAAGTCATCAGGGTAATAGGCAAAACGGACTTCCATAGCGAATCAGCAAACCATCAATATTGGTGTTCATCGCGTGTTTGAGTCCAATTTCTGGTAAAGGCGGTTGTTCGCCTGGCGGCCTGGCTGTTCACGATAGCAGCGCACTGAGCGCAAGGAACGAAATATTGACAACGCCACCCAGCAGCTTGATAGGACGTTGAGTCAGCCAGCGCGGGCTCTGGACTGCAAGTGCAAGTCTTCGTTGGTGGTCACCTGAGATGTGATCACTGGATCTGGGCTGCATGATGGCGAGTGAAGTGTGGAGGTGCCTCGGAGGCCTGGGCGAGATGAGCAAATTCCCCTGCTTTTATCCGAACTTCTCATTCGCCGCTGGGACGCCTCAATAGGAACTTGTCTTTGTAATTCCCCTTTCTGCACAAGCGTCAGGTACGGGACGCGGGCTTAGACGCCGCATGCATCCTTACGGGCCTGGAGCGCTTGCCCATTGGTCCTCAACTAAACAAGACCACGTCGGCCCGTGATGAGTGACTGGGGCTGAGATTGCCAGCAATTTCCCAGCAGCCCAGCACCGTTCGTGCGTGCGCTCCTGGTTGGCCGTGCAAAGTGCGGCAATCATTTTTGGACGGCGCAGGAGTAGCAGGACCAGCAGGATCGGGGGCCTGGGAGCAGTTGGACTATGGGAAGCCGCTGGGGGCGCCCCGACGGCTTGCTTTCCAGACCAGTCAAGCTGGCCCTGTTCCCTCGAGGCTTTCTCGTTCTGCCCAACCTCCATCCCATCCCATTACATTCGCTCGCTGCTGCATCTGCATCTTCTCTTCTTTCACACCACACTCACTTGGCTGATTATCGCCCTCACGCTCCTTACCGATACGCGTCGCTCACTGAAGTCGTTCTTTTCGATGCTGGAGGAATAGTTATCTGCGAAATACATTCTGCCTCGATTGAAACACCAGGACCCCCTAAACTTTGCGCGGAGAACATCAACAAACGTTGGAGGAAACACCCGCGACTCGACATTTGCGCACACGGCACGGTCAGGCCACGAACGGATCATAACGATACCCACGATGAAGCTTTTGGATATTCAGGCCGCAATTGGCACGGCCATACTTCTTCTGTCATTGCCGTGCGACGCAAAGCATGTCCACCAACTATCGCACCTGGACGGCAAGAGACACAACCACAACCACAAACACACTCACAAGTCGGTACAAGCTTCGCCCAGGGCAGAAGGGATTGAGAATGGGTTAGAGGCACGTTCGGGGCAATGCGCTTTCCCAAACGACCCTTCGATGGTTGCTATCACACCTGATCAACAAAATGCTGGCTGGGCCATGAGCCCAAACCAACCTTGTCTTCCTGGAGGGTGGTGCCCTTACGCGTGTAAGGCACCGGGAGTGAGTAAGCAATGGGACCCAGAAGCAACGGCCTATGTATATCCTTTTAATATGGTATGTTATTCAAAAAAAAAAAAAGTTGGGCACGAATGCAACTGACGCTTCCAGCACGGCGGGCTCTTTTGCGACTCCAATGGTAACATGCAGAAACCATTTCCCAACAGCCCTTATTGTGAGCCGGGAACTGGCGCTGTTGAGGCGCAAAATACATGTTCCCAGGATGTTGCGTTCTGCCAGACAGTTCTGCCTGGTAACGAGGCCATGTTGATCCCAACCCAGGTCGGTGGCAATTCAGTAGAGATACTGGCTGTCCCAGGCCCAGATTACTGGATCGAATCCTCCGCACAGTAAGTACATTATTTCTTGCATCGGAAGGTTCTCTAACATGGAACAGTTTCTACGTGAACACTCCTGGACTTAGCACTGATGAAGCTTGCGTCTGGGGAGACGGAAGCCAAGCCCTCGGCAACTGGGCTCCTTACGCTATCGGAGGCCAAACCACCAGCAGCGGCCAGACCTTCTACAAGGTTGGATGGAACCCCATCTATACATCATCTTCTTTCAGCAAAACTACGCCAAACTTTGGTGTGTCGATTGTGTGCGACGGCGACGGCTGCGAAGGCACACCATGTTCCATCGATCCGTCAGTCGTTGGAGTAGGCGGTGTCACAAGCGCCGACCAGGCAGTCGGAGCAGGTGGAGCATCGTTTTGCGTCGTCACCATCCCTTCTGGAGGAAAAGCTAAAGTCGTCGTATTTCCCGCCGGCGGCTCGAGCTCTGGATCTGGAGGCGGAGGCGCGGCTCCTTCCAGCTCCGCTCCTGCTGCTCCTCCCTCGACGTATGCTGCCGCCCCTCCCTCAAGCACCACTCCAGCACCGTCATCAACAACAGCAGCTCCTACTACCAGTAGCAAAGCTAGCCACACCATCTCCCTACTTCCATCCAGCACCGTGAACACTACCTCACCCACAGCAACCCCGAACTTGGGCGCTATCCTCTTCCAAAACGAGAATTCAACCTCGACCAGCGTTGAAAAGCCCAGTGGAACAGCATATTCAACAGCAAACCTCACAGCACCAAGCGAAGTCCCGAGCACGACGAAGAAGTCGAGTGCATCAGAATCATTCGCCTCTGGCAGCATCCTCGGCTTCGTCATCTTGTTTGCTGTCGCTGGATACCTCCTTTAAGGCCTCACACTATCACAACCTTCTAAACATTCTCAATGATTATTTTGCGGCTCGACACCTGTTTCTTCTCTTCGCGCCCAAATTCATTACTACGCATTTCTAATACGTCTGGATTTACGTAATACTCTCCACGCCCTCGACCTCCGACAGTACATACCAACCCTTACCTACGTCGGCCACACCTCTTCGTTTCTGCACATACAATATCGTTACCACTACCGATCAACACCAACCCGTCACCTCACGATAACCCTGAATCTGGCTGGTCCCTTTATATTTTCGCATATACTTTGAATGTGCGCAAGCTTGTTAACGATTTGTTGTTTGGCTTATACCCCTTTTTGCTCTTGCCCGCCTTTTCGGGTTTTGGATTCGCATGTTATTGCATTTTGGCATTTGGTGGTTGATATGATACATTATTTTTATTGTTTATTACGCGTGCCCGGATACCTTTTTATATTATTCTCCGGGCTACTACATTCTTGGTGGGAGAGAGACTTTAGGGATTGACGATTTGAAGAATTGGATCGGATTTTTCGCGGAGATGAGAGCAGGCGATGATGAGAGATAAAAGATGGAAAGAAAGGCTCGCTTGAGCCGGCTTCGTTATGACGATATGAGATAAGCGTGCATTTTGTGTGCTTTACTTCTTGCTCTGAGACGAGGGGTCTTGGAGTCTTGGGTGTTGATATTGAGGTAGTTGAAATGGATTGATGCTGAACATATGAGTCTTGATCTGAGTTGACCTTGCTTTGAGAATTGATAAGTGTTATTCGTAACCAGTGCCAAGAAATGCCGCTGGAAGGTGCGATTCAACAGTTACATTGTGCAAGTAAGAGGCCACTCTGGTATTATACTACAGTATCACTACAAACCATCTCAAAACTAACACATAGAGCTAAGACCCCGTGCCGAATATTGAATAGCTAGGCTGGATGGACATACCTTTCGACCCCACCGACAATACCGAGCCCCAGAGCCGCACTTCCCCGCAGCTCTTGATTAGCAATCCGCCCCTGAAACTCCAATCTTGCCAATCATGTATAACCGCCCCTTCTTCGTCCTACTAAATCATGAAGACCAAAGCCATTAATGCCAGAAGCGAAAATTATGGTGCCAAAAATACTCGGAGCGATTTGCGTCAATTGCATCTTGGTCGTGCCGTATTAAGTAACAATTCAATAGCCGATTCCTGGCAAGATTTAGCAACTTCTTCGGCTTGTATGGAGGCAACACTTACGCATCTGACGCCTGACAACAGGTACAGGCACAGGCACGCGTGCCACACAGCATACTGGTGGGTAGTAGTTATGAACGATTACTTGTTGAGCCTGTACCGGTGGCGGCACCACCGCTGCGCCGGAGTTCGGCCCATGATTGTGATAGACATAACGAGTTATATATCCATCCACAATGACATCGTGCATGGTGCAGCCTGCACAGCCTCTCGCAATCCGTTCCTCCTCCCTTGTCTCCAGCTCCTCAACCCGGTCGAGTAATGTTTCCCTCTCTTCAGAGCCGTCTCCAATATCCGCCATCAACCTATTGACAAGCTCTTCTGTATCTGCGATCCTCTTGTCCTTCTTTCTCAACTCTTTCTCCAGCTCCTCAACCCGATCGAATAACGACTTCCTCTCTTCAGAGTGGTCTTGAAGATCTTCCATCAAAGTATTGGCAAGCTTTTCTGCATCTGCGATTTTCTTGTCCTTCCTTCTCAACTCTTTCTCCAGCGCTGCCACGCATCGCTGGAGTTGAGTTCTCGACAGTCGTAGCGCGGCCATTGCCCGTTATTAGTAGGTCGCAGCTAGAATGTTTCGAATCAAGATGGCTATGTCACCTTTGTGTCTCTGTCGCTGCCAGTATGCAAAGCGCCTCTTCAAGAAGAGATGGTACGGAGTACCACCGTTACGAGCTCGGCCAAGGCTGTGGAAGCCGTCGAAGGGCGACTGGGAACAATTGACCTTGGCAGAGCACGTATATGATCGACGTTCTCGGTGTCTGAATTTCTGACTACTTTTGACTCGATTGCGAAGATGTTGTGATGATTGACGCGTAAGAAAGGACGACGAGTTGATGTTGAATTAAGTTTGGCGCGATGTCACGTGCATGATGACACGAAAACACGCTTCACTTCTTTCTGGCGTGTTTCCTAGCTTCGTCTCGTCTCTTGCTCAGAGAACTCGACCATCGCGACCATGGCTGGAAAGCAGGCTGCTGAGATCATCGAAAGCGAGAAGACTTTGGCAGCAACTGTCACACAACTCTTGAGTCTCCCATCGCTCCCGCTGCAGAGAGAAGTTCACGAAAGAACGGGGGGTCACTTCGGTATGAGGTGGTTTGTCAGATTCAGACGAGGGACTTCCAGCTATTATAAGATGGGACATCATTCCGTCGGGATTTTGGTTAGCTGCTCGTCAACGGTAAATTCTTGTTGAGAACTGGTATTGTACTGGTTTTGGCGTTAAAGATGGAGGGGTATTTCGTGGTTCTAATATTTTGCTAGCTACTTCTCTCGCGCGTTATACCCCCGACACATGCCTTGCAACTAGAGAAATCATCTCGAGTACGATCCTTCGACCTCACAAGCTGCTTCAGATATTTTTCCACTACGTTTCAAGATATGAAGTCGAAATTGGGGTTAATATCACGTGAAAAGCGTCTGTGCTCACGCGTTAAGTGATTCGCGTTCATGGACGTGTCTTCTAACAGCTACCTTCTAACAGCTACAACCTCTCAGTAGCTTTTCCTCCAGACTAAACGCAAAAGATGGATCGAATTCCGCGCTCAGTAACAGACAAGGTGAGCTTGTATGTGAGCCTTGAGTTCGATTGCTCTTCTAACTATTAATTTCTATAGCCTCAAGCACGACCGTTTCTTGCAGCCAGTCCTGCTACACCTCGAACTTCCTTGAAGCGACCAAGGTCAAGCAGTAGCTCGAGCAGCAGCTCAATTGCTTACAACTCGTCCAGCCCAACGCGACAGTCAACACCTTCGTCATCTCCCCAATCGAACCAGTCACTCGTTCTCGAGAACAAGGATCGATCGAAGAGATTGCGTATTGATGACACCATCATAGTTGGGACGCAAGTAGTGGGGGACGCCGAAGAAATACCCGAAAGCTTCGACAATGTGGACAATGGAGACCCTGAAGCGGAGAACTCCTTACTGGACTATATCCTCGCCAAACTAGAACCCATCCCAAAATTGCAAACCGTCTCTGAACTGCTGCAAGACGAAATGGATACCATCTCCAAAAATTATAGATCTCAAGAGACTCGCCTCAAGTGTCTGGAAGAGGACCTACAAAAAACCACTGAGCGAAATAAACTCAAAATATACGGCTTGCATGAAGATTGTATTTTACATGACAAGCACATCAAGTCTCTGGAAGGAGAACAGAAAACTCAGTCAGAAATCCTCACGAAGCTCGAAGAAACCTTCGCAAAGGTAGAGACTAAACTTGCCACTCTCGAAAAAAGCGTGAGCAAGGAAATCTCCAATTCGAGGATTGACAGGCAATGCCAGTCTCTCAATGTTTCGGCAGGAAATCCAGTTTCATACGACAAGCTCAAAGCAAGGTGCCGGAAACTTGAGGAACGCTTTACCAGCTTGCAGCAGAGCACTACCACAGAAGAAAGAAAACACCGGTTGCTTGAAGGCAACACGAAATATACGCGACAGCTGAACGAGAGTGTCAATTCTTGGAAAGCCCAATGTGATAAAGAGCACTCGGAGGCTAAGCTTCTCAAGGAGCAAATGCAGACACTTGAGAAGCGTTCGTCTGCCATGGAGAAAACAATTCGAGATCAGCAGAGGCTGATTGAGGAACTGGTTTCTCAGCTGCCTCGTCATTCAGACAAGAGCAGAGTATCTGAGACCCCACCGAAGAGATTTTGGCAGCGCTGATTCATTCGTGTAACACTTTAAACATCTCAAAAAAGTCTCTTCGTTGGGCGGATCAAGGTGTTACAATTTTGGGAAAGGTCGATCTGCCGCGGGACTTGCATATCTCGAAAACTCATATATATCTGGGCACCGTGTCAAACTCACCTTTATCTTCTCTTGATACCCAGCTTATGGCGTTGTGGAAATTAAATTTTAGTGTGGCGTCACCGCCTTGTCATTGGGCTTTTGGCGTTCCAGGACTTGGAGTACATTGCACATGAGACAGAGGTCACAACGATTTATGGTTAATATAAGATCAGAGAAATAATAATGCGATACCCTTCATCCGGGGATTGAAACATCTGTAGCTTGTTGCTCCTTGAAAGAAGTTACTTTTGCTGAATTATTTGCGGAATAGTTCAGGTACTAGCTCTATTTATCTGCGGGGTCTGGGGTAGTTCTCAAAAAAAGCAAATATTCACCACCCTAATCGCCGATCCTTCCCCTTGAATAAAGAAAATTTCTCAAGATTTCTTAAAGCTTCGAAACATTTAATCAGGTAAACTTGAACCAATTCTTCACACCAGCAAACTAGCCAATCGTCGCGTACTCATGTGCACTAAAATGGTTCCCGTCGAGCTAGGCAATCCTTGACCGCGTTATCGATCAACTTTCCTCTTAGATTATCCAACCTCCTGCAGTCCATTGAATGGCAAAACTGTCGCGATGGTCTGCGAGGAGTATCTCGATGTCATCAATGTCGTCGTACGGGACGCGTACAAGTACACATATCCGCGACCAATCTCCGCGGAGGGGTACATCAGATCTCTAGACCGCCATGGAGCACAACCGTCCTATGATGAAGCCTGGAGACAACAGGTTATGGAACGGGCATTCAAACGGATGGTCAACAAGGTAGCTAAGCTCTAGCGTTGTACTAGGTGTGCTTGCTGATCTAGTCTATGTACTATAGGACAAGATTTTGACCAGCAAACAAACGGAGTGGGAGCTGGATCCAGATTTCGACGCCAAGAGATTCTTCAAGGCCCGGAACAGCGCAGACTGGGTTTCGCAGATCTACTCGACTCACACTCCTGAGCTACATCGATCCAGGGTAGCTCTGCAGAGTCTGGAGAGCTTCCTTGACTGTGCCGATCTTAGCCCCATCAGCGGCAAGCAATTGATCAAGCTTTTTGGGCATTCGGCTGGCGAGGAATATGACTCTTTGCGGAATCAAGACAATAAGATTGTCAAACCAGAGGCAAGTGATGGTGCTCGTTTGTGTATTTGAGGTAAATGCTGACAGTATTTTAGCCGGTACCCGAACTCGTAGACCTTAATCACACGTCCTCAATGACCAGCATGAAACAAAAACGAATAGAAATCGAGATAGATAGTAGTGACGAACAAAATGCAAGCGGATCCGAATCTTCAACCCCGAGACCACTGTTTACACCTATGTCGAGTCCCCCGTCATTACAATCCGCCCGGTCTTCCTTCGAAGTCGACAAACCAACGGATACAACCAGTACAGTGGCTGAGAACCCGAGAGATGAAACAGCTACACAATCGGATATAATGGCAATTGAGAGACTTGGTCCAGAGGCACGCGTGGAAGCACAACCCGAGAGCACAACCGTCGAGACACCGAGACAGGAATCACATCTTGGGGCACATCCTGTCACAATGGTCGAGAAATCAAGACGAGAGCCATCTTCGGCTGCACAACTTGAGAGGGCCATAATTGAGAAGCCAGGCCAACACTCATTTAGAGTTGCACAACCCGTGAGAACAACAATGGACAAGCCGATGAGCGCAGCATCTGGAGGCCCTCTTTCTGAAAAAGCTGACTTAGAGCGCTTGGTAATGATCCCTAGAATTCATTGCTAGAAACTAATTCTGACTTCACTTAGATATCGGTGCACCCCTGGCTTCCATCTGCCGCGAGAAGGACACAAGAAAAATTCCCACAAGAAAGCTTCGAAGTCGTTGTCAGTGAAGGCACTTTGAAATTCAAATGCCACGATTGCCCTCTCAATCTCTACAAAGCCATATACCCGGATAAGAATATATCCAACTTCGAGGCTCATCTCAGAACTCCGGGTCACCGGCGAAATGTCACTGCACGACTTGGTGGTATACCTCATGTGATACAACAAGTATCTCCCGCTCCGAGTAAGAGTTCTAAATCGCGAGTCAGTGGGGTTGCTGCACAGCCATCGCCTGCGGGTCACAGACAGAGTTTCAATTCACGAGCCAACACAGGGCAAGCATCGCCTGCACTCCCCACATCAAATTCCAGGCCACGGATCAATGGAATGTCACAACTTGTCGCGCGATTATCAACAGACTATGACCAGAATGGGAATCCATATCCAAATAAACGCGGAAGCCTGATAATTATCTTCCCAGTCGGTTGTCTTCTCAACGCAGCAAATGCTCGAAAACGTTCTCGTGTTCCAGAGCCATCACATCCTGTTTCCGAAGTCTCAGACAATGAAGATAGAACGAAGAGAAGGCGACTGGACTCTGAAGGGTATTCAGCCATCCCACGCACGGTCAAAGCCTCTGCCCGCATTGCCAACCTTGATTCGCCCACGAAGGAGTCGGGCTCCTCGGAAGGGACTTGTCCTGTGCCTGCAGGCAGCATGAGAAGCGCAAGATATGTGGATGCTGCAACAGATAGCCCAAGCAGCACGACGGCTGAGCCCCTAGATGGTTTGGGAGCACCTGCTAAACCTAATTTTGGTATTGCTTTAGGCAATTACCGGATCTCGCAGATATCAGAGGAGGTGGCAGCGTCTAAGGCAGAGCAAGAAGCACTCAATACCGAGTTTGGCCATAACAAGCATCACATCTCTGACAGCGAGATCGAGTCAAGGACCGAGGCTGACCGGGAGCTCGAGAGTCAAATTAATGCTTCAGCGTCGTCAGGGGTCAGCAATTTAACCCTAGCTGAGAAACAAGCCTCACTCTCCGGTCTACTCTCTCTTCTCGAGAAGCGCACCGATACGCAAAGGCAAAACTTCACAGCGGCACATCAGCTCCAGGTCAGCACGAGCGAAGAAGTTTCACTCTTGCGAACGGCTTCCAATCGCTATGGTCAAGAAATCGAGGCGATCAAGCATTCCGCTAAACGCGAGAAGGAGTGGAGGAGGTACTTCGACAAATCCACGAAAGAGGATAGGAGCAAATTCGCACGGCTTGAGGCTAAGGTCAGCCGTGAGAGAGAGGATAAACAGAACTTCAAGATGTCGATGGAGGGTCGAGTAGATGCTATGATCAAGCATCACCAAATATCGTCGGATGCTGTTATGAAGAAGATGGCTGCGTTGGAGAAGCTGGTGACAGAGCAGAGCAAACAGCTTGAGGAACAGAGCAAGCTGATCGAGGTTCTTACAAAGCATGGGGCCGCAAACCGGAACGAGGTGACGCAAATTCCCCGGATTGAGCCGAAGCCGACTGAGGAGAAAGAGAGAATTACCCTTTCGAACGGGGGAAATAAGCCTCCTCTTAGGCCCGCCTGGGCGAGGGCGAAGTGATGGGTTGGGGGTCTGATTCATCGGGTAAAAACTGGCGCAATGGGTGGTTTGTCTGCTTGTGACCATCTGAGAAATATGAATCCCCTTCATAGGGATGGAATTTCCAGGGCCTGAATTATGTGGTTTAAGAGTGCATGGCACGAGATCTTCAGCCAGGAGTTTGGGAATAGAATTTCAGTTCGCAGATTTCCGACCTCAGGGTCGAGGGAAGTCAGGCTTGTGTGATTACATAATGTTAATAACATAACTACGAAAGTCAGACTCTAGTCTCATCTTCGCTGATCCCGTTTTAGTCTCTAAACGTGAGTAACTGCTGCTGTAACCTCAGCCAAGGGTGAGTGTACATGGGCCGAGCTTGAGTAAGCCTGAGCAGAACTTGAGTATCTTGAGCACGCCTTGAGTCAGCCTGCCCACTAATAATGTAAAGCCCATTTTGGCCTAATTTCGTGAGATTATTGGCTTTTCATCAGATGACTTATCTGATCATTCAGCTCACTGCTCGAAAGATGGCAAATCTCCCATCCACTCGGCTCAAATAGTAATAATTGCCTTCTCGGTAGCAAGCATGATCACTTAGACTTCTATCTGATTTAAAAAGAAAGTTGTATAGAAGAAAGGAGAGGTGGCTCAAAATTAGAAGCATTGCGGAGCTGGTGGAGGTCAACTTTTGAAGAGCCTCGGGTCGCATAACTGATTATTCCGATGATCAGTAATCATTTCCTCGGGTATTATAGAGAATAAACACTTCTCGTACGGGTTAAAGATGATGACTATCTTTGGTAATTATTATCAATTTATGATTTGAAATCTAAGTAAGATAATTATTCTCTCTTCTGAAACTAAATTGATATCAACTCCTATAAAGCCCCACTTTTTTCCGTTTACTCCAGAAAAAAATATCTTCAAATTTCCTCACTTATTAATCTATATACACAAAGAATTATACTCAACTGTTTCACTCAATTCCTTTCAACAGACTATCTTCAAAAACCATGTCTCAACAAAAGAAACTAGTTCTCGTTATCGGAGCAGCAGGTGCACAAGGCGTTCCCGTCGTCCAAGGTATGCTTCATCTCAACTTAACCTTTATCGTTGAAGATATACAGAACACTAATTTCTATAGCTCTTTCCAAGACCGGGAGATACGATATCCGCGCCTTCACCAGAAACGGAACCTCAGACAACGCCAAGCTCCTAGCCTCTCTCCCGAATGTCTCGCTCTTCCTAGGTTCCGCACAATCCGAGCCCGACCTCCGCAAAGCCTTCATCGGCGTCGATCTAGCCTTCGTAAACACCAACTCCTTCGCCCTCGGCATCAAAGGAGAAACTTACTGGGGCATCCGTATATTCGAGCTTGCCATCCAAGCCGGCGTCAAACACTATGTCTGGTCCAACCTCGACAATGTATTACGGGAATCAGGATATGATGAATCAGTCAACGCGGGACATTACTCTGGAAAGTCTCGTGTTGCGCAGTGGATGCAAGCCCAGCCCCAGGAGCCGATGGCTTGGTCTCTCCTCACAACAGGCCCTTACATAGAGACTCTCAGTGAAAATCTCCGTGCGACAAAAGAAGCGGATGGTACATATGTATTTCGCGCCCCTCTCGAAGATGGCGCTGTGCCACTCATATCTCTCGATGATATAGGGAGCTATGCCCTCTGGATATTTGACACACCATCTGAGTCTGCAGGCTTAGATCTTGCTGTTTCGACGGAGACCGTAACATGGACGCATCTGGCGGAGACATTCACTAAGGTAACTGGGAAGAAGGCCCGATATGAATCTTTGAGTATTGATGACTACTTTTCTGCGGCGGGAGACGCAGCAGATGTAAAACTAGGGAGCGACTACGCAGGGGAGAGTGATGACACGCTGCTGACGATAAAGGAGAATTTCAGCCGTTGGTGGAGGATTTACCAGCGCACTGGCGAAGGTAAACCTTTGTGCAAGAGGGATTATGCCCTTTTGAATAGAATTCTTCCCACAAGAATTAAGTCAGTGGAGGAATGGATGATAAAGACTGGATATACGGGCGATCTCGTTTCTATACTTAAAAACCCGGTTATATAAATTGTATGATAGAGCTTATCTTCTTGATATACGATATCTAAATTACATCTCTCACTAAAGTCAGACTCTAATCTCATCTTCGCTGATTCCGTTTAGTCTCCAGACGTGAGCAGCGGCGCTTTAACATGAGCGGAGCCTGAGCAGAGGGTGAGCATACCTTATTTGAGCGTGCAGAATGATAGATCATCTTTACTTCTAGCCCTCTAATTAATTTATAGTACTTAAACCTTCTATTTATATCAGTGTATTGACTTTTGATGATTTTTTTCAATCACCACGTCATCCGGTTGAGTACAGATTATCACGTATCCATAATGGGTAGATTGAATTTGAAAAGAACGTTTCATTCGTGATAGAATAAGTGCAACATTGCCTGATATAACATGGCTTTCAAAAATCGTTCGTCAGACAGTGTCGTTGGCTCACAAAATACAGTTAATATACTCCATAGGCAACAGACGATTGGGCCTATGTTCTAAATCTAGCCGCATCCAAAGACTCAAGCACTGCACATCTCACATGCCTCGGGATTTATTATGGAACCTTCGACATGTTCAGTACGCACGAACAATTCATCCATATGAAAAGGATACAACTTACAAGCAAGTGCTCCGTTGGAATATATTCCTTCATCTCCCTCCTCGCTGGTGACATCTGAATCATTATATTCGGCTTTCATTCTCTTGGGCACCTTTTCCGGAAATTCTTCGTTCCATTCTGAATCATTTTTCTTGGTATCCTGTGTTCTTGGGTTTTCATCTGAGTTGCTTGTGCTGTCGTGACTCGAGACCGATAAGCCACCTGGAGAAATTCTATCATGGCTTGTAGTTGGTGGTGTTACCGGTAGTGTCAAAACCATCGGCTCGGTAACGAGCGATGAGATTGACCGTTTCAAGGACGTTTTTTTCCTTTGAGCGACAAGATTATCCACTATTTTGAGTTGTTCTTGATCGACAGTAAACTGGATTGGGGCAGACGCAGCCATCGTCCGCAAATAATACATTCCAGTTTTCAGACCTTGAAATTTTTAGTCATGTGCCTGCAGAACTTCCAAATTGTGGAGGAATATACCTAGCTTCCAACCAGCAAAATGCATCGACGTGATCTTGCCCATGGTAGGCTCTTGCATATGAATATTCATAGACTGTGACTGATCAACGAAAGGGCCTCTATCAGCTGCCATTTCTATGATTGCGCGCTGGCTAACCTCCCAACAAGTCTTATACAAGGCTTTCATCTCCGGAGGGATATTCGGAATATTTTGGATGGATCCACCTGCAGCAATAATTCTATTTCTCATGTTATCGGACCAAAGACCTTCGTTGACCAAGTCTTTCACAAGCCATGGATTGACGAGCTGAAACTCCCCTGCTAACACTCTCCTCGAATATACATTCGAAGTATAAGGTTCGAAACATTCATTGAAGCCAAGGATTTGTGATGTTGCTGCGGTTGGCATGAGAGCCACGAGCAGGGAATTCCGAATGCCATTCCGGGAAATATCTGCCTTTAAGCTCTGCCAATCCCAAAGCTTCGTAGGCGTTACGCCCCACAAATCAAACTGAAGCTCTCCGAGTGATGCTGGGCTTCCTTCGTATGACTCGTAGGGACCCAGCTCCCCAGAAATTGCACAGGACGCAGTGAGAGCCGCATGGTAGATGGTTTCGAAAATCTGGATGTTCAGCTGACGGGCTTCAGGAGATTCGAAGGGGAGGCGGAGAGCAAGAAACGTGTCAGCTAGGCCTTGGACTCCGATGCCTATGGGCCTGTGACGAAGGTTACTCTTACGGGCTTCTGGCACGGGATAATAATTGGAGTCGATTATTTTGTTCAGGTTTCGAGTCACAACTTGAACAACCTTGTGCAGACGATTGAAGTCATATTTGAGTGATCCGACGGATGGGGTGGTGAATGTTGGCAGAGCAATAGATGCCAGAGTACAGACCGAGATCTCATCTGGAGCTGAATACTCGATGATCTCAGCACAAAGATTCGAATTTCGGATGGTGCCTGTGATATTAGCTCGAGTGAGCAATCTTGAGCAAGACGGAAAGAGGAAGAACAAGCCCCAAACAAAAAATATAAGTCCCGAACGATGTTCAAAATAAAAACACTCGTGTAATCTGGGATGGCGCAGTAAGGGTATAAGACTCAATAAGACTTACCGACGTTCTTTTGATTGCTCTTCTTATTGCAAGCATCTTTATATAACATGTATGGAACACCAGTCTCGATCTGAGCTTCCAAGATGGCACGCCAAAGAGCTTGAGCCTTGATAGTACGTCCGCGGCCTTCTTTCTCATACTTTTCATAAACTGCTTCGAACTCATCGCCATAAACATCCGGTAAACCTGGACATTCATGAGGACACATCAACGTCCATTCGAGGTTTTTCTCCACTCGTTTCATGAACAAGTCAGGGATCCAGAGAGCATAGAACAAATCTCGAGCCCTGAACTCCTCTTTGCCATGGTTTTTGCGCAAGTCTAAGAACTCGAAGACGTCCGCATGCCACGGCTCCAAGTACATTGCGAAGGCACCTGGACGTTTGTTGCCCCCTTGATTAGAATGACGTGCAGTATTGTTAAAGACACGAAACAGAGGAACTAGCCTGGGTAATATAGAAGTTAGCCGTGTTTCAGAAGTTCCAAGGTCAATAGGAGGAAAGCTTCTGCTTTGAAGACTCTGAAGCTGGTTTTGGGTACGCCAGAGAAACATAGAGTTTGGGAACATATATCAAGAAAATTCATTGTCCTTACCCATTGGAGGTTCCATTTGTGCCTGCTATATAGGTACCAGTGGCTCTGATACAATGCAAGTTCAGACCAATCCCACCAGTGTTCTTTGATATTAGAGCACATGTTTTTACCGTATCATATATGCCTTCCATGCTATCTTCTTTTATGTCAACTAAGAAGCATGATGCCAGTTGATTCTTTCTTGTTCCTGCGTTGAACATTGTAGGAGAGGCATGTGTAAAACATTTTCGAGACATCAGGTCATAGCTTTCGATTGCGCTCTCTACATCATCACTAGGGTACATTTTGAGTTAGCGTCATTTCATTCCAAAAGAGATCCTTGGGATGGTACTCCAGAGGAATATAGTTACCTTGCCACGCATTTCGGCAGCACTAGGTCAAAAGAAATTTCAAGCACACTCACCCATGAATCCCAACAGCTATACGCATAAGCATGTGTTGAGGTCGCTCAACAATTTGATTCCCGATTTTAAGAAGGTAAGACCGTTCCAACGTTTTGAAACCAAAATACTGGTAGTCAAAGTCACGTTCATAAACGATTGCTGAATCAAAATGGTCGGCATATCTTGTGACAACTTTGTAGGTCTCATCTGAAATCATCGACGCCGATTTTTGAGTTTGCGGATTGATGTAATGATAGAGATCTGATATGACGGCCGAAAACTTCTTCTTTGTGGCTTTATGGAGCATTGAGACTGCGATACGAGCGCCCAAAATACCATAGTCAGGATGGGTAACAGTCATATATGCTGCTGTCTCGGCGGCCTAATTGGAGTAAGCTGAAAAGACGCGGTTTTGTGCTTTGGTTGCTCACAAGATTGTCGAGTTCGACAGTCGTCACGCCTTGATATATGCCTGACATAGTTTTACGAGCAACAATTGAAGCATCCACATGTTCCGTATCAAGGCCATAGCAGAGTTTCGAGATCCGAGCTGTGATTTTCTCTATTCGGGCCAACTGTCGTAGCCCATCTAAAGCAGTGTAAGTTGGCTGTAACTCTATCGAAATGAACCGAAGCAAAACTTCTTTCTCAAAACATTTTCTCTTAGCAGAATCCGTAACTGACCTCGTTTGATGACAAAAACTTCTTGTTCTGCCATCTTCTTCGAGTTGAACTTTTCTTGGAAACGCCGTGAAAGCACGTGCTCAGGATGAAGGGATATGGAGGCTCTATGACAACGTTGACACAAGCTTACAGTACCTAGGAAACAAAGCCCTTATTTAGCTTGAGACTTGTAATATCAGCCTCTCTCTAAGAGAAAAAGCTAGCTCAGGACATTTCAGGCAGCAATTTTTAGCCAGCTTACTGTATCTTGAGCCTGAATTTAGTCTGCTCTGCTTTGACATCTTCTCTAGAGAACCGGGACCCAATTAAGAGAATTGCGAGCCAGATATTCGAACTGACGTGATTAAAGCATGAGAGATCTCCAGAGCACAGCCAACATTCATTTTGAGTAGCCTACCAGTTTTATTGGTGCAAAGTATCCCTAAAAAAGTCTCGTGGCTTTATTCAGTGCATAAGAGCTGAGGTGAGGCAGGGGAGGTATCGGAGTGATTCCCAGAAAAGTTAAACGCGGCTTTCGGCGTTCACAACCGCATGCAGGTATGCCTCCATGGGTAAATGATTATCTTCTCATTAAGCAAATCAAGTGAGGTTTTGGTAGAAACCCCCTCAGCAAACCCTAATCGAGCTACACAGCTTGCATGGAAGTTACAGCCTGCTAAAACAGGCAAGAGGAGTATCTTTTGAATTTTTCAAGACCCAGTATAAAAACGAAAGTAAAAGTATTATAAGGGCGAACTAGCTTATAAGCAAAAGCTTTAGCATTTTACAATACTATTAACCTTCAAGTTTTTTTTAACTACTTGATAACTCTAGGTTGTTTAGTGAATTGAGTGAGCTTATGACATTGTATATTTCAGAATTTAAACAGTATTAACAGGCTTTAACCACAATAACAACCGTTTAGGAAACCCCCAACGATTGCCTCTGCCAGGTTGCTAGCAAGGGTCGCCTGTTGTGATCTACCCATTGGAAGAAGCTTACGAGCAGTAAGAGTGAGCTTGCAGAAACTTGTCAGAGCAAAACGCATATCCATGTTATTTCTTACGGAAATAACAACGTTGACTCTAAAGACGTCAAACTAGTGGTGGCAGAAGATCTCATCACTTCTGGAGCATTCTTCAACGGTGCTGTGCGGCACAGTAGTTGTGAGCCGTCCTAACCGTCGGGCACGCAATTACCTGTGCATATTCTGCCATATCCTCTGGTTTTTCTTACGCGTGCAGTACAGCTTCATAAAATTTCTCTCAAGGGTGAGGCAAAATATTTCATTGTGGATGGCATCCAGGGGTTCAAGGGACGCTGCGAATGGTTGTTGTTAGCCGCGGATGTCGGATGTCGTCTTTTGATCCTTGCCTCGCGTTCCCGCTCCCGAGGCTTGGAGCGAGTTCTAGCGAAACGTGGGCGGGGTACGGGGTATGGTTACGGGGAATTCATTCATCATTCTTGCGTACCAAGCTTCTGCCACCATGCGGCACGGACCGGGCAAGTCCACGTCCACACGCAGATCCTCGTGCCCGCCAAAACGCGTGCTCGTAAAAACCAACCAAAGGCTCTATAAGGCTTCTTTTCCCATCCAACCAAGAGCTTAGACGCTCCACCCAATATTCCGTAAGCGCTACAAATCCACACCTGGTTCCAAAAGCAGACATTTGGGTGGCACAGCCACCCAGTGGAGATGTGGGCACGGAGATGTGGTTATGTGGGATTAGACCTCTCCATTTGTCGTCCGTTGGTCAAAAGGCCCCTCGGTCTTGCCAAAAAGTTCCGGCTCCGGCTCCGGACTGACCTCCGCGAAGGCTGGAGAGGGTGTAGAGCCTCTGACATGCAGGATAGCCAGTTATCTGATCTGACGTGCAGTGGCATCCTTGTGAAGGGGGTTTGGAAATTTTGTGCTCGCGTGACAAATTACCCAATCGAGCGATCCGAGCAGACCAATGGAACAAGCTTGTTACTCGAGCCACTATCACTTGAACTCGAACCCACTGCTCGTGTGACAACTTGCTGGATTCAGCTTCACGGATTGTCCCTTACTTCAGATTTTAGAGGAATGACGACAACAATAACGTCTTTTTGACAGGCAGTGACGCGATATTCTAAGCAAGATCAGCGATCCCTTATCAAAGGCAGTCCGAGTCAGACCTATTCAGACAGTTTGAGAGCTTAATATGGCGAGTTTTTATCCAAAAATACGTAAAACACCAAAAAATATTACCGGGAGGTTTCTATAGAAATCCAATTACTGGTTTAGAGAGGAATTCAAGGGCTATGAAAAGATATCAAAGAGGGTTTAATAGTTTTAGAGGGGTAGATTTAAAGCGCGATTAGTATTTAATATAGCATCTTAATCCACTCAATGCTTGAGTTGAACTGTTCCATTTCGCTGTCTGATTTTGGAATTACACTGATACCGTGCAAACTCATACTTCGCTCTCGTCCAACAAGCCTCTAGCGAAATCTCCATAATGGGGGAACATGACAATACCATACACCACAACGGAGTGGGACATCATCCACTGGTGGCAGGTTCATATTACTGGCAAAAAGATGTGGTCAACTGGCTCTACAATCACGTCGAGGGATCTGGTACCGTCAATGTATTCATTGGCGTCCAGCCTAACAGCTCTCCTCATATGGGCACACTCACAACCGTCGGAGCTTCTTTCATCATCGCAAAGAGGTTGCAAGATCTTGGGAAGACCGTTCGTGTCTACTTCGATGCAGTAGATACTGCTCCAGCCACTGGAAGCGTCCAGACCATCAACGGCGTAGTCTATCAGAAAAGCATGCGACATGCTGGAAACCACCTCCCGTTCTTGGACGACTGCCGTGAAATCTTGGAGACCTTTTCTCGTCTTTCCGGGGTCAGTTATATGATACGAAGGCCAACTGACATGCTCTCTCACCCCGCCGGCATGGCGCAGCTTCGCGAGATCATTAAGCAGCGACACGAACTGGAACAGATCATGGGGCGACAAGGGCGAGGAATCGGTTTGAGAGCAACTTGTCCCACTCCAAGATGCGGACTTGCAGACAAAGTTGGCTTGTTGAACCTCTACTTGGAGGACAGCATTGTCTTCCACTGCCCACAGCATGGGAGGTTTGCGCTCAGTCTTCTCGATCCGAAAGACACCGTCAAGATCGAGCTGAACACGCCTCTTCGCAGCTTGCTTCGCCACCGAGTCTTCCGATTTGACTACGACCAGGAATGGATCGAGATTCTAGGAGCAGACTTTTCGGGCTTCTACAACGAGCAACTCCTCTGGCGTCCTCTTTCGTCTGCTGGCGAAGGGAAACACCCCAAGGTTCTCTACACGCCTCTTATTGTCGACTGGTCGGGTGCGAAGTTATCCAAGAGCCTGTATGTCCGAGATGGGGCGTACGATTACCTGACAAGAGACGGCCTCGATTACATGCTTAGCTACAAGGTCTTCAAAGAGACCGGCTTATCTCTTGAGGCCGTTTATAACCTCTGTGATAACTGGATTTCTAACCCCTACAAGCTTTTCCGGTGCTATACGATATATCACATGAATGATTTGCTCCAAGAGGAGATGAAGAGATTGCGAGCCGCTGACGGCGCTGTGGTCGAGGTTTCGGAGAAGGCAGAGATCGAGGCTATCCCAGTTACTTTTCCTCTCCCGGAAAAGAAGGTAGTGAGCCGTGTCAATGGGCTCGTGAGTGCGCACTAGGTTGGATTTGTGGCCTAAGATGAGGGAAATGACGCAGAAGCACTCAAGTTTGAACATCGTTTCATAGTTTAGTCACGTATCCGAGAAGACGTTCCATTAAAGCAAGATGAAACAGAATTCTACTCTGATCCACTTAAGGTCCTCAAAGTCTACAATCATTCTCTCAATCCAAGCCCCGATGTGCAGCTTCAAATGCAGGCAGCGAGAAACAGTTCCTTCCATATACTGCTCCCCCAAAAGAAGATCATCAGTAAGCATAGGCCGCAAGATTAACTGCAATAGTGAAAGAGCCAGGCGGATATTTTCCCTCTCTCTGTCTCTACCTAGATGTGATTATTTTCCTTTCCCGCTCTTGTGAATGCCGCCAGAGAGTGTGGTTGACGGCTTCGCTGTGCTTTTCGGTTGCTTCTGGAGAAAGGATCGAATATCTGCAATGCAGAGTCAGTAAGATTGGAGACACATCAAAATAAGTTAGACTACCTTGTTTTCCAGGCTCGCTCGCACTTTTCACCTGTTCGGTACTATCGCTTGGCCAGATCGGAAGGGAATGAGCTGATATGGCAGTTGTTTTCATTCCTCTTAGGTCAAGAGCCATCGCCTCTTTGACGTAGCAGTATTTTTGTGGCGCACCAAGGAGCCAGCCTTTGGCCTTCAGCTGCGACAGAGTGATGGGGGTGTCTAAGGCTTCTAACTTCAGAATCTCGTAGGCAAAGTTTCCGTCCTCGATCTTCCCCTCGTTGAAGTCAGCATTTCGAATAAAACCCCCATCTACAACCTCGCCAGGGCGCTTTCCTTCGCTAACTTCTGCAAGGTACTTGATAGCAGACACTGGGCTCGGCTCATATATCCAGAAACGCGTGACTTGCTTTGGAAGCAAGTATCCTCGAAATTCATGGTTTTTCCTTAGACTGACGATATGATCAAGGTGAGGCTGCCGGATGGAGATGATGATGTCAGATTTGATGGTTGACGCCATTGGAAAGAGAGACAATTGTTAAGCGTATATCTAAGCATATACCACGTGGTAGCAATACAGACACAGCTGTTCAGCGTCTGTCCGAGTCTGTCCTAAGAGGTTGCACGAGGGCGCATGGTCTGAATACAGAAGCGATGCAGCGGTGGACGCGACGTCGTGCTCGTGCTCGTTCTCGTTCTCGCGCTCGTGTCGTCGAATGGGTGTGCAGGGGGGAAGCGGAGTGTCTCAGCACGCGTAAATATCTAAAACAAGAAATAATACATAACATATAATAAAAACTAATAACTAAAAATAAAAAAGATGCTCGCGGGTGCTGACTGAGAATGCTAATCCTTCCTTAACGCCACCGGGCTACTTTACCGTTCCAGTACGTCCCCTGCAATGCAAAGGAGAAGGATACGCAATACGCAGGGGAAGTGGTGGGATTCGGGATTCCTAGATTGATCACCCCCACACGCAGCTCACGACGTGGCATGGCATGGGCATGCTGACCGCATGTGCAGAGTGCAGAGGCTTCGGATTGTGCCGCAACGCTCCCCTGCCCAGTTGATGTGCTTGGGCTCCACTGCGGGGTTGTTGGAGTACTGTAACCTCAGCACACGCGACACATTACTCTTTTGGGGTGCAACTGAGGCGTGCAATGGTTTTACGGGCACGCTTCGCACGCGCACGCCATGTTGAGCAATATTTGCATCATGTTCTCTCGAGCCGACCGCTAGTGGGAAGAGCACCTAGGGCTTGTCAGCCTCTTCAAGTGTCGAGTACAGCTAGCTGTATTCGGCGGTCTCTGTCGGTATCCGCCAGTCGATCATGACTGCTGGAGATCCTCAAGTATCTTTTCATTCAAGAAATTCTGTCAACTCACAAACATGGCTTCACGGTGTTCGTGGATGCCGTTTGAAAATTCCGACGGAGCGGCTTTAGCACCCTTGTTTGAAAATTATCTTTTTGTTCTTCTTCCTGCCTTGTGTTTCGTATCTGGCGTGTGCCTCCGTACCTGGGCCCTGATATCACGCGAGACTATCACTCGCCAGTCTTGGGTTCAAAGAGCAAAAACCGTATGGAAACTTCTTCTTGCCAATTGATGCATGCTGATTCCTCCTGCAGGCCTTGTCAGTGCTGAACGTAGGACTCAGTGTGGGCGGATTGGTGCTATCTTTCAGAAGCGCAGAAGGACATGCTGCTAGTTCCATTGCATCCCTATCTGTGGCAGTGGTTGCTTCTATAGGAATTGTTATTCTTTCAGTCTTGGAACATTTGCGTAGCTCCAGGCCCAGCGATCTTCTACAGATATACTTGCTCGCCGTCGCTACTGAGAACGCCTATCAAATTTCTAAAACGTCATGTATACATGGAACACCTGGAGTAATTGCATTCTGGGTCGTGAAGACTGTGTTAGTACTCGTGCTCTTGGTTTTAGAATCCCTACACAAGACATCAGTCATCCTTGGTCCACCAGGAAAGGTTTCGATCGATGATCTCAGCGGATTTTTCAGCCGACGACTATTCTGGTGGTTATTGCCGTTGTTCAAGAAAGGTTCGTCCACTTGGCTAGTACCTCTCGTTTATGTATCGGCTCGTCAATATAGGAAATAACGTGCTATTCTTCTAGGATATCGCGGGCAACTGGATCAACTAGATTTGTTTGGCCTGAGCGATCGACTGCGCCCTAAAGAAACACAAGAGAAGTTCAACATAAAGCTCAGCACATCGAAGGGCCGAAAGTCTTGGATGATTCTTTTCCGATCAATTTTCACCGATCTGACGAGCGACTTTCTCGCACCTGTCTTACCGAAGCTCTGCTACATCGGCACACTCATTGCACAACCTTTCCTCATACGTGCTTTGCTTAACTTTGTAACGAGTAGCACCGCAACAGCTGTGAAGCAAGGGCCATATCTTGTTCTGCTGGTATTGTTAGAGTATGTTGGCCTCGCAGTTTTCAACGCCTGGTATTGGCAATCAGTTTCTCGATTCAACACAAAACTGCGCGCATATCTTATTAGAGCTATCTATACCAAGACTCTGAGTTCTAAAGTGGTCGAGAATGCTGTGTTAACGCTGCTCACCGTCGACGTCGAAAGGCTGCTGCTGGGCAGCCGTGTGGTACATGAGTTGTGGGGAGCATTGGTACCAGGAGTCGTTGCTCTGTATCTCCTTCAAGCACAGATTGGCCTTATTGGTCTTAATCTCCTTTTTCTAGTGGCATTTGTTACCTCTGTGACATATATCGCTGGAAGGATGGTTTTCCCTCGGCAAATGGCTTATCTTGAGAGTAGTCAAAAGAGAATCAAGTTCATCTCTGCCATTCCCGGATTCATGAAGTCGATCAAGATGCTGGGCTTGACCGAACAAGCGCTTGATGTAGGGAAAAAGCTCAGAGATTCAGAGACTAGAGCGCTAATGTGAGTAGCACTTTATCTCCACTTCAAACGTGTTGCCTGAGCCCTAATTATCTCTCCACGAAACTATAGATCCATGCGAAAACCTGTGCAAACTACATATTTCTTAGGTCTGTCAACGAAAATTACCTTTCGTTCCATGATACGATGTTGACCGATATTTCAGGATTTACCGTTTTTCAGTTCGCAATACTTCTAGTCTTTCTACCATATGGTATATTGGTAACGTTGAGAGGAAATGCCTTCTCTGTACAACGTCTGTACACATCTATTACTATCGTCAAATTATTCACCCAGCCTCTGATCGATACCATCGAGAATGTCCCGGCTTTTCTACAAGCCATGGCATCCATGCAGCGAATCGCTATGTTCATGGCTCGGGAGGACAGACAGGATCCGCGACAAATATCGGAGCCCGATGAGTGGGTGTTCGACGATCCTGACAACAATATTCCGAACGAGAAAGATCCGAATCAAGTAATTCAATTTGACAAACTGCAGCACAGCTATGACGATGGCCGCTCAATATTTTCAGGAGTCAGTGGTCAAATAGCAGAGGGATCGTTGAACCTCGTGCTGGGCGAGTAAGTTCCCACCCTATCCGCATGGGTACTGGCTAACACCGAAAAGATCAAACTCTGGCAAATCAACCTTCCTTCGTGCTTTGGTGGGTGAGGTCGAAATCAAGAACGGTGTCATCAAAATATCTCACGATCGAGTCGCGTATTGTGATCAAACGCCATGGGTTTTTCATGGAACCATAAAGGACAACATTGTTGCAGGAGAACCATTTGACGATACGTGGTTTTCCATCATCCTTTGGGCTTGTTGTTTGGATATAGATGTTCGCCATCTCTCTAATGGCATCCATACTCCTGCGGGAGAAAACGGTTCCAACCTAAGCGGTGGGCAGAAAAGCAGAGTTGTAGGTCATTTCCAATCCGTGCCTTTCTACCAAAAAAAAACTTACAAAGCATAGAGTTTGGCTCGAGCTCTTTACTCTCGTCAGCCCGTTGTGGTAATTGATGATGCATTCTCCTCTCTTGATAGGCGCGTCGCTGTAGCAGTATTTCATCGAGTCTTTGGTATCGATGGCATCCAACGACAGCAAGGCATTACGGTTATCCTTGCCGCTAATTCATGTAAGCCAAGCTGTGAAAAATCTCATAACCCATTACTGATTAAAAACTATTCAGTCAGATGGATTAAACAAGTAGACCAAGTCTTCATCTTGTCATCTGGTACGCTCGCGTACGCAGGCCCTCCATCCTCCGTACCAGATCTCTTCCAAAACTTCACCACATCCGAGGAGGACTCTCCTGACCCCCAATTTGCTGCTCAGGAAATCTTGATTTTACCTGAAGCTGGTCGAAAAGATGCAGTGTCGGTTAAGGAGGTTGTATGGCCACGAATTGATTCGAGGCGCCAGGGTGCCATTTATAAGGACTACCTCCGATCATTCGGATGGTATATACTTCTCATTTATGTTATCCTTCTTACCGTATCTGCAGGAGCAACAACCTTGCAGTGTAAGCAACCCGACCGAGGTCGACAGAGTCTTCTTTTCTAACATGCATATTCAGACATATGGCTCAAGCGATGGGGAGACGCAATGGGCGAACGTGCCCAGCTTGCAAAATTTGCCTCGGTCTTTGCTGTCGTCAGTCTTTTAAGCCTGGGTGCGGTTGTAGCGTGGAACGGGTAAGCGCAGGACGATAAAATATTTTGTCTTCAGGTTACTAATTCAGCGCAGATACAGTTACTGGTGTGCTCTCCTGAGGTCAGGAACATGGCTATACATGACACAATTCACTTCCGTATTACGGTAAGAAGCTAATACCATGGGCAAAAAAAGCATCTACTTACTTTGCAGAACGTCTTATATCAACTTCATTCAAAAAGATGCGGGGGACCTCATCAACAGATTCTCCCAGGACATTGCTCTGATTGACAGTGCCCTAGGCAGGAGTTTCGTCAATGTTACTAATCGTAAGCGCATCTATTCCTAACTTCCGGAGACTATAACTCAATTGTGTCACAGAGATTTTCTCGTCCGTCGCGAGTTGCATTCTGCTGGTCTTGGCAACCTACTATATCCTGGCCGTTTTACCACTGGTGTTCATTGTCTTCTGGGTTATTCAGCGGGTTTATCTTCGAACCTCGCGGCAGATCCGAGTTATGGCCCTTGAAACCAAGGCGCCGCTATGCTCCCATTTCTTATCATCCATTGCTGGGCGAGCAACTATTTTAAGTTTCGGTTGGAGCAAACAGTACAAAGAGAAGACGGACCAACTACTTGAGAATAGCCAGGTTGCCTACTATCTTCAATACTCCACGCAGAATTGGCTTGTCCTGGTTCTCGAACTCACGGCAGCCGGTTTAGCGGTGTGTTTTGGAGCGATCGTCGTTAGCTTGAAAAGCCGAATCGACCCAGGCTTTTTAGGATTGGCATTGAATTCGATGGTAAGTAGCCTATCTGGGTAACTGAGAGGTTAAAATTGATATAATCCTCGTGTGATGTTTAGATAGATCTTGTGTCAATATTTCCTTCTGTCGTGAAAAGCTGGACAACTTTTGAAACTAGCTTGGGGACCATTGCTCGCGCCCGTCAGCTTATGCTTGATATGCCCCACGAGAAAAAGGGGTCCTTTAACCCGCCAATCTCATGGCCTTCAGAAGGAGAGATTGTATTCAGGGATGTCTGCGGAGGATATTCGTAGGTCTTCGCGATCAACCAACTGCAGTTTCGCTAATTCTTTTCGGCAGCGAATCCGAAGGAGACATCCTGAAAGGCGTCTCCGTGACCATCCCGAGCGGAAAGCGATTCGCAGTGTGTGGGCGAACCGGATCGTAAGATATCAATTCTATACGTCGAGGGGAAAAAGGCTGTCTAGCTAACTTTGATGGGCAGTGGCAAGTCCTCTTTTCTCTCCTCGATTCTGAAACTACTCCACGTTTCTCGGGGAGAGGTTTTCATTGACGGGATCGACATTTCAACCGTTTCCACCGATCTTCTGCCATCAAGGATCATCACTCTCCCACAGGAGCCATGGTTCATGCCAGGAACAGTACGGGATAATCTTACCATCCGGGCGAGGAACAAAGGCTCCATTTCTGATAGCGAGGCGCTGTTGGCACTACAGAAGGTTCGATTACGGACAAAATTCGAGGCTCGAGCGCGCGATCTTGGTTTTGAGGGGAAGGCGCTAGATCTCGATTTCGACGCGAAAGCAATGCTCACTGCAGGAGAAGAACAGCTATTTGCAATCGCGTGCGCCATGTTTGTTGAAGGTAACATCCTCGTAATGGATGAAGCTACTAGTCGGTATATAATGACCATATCCACCTTGTGCAGTAGGATGAGATAATAACTGGATGTAGGCTTGATAAAGATAATGAGCAGTTTGCTCAGCGAGTAATCAAAGATCATTTCGGGGATATAACGACCATCACGGTAGCTCATCATCTCGATACGATCATGGAGTACGATATGGTCGGTGTCATGGATCATGGTGTCTTTGTGGAGATGGGTAAGCCTGATGTGCTCGTGCGGACTCCGAATAGCTATTTCAGGAACCTACTGGGCTTAGATGGAACTGTAGGGAGTTAAATTTTCAAAAGAAACGCCGGTCTCAAAAGTTCGTCTTTGATGGGGATTTGGCAATAGGTAGCATCTGATACTTGTATAGCCAACCAAGTGCCACATTTACTCTTGTGCACTTACACTCCGCTGTATAACGAAAGCTCAGTCATCGGATACTTAGAGGTTAAACATAGGTATCATTAACCGATATTTCTACCTGTCATTTATCCCGCCCTAGTAAGGACTACGGTGCGCCATCATATGGCTGGAATGTCACTCCTTCTACGGCCACACTGCGGGTATTGCGGGGTTGCGGAGCTGAACTGCGGGGTTCCAAATAAATTGCGACTGCAACTCCACCTGAACTTACTCTAGGATGACACTCACAATTTCAATTGGATTGGGCAAGACAGGTTAGAAAGCTCTTACGTGTCTTAGTCCCTTACTCAGGTCTTACTTATGATTATAAACTCATGGTCGACATCGGACAAACCCGGCAATTTGGGGTATTTCCGAAGCCTGCATCACCATATAGAGTCTTGGTGGCCTGTGTGGATTAGAGTGGGATGAGATGTCATCGCTCACTTAAATAATTCCTGCCCCCGAGGTGGCATCTTTGCACAGACTCCCCAGACCACCGAAAAGCACCGACACACACAAGAAAAGCTCGGAGAACGACAAACTGATCTGACAGAACTAAAGTTGCTAAGGAAATAGTGATTGCATGCTTTGACAAACATGCCACGACTTATTGCAGTGACGGGTGCGACGGGCAATCAAGGTGGATCTGTTGCGAAGCTTTTACTCCAACATCCAGAAGAATACAGAGTACGAGCTATTACTCGCGACGCACTTTCAAGTTCATCAAAAAACTTGGCGGAATTAGGGGCCGAAATTGTGCAGGCCGATTTGACAAAGCCAGAAACGTTGCCGGCGGCTGTGTCTGGTTGCTGGGGAGTTTTCGGGGTTACAAATTTCTACGATGCGGTATGTTCTCTGGGAAATCTCTTTAAGCATGTGATACTGATGATAATCGTCGAACCATAGAAAATCAAAGATGACCCCGGAAGCGAAGAAGTTCAAGGCAAAAATCTGGTGAAGGCGTCGTACGCCGCTGGTGTGCAATGTTTTATCTGGAGCTCGCTTCCAAGCTCTGCGCAAATCTCGGGGGGACGTTTGGTCTCTAAGATATATGAAGGTACGTTGAGTTTGGGAGATTGATGGCTATTGACCGACCCTTTCTTTTTCAAGGAAAACACCATGTCGATGCCTATATCAAGGCAATCGGACTTCCTGCCAGTATTCTCTACACAGGCAATTTCTACGAAAATATGGTCCTTCGTAAACACATCACCTATAACAAGTCCAACGATGTGGTTGAGTTTCGACACACAGTGATCAAGAAAGATACTAAATGTAAGATATCAGCGATGCTCTTTGTATATCCACCTAACATCCCTCAAAGTAGCAATGTTGTATGTCGAGAAGGATCTATCAGCCGTAGTGAAAGCTGTTTTCGACCAGTGGGATTCAAAAAAGAATGAGCTGAATCATAAGATCCTTTATTGTACAGATGCCCGTGTTTCGGCCGAGGATATTATTGAATGCATTGAGCGAGGTAAAGTTGCTCTTTTCCAAAATCCGAAGCCCCGAGTTAAAATGAGTAGTAACCGGTAAACAATGCACTTGGGATTCATTGCCCACGACAGGTGTTCCAGATCGGGACGTTATGTATCAACTATACAACGAGATAGGAATGTATGGGAACAAGGAACTGCCTGATGAGAACATCATAGCCCTAGGGGTAAAGATGCATGGTATTGAGGACTTTGTACGGGAACGCTTAGTTCCTTATCTAGGTCTGTAGATTTATATATTATAAGCAGAGTTAAGTTTTTAATATATACGTTATTATTAATACTTTATATCGCTATTAATATTATATAAGAAGATTAGTCTTTACTGTTGGTGGCACCAGGTGGACGTGTGTCTGGTTGCGTTGCCGTGCCAATCGGCTGCTATGAAAACGCGTCTCAAAGACAGACACACCAACTTCGGCTACAATTCTTCTGCTACTGAAAATTGATCTCGTGGGCGCAACTACTATTATTGTACAGCCTCAATCTGCAGCAAGATGCTTACATTTCAAAATAATTCCCTCTCCCAACTCGCCGCGCCAATTGCCCTGTCTCGCGTCAATCACGACCGATCATGACTTCAAACTTCCGGCGTAATTCAACACCATCTCCTCCAGGCCCCACAAGTCAGCATAGGCCTGGAAATGGAGCTGCATTGCAATTGCCAATAATTGATAGCTCAGATGATGACCTGCCATTGCTCGGCTTCAAACTCAGCGCCCTGACGAACGCGCTCCTGGGAGCGAAAACTGCAACAAGCCTACACGCCCAAACGAACTCTCAGCGAACCGCATTAGTGATAATGTGGAACGACAGCCCAAATCGGACAACCCAAGGCCAATGCGGATTGTGCGCATAAAATCGAAAGCTCCCAGAACCAGCGGGACCAACACACCCAGAGAATCGCAATATAGCCCTCAGTTATCAGAGATATCCGCTGAGCGCTCGCAATTAGATGGAAGCATATCGGGAAAGTTGGTAACGCCTTCGCCAAGATTTTACAGCTCAAAGATCGAAGCCGCAAAGTTGGAGAGTTCTGCCTCTGGGTCTAGGGGACCAGGCACGCTTGGTTCGGGTGGACGAGTCAGTTTGAATGGGGGCGGCGGCGTTCATAATATTCCGGCGACAGCCTTGGCACGGCTCACTCAAAGTGAGTATGCCCTCCGACACGGCACTTCAAGCGTTCTTCGATCTACGAAAAGTGCTGGAAGTTCCATACTCGGGCCAGCGAGAAGATTCAAGAGAAGGGCATACGATGAACCAAGTCCCGGCGACGAAATTGTATATATATCTGGGATTGGAGGGGTGGAGGAACCGGAACACCAATCCGAATGCCATGACGAAGCACCACCTGTACACGGCACAGATCAGTCGCAGCCACACGTTATGGCATTAAAATGTCATGATGCTGTTGAACCAGGCGTTCCAAATCTTGAAAATCCCAAGGCAGTGTCGTACACGCGCAACGATGTGGGAAACTTTGTCAACATGAGTTCTCCATCTAAATCCTCAAGCGGTCACCAACGCAACCCACCTGATTTACTATTGGAACATGGGAAGGAGAATGATCAACCTCCAGTGGCCTTCCGAAATAGGAAAAGTACTAACAATCATCTCGACAAGGATACCCATCCACGACCAGGATACAAAGAAAAGCAGAATGCCACTCCGGGCTTCACGTCACCACAACGCAAAGCACTTGGTGTTCTCGGGGTAAACAATCCTCACAGGCCGCCTCCACCTCCCAAATTGTCTGTTCTCCAGATGGCCACAAAAGCTGCAGGCGCAGCAACGGCGTCCAGCGACAGGAAAAAGAGGGTACATGTCACAATCAACAATAATGCGTATCAGCGCTTAGAGTGTATCGGAAGATGCGGCAGTTGCAGAGTTTATCGGGTGATGTCAGAAAACTTCAAAATTTGGGCGCTGAAGAAAGTCTCTCTAGCAGACGTGGATGAGCAAGCAGTGAGGGGGTTCAAAGGGGAGATCGAGCTCTTAAGAAGACTTTCAAAGGTGGACCGTGTGGTCCAACTCAGAGACTGGGAAGTCAATGAGGCTAAGCAGACTCTCAGCGTGGTAAATACATATGGTCCCCAGGTTATGTAATACGTCAGAACCTACTAACGGAATACAGCTGATGGAATTTGGAGAAGTCGATCTCGATACGATTCTTAAGCGCCATATTCACAGTGAGCATCCCAAATTTGATGCTGGGTTCACCCAATTTTATTGGAAGGAGATGCTTGAATGCGTCGCCGCGGTTCATCAACATGATGTGGTGCATTCTGATCTTAAACCCGCGAATTTCTTGCTTGTCAAAGGTTCCTTGAAGCTCATCGACTTTGGTATCGCAAATGTAATCCAAGACGATACAATCAATGTCCACCGAGAGCACCAAGTCGGCACACCCAACTTTATGGCGCCAGAAGCGCTTACTTATGCAAATGCCGAGATTGCCCAACCGAATGGCGAAGGCAAGTTGGTGAAGTTAGGCAAACCAAGTGATATCTGGAGTTTGGGATGTATCTTGTATCTGATGGTGTATGGCGAGGCACCCTTTGCCCACTGCAATAGCAATCTTCAGAAAGCTATGCTGATTACCAACCCACTTCATGTCATTACCTACCCTTCGACAGGGATTGGTGGTGTACGTGTTCCATCTGGATATATCAAGACGCTGAAGGCGTGCTTGACTTGGGATCAGTTCCAGCGACCAGCCATTGAAGCACTGCTCGGCGAGTCGTATCAATTATTATACCCTGATTTTGAAACTGAGAGCAAGGTTGCGATTAGTCAAGAGCACTTGGGAGCGATTTTGCAGAGCGTCATTAGACACTGCAGAGCATCAGGTCTTCCAACAGATCCAGAGGTCGCTACTTGGCAGAGGATTTTCTATGACAAAATCAGGTTGACCAGCGCAGGTGAAACAGATTGAAGGCTGGACTCAAGACACCGGGTGGCTAGTGAAGTTGAGACCTCCAACATAGCTGATTAAAGAGTTGAGCACTCGAACATCAGCCTGCTGTTACAAGGCAACACCAGACTTTTAAGGTACGGTACATGAGTACAACTCAGAGACTACTCAGTGTGCTCAGGTAGCTCAGGTAGCTCAGGTGAGCTGGGTGAAGAGAAGATGAGCCGAGGGTGATTAGCGCCTGAGTAGAAGCGGCGAGTCCACCTACTGACCTTGGGATAAAGAAGAAAAAGTTGTGTTCAACTATCAATATAGATGTTCTTCAAAACCTCACTGTCCTGGATTCAACACGTGCCCTTTCAAAATATTCTGTTGGGACGGACTTCTAGAGTCTATGTGAGTCGCGGCATCGGTCTACCACTACAATGCAACCTCAGGTGAGCGAACAATGACGGTCAAGTCAATGACTGCTTCATCAAAAGCCCAGCCGACCTTCAATGGCGGATCCCATTTCTCGGGGATGAACGACGGACCACCCCTCATGTTGTGTTCAGACAACTCCACATCCTGTAATGCTAGCAGGTGGTCCGTTTTGTGCTTTGCGAGCTCAACGATCCATTCGTAAGAGGAGGGGTCCATGTCTTCACTCAGAAATAAATCTCGCCCGGCCCGGTCGATTCGTCGGACCACTGCATCATCTACAGAATAGAATACACCGATCTCGAGACCGAAGTCAAGCTGACAGAAATTGGCGTTAGAATGTGTAGTACGTTTTGGGCGGCCTACTTACATGAAGCCTTCTTAGGGATCTGGGCAGCAGCCTGTACAACCCGTTCCTCGGAATTCCCTGAGGCAAAGGGGCCAAAAAGCACAACGCAGATGCAGTAAGATCTTTCAATGCAACAAAGCCACTCAAGTCTAATCTGGAGCCATCATGGTTGGGCCAATCTTGGCGTCTGGTATCTAGCTCCAGCCTCGTCAGGCTTTGAGCAACAGGGAACAGAGTCGGCAGAATTCGCATAGGCGAAAAGGTGCGTAACATAGCATCGCGGTCCGCTGGCCAATCGTCGATCCAGTGGGAATTTACGGGTACAGGGCAAATGAGCTCTTTTAGAGAGTCGGCACAGTGAAGAAGAATTGTCTTCATAGCATGAGGACCTATGTACCAGCCTAACTCGAGGACCTGGAGCTCGCTCTTGGTGCCGTGGCGACTGAGCGGGGAGAAAGCCTCTGCAATCTCGCATCTTTGGACGACTTCGACTTTCAGGCGACGGAGATGAGGGAAGAGTACGAGTTTAAAGAGATCAATAACATTGACTAGCGTTTCGTGAAGACTGATGTCTTGCAAAGTCTGCTTAAGGGGCTGGTGTTGGGAAAGCAAACTGGGCACTGCTGATGGCCCATCGCTTTCAGATTGAAGAGAGCGCAGGGTTCGCAAATTCGGCAGTTTGCGTAAAAATGAGTTGAGCTGAGCTGAGCTCAGAGCGGGAAGGTTTCTGTCTGGCACATCCCTCCAAAAAGATACCACCTGATGACCATAGGTTGGATCTCCTTTTAGAGTTCGCTTGAAGAGCTTGAACTTTTGTGATGGTATTCCAAAGAAGATATGATCTGGGATGACGGGCCTAGCCAACCTGGAAAGAGACCGACATGTAAGAGCGAGGCTGAAGAGGGCATTGGGGCCGCGCCGCAGGTCAAGAGCGATTTCTGTGACTATGCAGAGGAGAATATCGTCATTAAGCTCGTAAAGTAACATGGGGCTTGGCACAAATGAGAGAAGTTTCGCAAAATATTTGGTTGGCAAGATTGAGCGACATAGAGGTTAAAATGGCGACTCTTGATATGTGAGATTTAGGCAACAACCACCCCTGCAAATTGCTGACTGTTGGCGTTAGATCCTTGAGAATAAAAATAGATACTTTCACAGAACACGCAAGGTAAAATAGTTCTTCAGAAAAATCTATTGCCCTGTCTAACGTCCGTCCCTGCGTAGAGAGACGCACCCTGTCGCGAGACGAATCTCTAGTTTAGGCATCTTAAGTCTCTCCTTTACATATCTATGAAGCTTTTATTAGTATATGGCTATTCTTTAACTATTTCCGCCCTAGGAAACCAATATACGAAGAGAAAATGACAGTGGTTGATCATATTATCGATTATTTCGTTAATGCTATTGATTGCTGCTCTAGCTGTTCCCCACTACTTAATCGTGAGCGTTAGAGTTTGCTTGAGTTTTGGAGCCCTCAGGGAAAGGTTTTATAAAGAAACAATACAGTTCCAAATTTTAAAGACAGTTAGAGAGGAAAATAAAGAGGTCTGAGAGTTACGCCTTGCGAGGAGAGCGGCATAAAACGCCACATATTTTAGCTTCAGGATTAAGTGTTAATTTGCGTGCATTAGCATACACTAGCTTAATCAAATATACCGCCGGATGGCCTTCTGGGGGGCCTAGTAACCTATTCCGCGTCCAGTTTCTTATAAGCACTAGGATCTCCAAACACCGAGGACGGGTAGTGCGGGAGCGTCTCAAACTCGCAGTTGAGGTGGCATCTGGACAGAATCACGGTTTCCTTCTTGACCTGCTCTGCATCGCATTGCAACCCCGCCTTGTTCCCTTCCCAGGTGATGCCTTGGATCTTTGCACTCCCACCATCATCGTTGCTTGGTTTCAGAACAATGTGAAGTATGTAGCACTCCTCCTGTAACCAGCTTCGAAGGATATGGAGAGATATGTTGCCGTTTTCGTCTGGATCCTCGATTAGCATGTCCCATTTGTCGTCCATGCTTCGAGATTTAAACCCGACTTTGAGCTTTTCCACGTCTGCATCACTGATCGGTAGACCCCAAGGTGCTGTGAGAGGCTCCTTCATGGGCTTTTTCGAGCCTCACTCATATGTCGTCAAAAGCCACTTCTTCATCCCCTCCTCGTCCACCTCGCTGTGTGCATCCTCTTCCACATTGATATCGCTGTCCGTCGTCGGAAGCCCCATCGTAGGCCCCTCCAGTTCCGCATTGCTATGCAAGGCCTTACAGAATGTATTAGCTGTAATGAGTATGGAAATGCTGAGGATTGTGATTGGAAATTCGTACGTACCTGTCGTTAGAAGGTCACGGCAGTTGGTAGTGAATGCGTTGATTGACTTGGATGGAGGATTTAGGAGGTACTAGGATGAAGTTGTGTGGTTGCGCAAAGAAGAAAGAGATTGAGGTCTAGCGTCGGGATGGCGAGGCACTTAAATAGAGGCTATGCGGCGGTGGTGGGGAGTGCAATTACTGTAACTACAACTAGAGACCCTTGATCGCTTGATCGGAGGTACCAGCCCATATGGTAATGTCACATGACACAGCACTCCCTGGCCGCCACAAGGCTGACAATGATTTTTCAGCATCGTGGTGAGGCTTGGAAACCCAAATCCAATTATTCTATAAGTTTAAAAAGCGCAAATATCTCGTGCTGGTGCTATAGGTTAGGGATCCTATTTTACTCCGAATTGACGCCCTGGTGGCCCTCCGCGATTAGGCGCAATGGCGACGACGCAACCGTAATTTTGAGAATAAACAGGATTCGGATTGTTTAGAAGTGGTCATATAATATCAATGACACAAAGCCATAAGAATTTCCTATAGATTCACAAATTTAGAATCACTTGAATTCAAAGTACCTGTAGTTTGTCTCGTCACGGGGTGCGTCTCTTGACGCAGGGATGCACGTTGGGCCTTGGAAACACGATGTTCATGCGATTAAATGTTATTGCGATAGACCATAAGCTTCTATATGTAGTGTGTATATCAAAGCTTCGACTACAAAAATCTTTTCGAAGCTAGAAAAAGAAGGTTCTATATTCAGACTCGCGATTTAATATTCATTATATATATTATCGTACAGCCAACTCCGTTGTATATATGAAGAAGTGCAGAATTTAATTCAAAATAGAGGGCAGTAGAGAATCACACTTTAAATAAATTGTATCCGTACAGTTCGAGTCCTGAGTCAATTTAAGAAACCAACGATTCGATTTTTGATGCGTAACTCAACGATGAAGCTCAACAAGAACGATAATTCGAAAGCTTCGTGCCGGGTCCAGCTCGGAAGCATCTTCAAAACTACCATACCGTTAGATTGAAGTGTCAAATTTGGATATTTTTGGCTTACTCCACTAACGGGAATTGGAGATCCCAGCTCCACAACTACCAAAAGTGTACTTTTCTCACCAGGATACACCAACTGTGACCTTTGTTGATACAAGTCTCTAAAAATTCTTACTGAAACAGATTTACCTCTGTGATATTCGTACATGAGAAGACATTTCTAGAACCAATATTCGTTCAACATCCATCACTTCGTCTTCTTTTTCACAACTTTGCTTTCCTTGACACCACCGTTTTTCTTGCTACCTTGACCACTCTTGCTATCTTTATCACGCTTCTTTGGAGGAGGTCGAGGACGCTTGCGATCTTTTTCTTCGCAATCTGGGCATTTTCCTGGGTGCTTTCGTGGCTCCACCTTCTCCTCGCCTACTTCTTTGCAATTCTCTTCAGCGACTCCTTCCATAAGAACATGAAAACACGGACTTTTCCTAATGAAAGTTCTGTGCTGGCATTTGGTGTAAGCCTGTGTCCAATAATTGCACATTGCGACAGGCCTCGGATGTGTTTCAAGTTTGAGAAGCAGAAGGTAGATAGCGAAATAATGTAGTGTGTAACCTGGAAAGGGAGCAAAAAGTTCAAACTTTGATGTTCGGAATCCACTAGTTATAGAGCTCTTACTCACTCACTTGTGAATGCCTCTGCTTTCCGCGACATCGACTCGACATGCACAATAAGTCAGACTCCATAATCATCCCCAAATATTGAATCAAACTGCAGAAGAATGGCGATAGCCGCAAGATCTTGAATCATTGGGGGTTCTATGCCGTCGGCTTGACATATCTTTGGAGCATTGTTCACGAACTCCATAACCTGGGCCAAGCGAAAATCACTTATGAAAGCATTCACAAACGATTCCAAATCATGGCCCCTATCTCGAGGCTTATTAAGAGGAGAAGAGAGAAGGCTAGGCGCTATAACTTACGCTTTTATAGACGCGCAATCTTTTGGACTGTTTTGTTTGCTTAGCCCCTGAGCCCCTGAATTGCTCGCTTGTAGATCACGTGCGCCAATTTAACTCGCGCTCGGGCTGTTTACTAGCAACGCGTAGCAATTCGCGACTCCACCCCACTTTGTCTCTCATCACCAACGACCTCAGGTGCCTCAATTGCTCGAAATGTCGCACGACCAATACATCGCCATCCGAAGATTCATCGTGCGGCACATACAGGACCAAGATTTCGCCGAGCACGACGGCCTCCCCGGTCGAGTCCTGATCCAATTGTGCCTGGAGCGCTTCTACCCCGACCTGGAAGAGCCCGAGGCTGTCCGGACCGAAAAGAAGTCAACTGAGGGCGCAATTAGGCGCATGGTTGAGGATTCTATGTTACAGCCGGTGAACAAGAACCAAAGGATTGTTTTTCGTCTGGATCCATATTTCAATATCAAGGATAAGATGAATGCGACAGCGAGCCAGCCGAGCGAAGATCCACAGAGCACACAAGAGGCATTGGAGGCGCTCGAGAAGGAAAGGAGCCCAGATATGGGGGATGAGGATATGGAGCAGCAGCATGATGATGACTTAGATCAACAATTGGCGCAGCAATTGGATGAGTCGATGAACCAGATGGAAGACGAGGCCGAGGGAGAAGTGGATGTGCCGGCTGAGAGGCGGCAATCTGGGTGGGTGCAAAAACCTGCCGATAAAGAGGTAGAAAGACAGCAGGTTGGCCGGGAGGAAGAAATTTCACCCAACGGAGAGGTCAGACACCAGCAAGATGACCCGGATGAAGATATGGAAACACCGGCAGAGACACGCCAGGAGAATCAAATGGTGGAAGTTGTGGATAATTGTATGAGGAGACACCAAGAGGCACAAGAGGCTGCTAGAATAGAGGCAACTAGTGAGGAAAATCTCTAACGGACCCCAAGGATTCGATGCTAATTCTCTCTCGTGCACAGGACATGCAGAAGCTTACGCCGAGATTACGCGAGGGGCAGCCCCTATGCCGCGGGAACAAGAAGGGGAAGAAGAGGAAGACGAGGATCCGATCAGAACACCCGGCAGGAAGCGTCGGAGACTGTTGGAGATTGCGGCGAGTGATGCTTCAAGCAGCTTTGATCTCATAAGCCCAGGAAAATATGCAAACTCGACCCCGCGGCGGAGAATGAATCGGCCAGGCACACCTCTCTCTGCCTCACGGCGACGTTCTGCACCCACCGGCACATACTATTCACCGTCAAAGCAGAGGTCACCAAGAGATATGGAACCTAGAATAGTGAAAGAAGAGAGGACGGCAAGTCGTACTACAAACCTCGTTCGGAATTGTGCGTCTAACAAATTCTCTAGGATACCTCTCCAGCTTGGTTGAAAGCGAAAGTCAATGAACTTCGTTCGGAATATCCTAATAGTTCGATGATAAGTGAGAATGGACTTGTCAAATGCTTAGATTGTGACGGGAAGACGTTCAGACCAACAGGAAACCAAAGCCTCCACGGTTTCATGACACATCTCAGAAGCAAGACTCATCAAGCCAATGCCGCCCATCGACAGGAGAAGCTAGCGCCCTCAAAATGCTATTTTCCTACCAGTATTCCGGCCATTGACTTCAACATGGCCCAAGCTCCGCTAATGGTGTTTGCTAATCAGAGACAACAGCCACCGCAGGATTTGGCAAGTGCAGCAAGCGTATTTGTCAAGGCACTTGAGGACGATGCGCATCAGAGGGGAGTTCGAACAATGTTAATGGAACATCGAGTACAGGACATTCAAAAGCAGAACAAAGCGCAGCAAGAGCGTATCAATACTTCGCTTGGGGAGTTCGAGCGTCAGAAGACCGAGCAGCAGGAGCTCGTGTCCAGTATTCTTGTGTCAGCGGAGGAGAAACAGAAAGAATTATCTCTGGACGTCAGTGATCGTGTCCGGTCAGTTGAAGAGACAAGCAAGTGGCAGCTGCGAAAGGTGGAGGATCGCATGACTGCCTCGCAAGAAGAATCCACGGCCATAATCAAGGACATGAGTAAAAAGCTAGCCCAGTCCGATGAGAGGAACTACAATAATATTCAAGGCATTGCGGAGCGTGTCAAGGAATCCCAAAAGACTTTTGACGAGCGGGATTCCCAACTTACCGAGAAGATAAAGAATCTCAAGGAAATCAATGAGGGACAAAACGTCATCATCCACGAGTTGGAACTACAGCTTGCTAAGAAGACGGAGTATCTTCAAGAAGTGGTCGAATCACAAAACGATAAGATCCAAGCTCTACAGTCACAGGTTGGTGACAGCATGCAGGAGGTAAAGAAGTACCAGAAGACTGCCGAGGCACAAAGCAACGAAATCCAGAACTTGAGGTCAAAGGTTGGCGAGACTACCGATCAGATTACGACTTCCAAGGAGATCATCAATAGACAGGGTGAAAAGATTTGCACCCTGGAGTTACAACTTGCCGAGAAAATGGCGTCTCTTACGAAGGGGATTGAGGCGCAAGAAGAAACTATTTACGATTTGGAATCGCAATGTCAACTGCTCACAGATTCCCGGCAGCAGCACGAGAAGACGATAGCCGACCAGATGGAGGCACACATGCGGCAGACCGAAAAGCAAATTTCGGGGATGAAGCAAGAGAGCGTTCAGCAGGCTGATCGACTGCAAAAACTTGAAGAGGCCAACTCAAAGCAGTTGAAAACAATACAGTCGCTGGTGACCTGGGCCCATAATTTCAAGAAAGCGCATGAAGAGCAGTCGAAAATCCTGAACCGCCGAGAAGCTGCCCGGCAGAAATTTGAGCAAAACACGTCGGAACAGCTTCAAATTTTGGAGAAGAGGAACAAGGACCAACAAGAGTCTATAGAGGACTGTGAAGCTGTCATTCCTTCAATCATAGAGGATTTCAAGGCCCTGAGTGAATTTGTACAGAAAACACCTCATCGAACAACCACCAGAAATTCTGCCAGTCCCGTCAAGACACGTGCTTCAGTATGACTTGTTGTTCCCGCGTCTGTTGCCTTCCTGTAAAATTCCAGCAAGGTGTATGGAGTTTGGTTGGAAGGAGTTTATAATGTTGGAAATACCTATCAACATTTCGAGAGAGTTTTTTGCACAGGGTTGGATGATTTGGATGGGTTATGACGCTTTCGGTAACCAGTTACGCAATTTTGCTAGTCGTTTTAGCATATGGCATAATACCCAATTAGAAGCTCTTTCGATTTCTCGGGCCTCCCGAGGTCTGAGGTGCATCTGTGGCACAGTTTTTAATACCCAATCCCAAGCCTGTTACTGTTTGCGCCTAACCTGAAATGATGTCGGCCGAACCCAACTTCATGACTGCTTATCTGGCAAGTGGCACAAATAGACTGCAGCCAGTGGCTTTGCGGCTTAATGCAGCCGTTCTGTTCCAGGGGCCAGCGGGGCGGGACCAGAGTTTCTATGAATTTAATTGGGTATCGCTGCGACTCGGGTATCCTCAAGTTCAGCCCTGCCGCGCCCCTACAAAAGAATGCGCTGAATGACCAATGGAGGTGAAGCTATGGTCAGCGTCATCAGCAGGTTGCAGCACCAGCAACCTGTTTCGGGTAGTAAGTGTATACGTCTGCTTGTGGGTCTCATTTAGATGCGACCTTTAAGTAATATTCAATCCCCTCCTTTTGTCGATGTCCTGATTACTCCAACTTTGCTCTCTTTGCCCATCCTCAGAACTCTCCTAGAACAAGATAATAACTCAATCACCATGACGAAACCATGGGCAGACCAACCATTCGCTCTGATCCCTCCACCAACAGCTTCAGATGGAGTTCGTAGCCTCCCCAAATCCAAGTTCAAACCCTAACCAGAAATCCCAGATCTCCAAAGAGACGGTGCAAATCGCATCCGGCATGACCTTTGCGCACAACCTCATGTTCCGCACCCTCAACTCCATCACCTTACAATACGGCCAACTCAGACTCCCCACCGACATCGCCGATTTCCTCACCTATTGCCAATGCTTCCACGAAATGGTGCATTCGCACCACCACCATGAAGAAACGTTCTTTTTCCCGGCCATTGAAGCCTATTCTGGCGTCAAGGGAATCATGGACACGAATTTCGCGCAGCACCAAGCATTTGAAGGAGGGGTGAAGAAGTTTGGAGAATATGTTTATAGTTGTAAGGTGGAGAAGTGGGATAGGGCGGTTTTCAAGGATCTATTGGAAGGTTTTACGGGGAATTTGGTGACGCATTTGAGGGAGGAAATCCCGACTTTGTTGGCGCTCGACAAGTATGGTGGCGAGAAGTTGAAGAAGGCTTGGGCGGATATGGAGAAGGAGATTTTTCAAGGGCCGATGGATATGGTAAGTTAATGAATTGTCTTGTCGTTGAGGAGTTAGGTTGCTAATCGGGGCATAGTATCGTGTCCTTCCATGTGGGCTGGGCAGCATCGATAATACGTATTCTCCGGACCGGGCGCCTTTTCCATTTTTTGTTCCCTATTTGTGTCATTATTGGTATATGAGGAGGCACAAAGGAGCGTGGAGGTTTTCTCCTTGCACGGTGTTTGGGAAGCCCAAGGAGTTGCCGTTTGCAGTGGAGGAGAAATGAACAGCGTTGAGTGATAGGCGTTTCTTGGTATATTATATCAAATCTTGGCATTTCAGCGATTGGTATGCATCGTTATAAATATTTGCTTTTGTACAGACACAGGAGGAGTAGTGTGAGTGGCATCCCTCTTTTGTATTGTCATGAATGGTTAGACAGCAAGAAACAAGTAATTCAGGCTTATCAATGAACACTTAGGACCTTGCCAAACTGTTCGCTCCTAGCACTGGAAAAGTGACAGTTCTTTTTCGACATCTGGCACGAGGGACACGGTGGACTTTTCCTTGCCTTCTTGCTTCTCTAGGTAATTATTGTGGAGCGACCTGGTTCTGAACGAAGACAACCATAACAGCAGAAAAACTGCACGCCTGCCGTTAGCGCTATTCTCTAAATTGCCATTACAACGATGAAAACTTACCCAATAGTGGCGAGAAATATCTGGTCCCTTGAGCTGGAACTCGAGAAAAGAATCAGACCGAGTGCAAAGATAGCTGTGAAAATTGCAATGAGCTTAAGCACCAAGTCTCTCGAGTTGATTTTAGCAAGGATAATTATGGCGACGGTCGGGAGGAGGCATCCCACCACGGTGGTGACTATGAATACCATGCGAAGGATAGATAACCCGGAGTAGTAACTGGTGGTTATGACATTGCCCGCCCTATTTATGACATCGCCCCCAAAGTATATGTCCCTGTCGGCTCTATAGAACGGAAGCTGTGATGAAGAAAAGAGAGGGTCGATGAATTTATCCCATAATGGAAGGATGACCTTTCTACGCAAGTCCGCATAGAGAGGGATGAAGCTATGATGAAACCATAATGTCAAGGCATCGGTTCTTGCGAACCCCTGGCGAGGGAAAATGAGATTCTCGTGAAACACATGTGCGATATGCTTGCGTTCAAGATCTGGAGAGATGAAGAGGCTGGTGAAGAGGGTCCAAAATCGCGCCGCCAATGATTGTTCTGGTAAGCCCAGTGTCTCCATACTCCCCCAAGTTAAAGCACCATCCCCAACAATGTAGGAACCGTCACCAGAAATCCGTGCTGCGCATTCCTTCAAGGAATAAACATTTCCGTCATCAGCTTTTGTGAAGTTCGATACCTTCGACAGCCGTAGAAGTGTAGCATCTTTCGCACGTAGGTCAGCCATAACTCTCATAACAAGGCAAACGACGCACTGTATTTCTCTAGAATATTTCGAATTTCCTCAATCAGAATCCATTGTTTGGGCGGTTCTGCGTTTTCTGAAATTGCATGATCTCGAACGCCGAATAGTACGCTCAAGTTGTCTGCAAAATGGGCTTGAGCTCCCTCGCCGTTATAATAGTCTTTGTATTCCTCTTGGTGTAGTTGTTGTCGTAGGTAAATTAATTCCGCTTGATAATAAAGCAGTGACTTTATGGCCAGATCCGAGAAAGATGGGAAAGCTTCGAGCTCGGGGTTCTTGGAAATCAATTGTGCTAAGGCCGGCCATCCAGGAACTGGGATCGTAACATCCTTAGGGTCAGGACGACGCACCCCACTAGGACCTTGGTTGGGTTGTTCTGGGGGTGTGAATATCCCGGACATGCTAGTAGTTACTTCTAGGCTAGACAGAGGCAGTCTTCTTAGGCTTCAGTTAAATGATATTTGTGAAGTGAAGCAGAGACTTAGAAATAAGGGAGGAGGCCAAGCGAAGTTGACTTTCCAGAAACTTGTGAGGCAGGTGCACACTGGGGACAAGTTCGGACACCCCAAGTGAGTCATATATATAGTGCATAATCAATGGCTTGCGATGCGTTGGCATAGCACCTGCAGTATCCTGCTGCAGGTTCAGGTATGAGGAGCGTAAAGGTTGCCTTGGCCTTTGGTCATTACTTTGCGGTGGCATTCCTCTCCCGTGGCCCACATGTCCAGTACGATTGATTGGCAAAATCAAACGAAATTGTCTGCTTGTGGAAAGCCACATATTGCACTTATCGAAAAGAGCGCAAAGTGGTGCCGTAGTTGGGGGCTACGAATCAGATCTCTCAACTACCCTTGTTGCGAATTTTTGTGTAACACACCTATTGGCCACAACCCACGAGAGCCTAGGACCTTGATCTCGAAGCCAATCTTCGAACGTCCCAGCTGGAGTGCACTTGTGCAGCGCCACGAGGAACCCACCCTCGACGGCTGCTGTGAATCCGGGGAAGAGGTAGGTAATAATAAATGTAATACAACTAGGGACTAATGCAATCTTCTAAAATTGAACTTAAGTAAGAGTTTCGGTGACGTTATCATGCCTTCCGTGTGAGAAAAAACTGTGGCGGAAGTAAAAGCTTGTGCAATGCCACTTGGCTAGCAAACACCCCCAACTTTCCCCATTTGTACAATACTCTGACGCAAACTCATTGCTGTATCATCAAAGCCTCTCCTTTTTAGGGAAAAGAATCTTTCATATAAGAAATCACCTCACCGGTACAGTTATTAGCCAATTCAGCATCTCGCGTTCTCGAAGCAGTAGCTGATTAAAAACCTGGACTTTCAGAAAGCGGAGGAGTAACACTGTGGCCTAGTTGCAAGACAGGTATACACAAAAAGAGTACTATGGTGACTTTCGCCCAAACAATTTTATAAGCAATCTAGTGTGGCGCAATTTGATTCTGAATGAAAACGACCATGATAGCAGAGAAGCTACAAAATTCCTGTCAGTAGCGTATCTCAATTTTGTTGACAAATTTGCGAGTATGGAAAGAGACTCACGTGATAGTAGCAATGAAAACCTTCTCTCTCGACCTACGAGACTGAAGTACAAATAGTCCCATAGCGAAGAGACCTGTAAAGGTCGCAATGAGTCCAAGGACCAAGTTCTTTGAATCGACGAAGGCAAGAATGCTAATAGCCGCTGTGGGCAAAAGACACGCCGTAACCGTTGTAAGAATCATTGCCACACGTAGAATGTATGCTGGCGAGTGATAAACTGTGATATCGCTTGTGAGCTTGCCCTGGAGGTTGTTTTCTATCGCTGTCGGTGAAACGCCCCTCTCAAGATCTTCGACAGATCTTGGGGGTTGTTCCCGACGCCAGGCAGCCCATGCTTCAAAAGCTTGTGTCCACGGAGAAACAATAGCGCGCAAAAGTGGATTAAGGTATTTCCCCCTTAGCTCGAAATAGAAAGGAGCATAACTGCGAAGCACCCATAGAGTGATGCGATCTGGTCTTTCCCCCTTACGAGGCTGAATCAGATATTCTGGAAGATCCTTCTCGGCGACTTCATAATTGATGGTTGGAGGAGTGAAAATACCAGTTATGAGGCCCCAAGTCAATAACGGTAATGATTTGGGCTTTTCCGCATCCGATGCATAGAGATTGCCCCAAGTGGAGGCGCCGTCGCCTGTGAGGGATGTGGAACTTGAGGTCGCTCTTCTCGCGATGTATCTGAGACTTCGGAGACTAGAGTCGTCAGCGCCTATAAATTCCGAGGTTTGTGAGCATTGAAGGAGTGCATGATCTTTGCGAAGAATAAAATCAGCCCTTTGGTTCCTTTTTATGGACCTCTCAAATTATCTTACTGTATCTTTCGAGAGTAGTCCGGATCTTTTCAATGAGGACCCATTGTTCGGGAAGATCTTTCTGTTCGGGAAGGTCTTTGTTCTTTGTAATTGCCTCATCCCGAGCCATGAACAAGAAGGTTAAGTTGTCCGCGAAATTGGAGGAGTCTTCACTAGCGGCAGTACGATAGTCGTTCCACTCTGCTCTATGTAACTCTTTCCGCAGGTAAATGAGCTCGGCTTGATAGTAAAGCAATGATTTGATTGTGAGGTCCCTGAAAGATGGGAACGCTTCCAGTAGAGGCCATTGAGAGACAAATTTGGCTAAAGTTGGCCATCCAGGCACAGGATAGTTGACATTGTCCGCAGGATCATTGGTCTCTTGCGCTGAAGCAAATGCGAGGGCTGGCGACTCTTTTGAGGTTGTAGGCATGCTCTCGCTCCTTGGGACTGGGCTATTGGCGGCGTAGACTGACGACATTTAGAGGATGGTGTGGAACCAAATGTGACTCCAAAAAAAGTATTTTGAGTTATGAATGACAAAACCCGCAAAGTGTGGCAAAACTACCTTGTTATAGAAACCGTCCTATGAATACGAGCTTGGCATGTGAGAAGAAATGGTTGAACATATCAAGAAAGCAATTTATTTTGGGTATAGCACAGCATTGATGCGCTGGCGTGGCGTCTGCAGCGCTGTGACACAGCATGATAAGCTGAATGTCAAAATTGGCTTATATTGATTAGCCAATGGCGTAAGCATAACCCCAAGTTGAATCGCAATGAAAGTCACATCTTCATCGAAAAAGCAAAGATAACGCTTCACTCTGTGGAAACCAACGTGCGGGGTTTCCCAGAAACAGTAGGGTTGGTCGGCAACGTCAAATCAGCTTGCTCAGAAGTCCCTTGCTGGTGTTTTGTGTGTAACCCCATCTGCAAGCCACTTCCCACGAGAGCCAGCGGTTTCTATCTTCTCAGAGGCTTCGAGTGAGGTAACTGCGTAACGGCTATGGTTAGCATTTTTATATCATAAACTTTTGCAAACACCAAAACAGGATAAAAATATATTCCATGTAACCTCAATAATAATGACTGGAGACTTCTTTGGTAGTTGAACTCTAATTATTCAATCTTCGTTCCATATTCGGTTAGTAGGCATGGCCGCCTCTACTTAGGCGCTAATCACCCTCGGCTCAGTCAACTCGCCTGAGCTGCATGAGCACCCTGAGGAGCTCCACCTAAGCAGGCGAAGAGTTCGGGAGCATCTCGCTACCCTGCTTCCTCCTTTTTACAAAAGGTACCTCTTTACGAAGACCGCGGTCGAAAGTCGGGAGAATATAGGGCGTCATCCACTACAATGCCCTATAAGGTCAAGTAGTTCTTACTAAAAACGCTATATTTACAGGCGGTGTAGCCTAAAGGCATGATTGGGTCGTTTGGGTGCATGCCCTGTAAATTTCGCTACCAGAGCCTACCCCCACGCTCTGTCTTTTCACACCCGGTCCAGATGCGGATTTCGGGATGGCGCCTACCTATGTTCCCGGCTCTCAATACACGCCCGACCGCAAGGATATCATAGTCGTTGGCCAGAAAAACGGCAATCTGTACGCTTTATGCGCGGATGATGGAACGACGTTATGGGCAACGGTCGCTACTATTGGTGGTATTGGAGGCGGTTTGAGTTAGGGCATGGCTGTTGATGAAACCCAGATCTATTACACGGCTCTCAACGGCGGAGGGCTTCCATGGCAATTACAACCTCAGAATGTGACTATTGACTATAGTGCCTGTGCCGCCGTTTCTTTGCTGACTGGCGACTTTGTTTGGGAACCCCGGTTCCGGGGGGTGGGGGACTTATACGCCTGCGACTGTAGTAGGAGATCTGGTTTTGGTTTCGAATGGTGGATTGACTACCGTTAATAGGTCGCTTGTTGCACTCAAGAAGACGACTGGCGATATAGTTGCTCAGTTTGAGGCAGGTCCTGATTTCAGAAGTGGAATTGCTGTTGTAGGCCAAAGTGTGATTTCTGGTGTGGGCTATTCTGGAATCATCGCTGGTCCGTCGGTCGGTGGTCTCTTTGTTATGCGTTTGAGTTAGATTCATAACCTTGGTTTTTTGGATTATATTGCATGGCTTAATGTATTTGAGTGTATACATATGGATTTATGCTCTCGCTTGTCTTTAGGAAGGAAGTTTTCTTGATCTCTTGTATTTAGCGAACAGCAAGAAGCGAGGGCTTTAAGGCTGATATTGTACCGTTGTATGATATAAGCTTTGCATTAGGCTAGTGTTAGTAAGAGTCTGATCGATGAGGCTAGGAAGGTATTGGGGAATAGAAAAGAATTGTATTGCTATCTCTGGGACTAATAGTCCTTAGCGTTATGTAATAATTCTTAATTCTGTGTTCAAGTTAAAGGTATTCATCTGCAAATGATCCGCTACATCTGACCAAGATCTATCTGGGTAAGTCCCCTTTATTTTGAAGAGACAACAAACTTATTCCTTAGCTCGAATTTGTTCCAAAGAGAACGCAGAAGCAAGACATATTAGCTTTTCAAGATATGGCATGTGCTGATTAGGATTGCATGAATATGAAATCGTTGGATGACGTACTAAATGCATGGACAAAGTCTAATAGTAGATTTTTCAAAATTTACGCGATACTTTGGCCTTAATATCTTAAATACATTCATTGCAATGAAAACCAATTGAACTCTCAAATCAGGAAATTTAATGATAGCCACCTATCCAAAACTCTGCCCAGCCTAGTTGCATTCGTGCCAATATAAGAATTCGAGATTAACCGGTAGAAATAGTTGACTATTTCAAAAGATTCCGGGAGGTAGACTAGTAGTATTCGCAATTGACTGATTTGAATACGGGACTTCGTAATTCTCTATTGGGATTCGTATTTCAGGAATATTTTGTAAACAGGTCAAGATACCACTTTCACAATTAGTATTTATCTCTTCATCTTATTAAATAAAAGAAATTTAAATAGTGACTAACTCGCAAACAGAAGAGCAAAGCTTAGTAGGGTAAGGAATAGGAGGAATTGAAAGGAGAAAGGAATTCTTACAAGTCATCTACATTACAGTCAATCATTGACATAATCCCCTTTTTATATGTCCACGTCTGTATCACCGACGCAACACGCGGTCTATAAATTCCTCAGCAACCATTTCCTATCCCAAGTTCCCAACCCAGATTCAAGGATTGAAAAACTACTTACACGATCGGAATAACCGAACAATTAAAAGACTGTTCAATATCAAACTCTCCATCCCCTGACAAGTCAACCTGGGCAAATGCCCCACCCGGACACTCCAACAGCGGAGTCTCATCACACGAAACTCCACAATATGCCTTATCACCAACGGGTTCACCGCCTGCGGCTCCTTCACCACCAATGTAACATTTATCATTTTCAAAGGGGCCGGTGCCAGGACAGGTTTGTACTTTGCGATCGTCAGAAAAGTGGACGTTGAAGGACATGAGTTGTGTGGGGGATGTGGCAGAAGCAGAGGAATTGAATTGGGTGTAGTTGAAGTTTGTGATGATGTAAGCGGATGGGAGGGGACAGGACGCGTTGTAGGGGTTATAAGAGGTTCTGTTGTATAGTGGCAATGGGCCTTGGGGACACCATAAGCAGATTCCTCCTGGAACTTGTGGAGAGGGTAGGGCTGGAGTTGGAGTTGGCGTTAGGAATAAGAGGAAGCTTATTATGATATTTTTGAAAGTTGACACATATTTTAATAGTGACATAGCGAGGATGGGCGAGATAAAAAGGCAATAGGGTTCCAGAGACTTCTGTAGACTTAGAATAGGTTCTATATTATAAATAGTAATATTTTGAAACGAATAGAAGCAACTCATTTTGTGTGAGCGTTACTAGTACTTATACTAGCTTGTGAGCACTTGCAGAGCCCGATCGTACTTTTCCCCATCCCAATAAGGAAATCAACATCGACCGAGGGCCTCGGTCGACAGACGTGCGTAAATTGACGAACGGAAGGATTCTGGGTAAAGCTCGATGCAATATACCTTTATTGTTATGTGAATAGCCGCTATTTGGTTAAACTACATACCTATATAATTTCTAAATTAACAAATTGGCTGAGTCGTCGAAGCTAGATATGAGGTCTGGACATGAGGCGTGAAAGACTTTGGCAAATAACAAGGTCTAATGGGCAAGGGGCGGCGGCGAACTGACCGCGGCTCGCGATCGCGACGTACAGGTTGCGGGCCGCCGTCATGCTGGCGGCCTCACATGGCTTCTAGGTATTTTCGTCATCCTAGAACAGTACTTGAATAATAAAGTTGAATCGACGACTTTATTGCACGAAAATTACTCTCTCCCTATTGTAAATTTAGACGCCAACGCCTTAAAGATATATCGACTGCGTCTTTTTAATCCCCCACGCTAATCTATCTACTGCTTACTCGTCGTTCTCTCCCCCTAGCTACTCAGTTGTCTTATTACTATTAGAAACGTTACTTATTAAGTATATTACTATTTACTTACTACTTTTCCTCGCCGTTAATATAAACTTTAATAATAGTAGTTTTATAATACCTTTTATATAATTTATTAAGTCTTATTAAAAACTATTTATTAAATTTAAACTTTTTATTATTTACAATTTTATTATATTATTGAATTTATAAACTATATTTTATAAATTAATATAACTAATTCATTTTTAATGAATGACTTCGGAAAGAAAGCGTATGCGCCAGGCCGTAAGATATTTGGAACCCTTCGGAAAGGGAACGAGACCTTGTTCCCGTCTCCGATATTTTCCAGGTGATCAGAGAATCGAAAGCCTCGTTTCTTGAAAAGGTCAGAAAAAGAGCCGCAGAAGAAAAGGAAGACTCAGACGATTCACTCATTGCCAATGGCATGCCAGCAATCCCCATTGATCGCTCGTGGATAGGCTTGCAACCCGAAGTTAACCCAGATGTCGAAGATATCTATGAACTTCCCTATCAGGTCCACAACGTTCAGATTCAATACATAGCTAAATCACCTGGCCCTCAGGTTCTGCCCCTGTTTGCACTAGTAGCCATTAGTACAGACCCGGCAATTCGATGTAATGCCGAGGGATGCATTCGAACATTCAAAAACCGACATGAATATAGGCAAAACTTGTCTCCCCCTAGTTTATCTTGACATACTAATCATCTTTCACTTAGTCGACATCTCAGATACCGCAACAAAACGCATCTATGCCTACACTGTTCCAGAAAATGTGGCACCATCGCGCATCTGTGGAGACACGTAAATGCTGTACATCATTCTAGAACAAAACACTTCTGTGCAGTTCAAGGGTGTAAGTATATGGAGACAGTAGCAAGGACGAAATTCTTCACGAGGAAGGATCATTTGGCAAGGCATATTCGACGCAAGCACGGTGGCCAACAGGAGGTAATCGAGTCATCGTCCGGCACAAACTCTCCAGCCTTGGCCGACGGATGAAGTAACTTTGTTTGAGATGATACTGGCCATGTTGGTGAAAGACAAGAAAAGGAAAGTTACGGTAGGCGAAGGAAGGTTCCTCGATGACCTGGCGTAGTAGACACAAGCGGAACTTGAAAGTCAACAAATCTTTCGAATATGTATGAGACAAATGATCTGTATTTTCGTCCCACTAGTTCTTTTGGTATACCCCGAAAGCCATGTACACTCTCCACTTGGGCGTCCCCAAGTTTCCAGAGTATCGATCAAACCACGGGAAATTCTTGACATGAGGGATCCAAATCTGAGAAAGAACTTGTAAGGGGGCAGAAACGGATTCCCGGGCAAAATTCAGTAAGGAAATTGTAGCCGAGAACGAGGAGGCCAAAATGGGCATTATAGTGCTCAGGGTGGGTAGGCTCTGCTTAGGCATGCTCAGGCTCTCCTCTGGCTGCTTACCCTTAGCTCAGGTTAAAGCGGCCGCTACTCGAGATTAGAGTCTGACTTTTCTGGTGGAATTGCAGCAGAAATCCCAACAACTTCCTTAAACCGTCGGTTTCGGAAAAGACTGTACACAAAATTGGGGGAACAAGTCCAGACGCTTATGCTAAGCAAAGAAAACAAGTTCCGAAATCCAATTTAAGTGAAATCCCTTCCAAGAGACTTCTCCATCAACGTAAAACGTTTCGGACTTAGACTTCCTCAGCACAACACACAAGAAGAACCCAGGCAGAGAAGAAGATGGTCTGCACTTTGAAATTTGTGAGTCCAGCTTATGTGATATTGTAGTGTCAAACGATGCAAAATTCCCGATTCGGACGAACAGAGGCTCATTATTCCGGTTTTCCGGTGGTACCTCCCGGAAACTCAATCACAACAGACCACTGCTTCGCTGTCGGACGAATATTCATTCTCGGACTCAAAAGGACATAAACAGTCGCCTCGGAGCTTGCGGACTTTGGGGACATACAAGAATTTCGTTCTACATAGCTCTCTGTATATAAAGCTCAGGTTTTCCGTCAATATGACTGAAGCTCTCATTAGTTTCAAAGTTGAATTTGAGTACTTCTCTCCAACAGCATTAATTCAAACAGAAAATCATGGCAGCAGAGATGACCGAGAGCAGTATCTCCACAACTTTCGATCCCGTCAAGGACATCCCCTCCCTCAACGGAAAAGTAATCCTCATAACGGGTGCCAACACTGGGCTAGGGAAAGCCTCGCTCCTCTCCCTCGCAGCCCATAATCCGTCCACAATCTACCTCGGCTCACGCTCTCTCACCAAAGGCTCTTCCGCAGCTGCGGAAATCCTCCATATTATCCCAGATGTAGATATCAAAGTCCTCGAACTCGATCTTTCCTCTTTCGAGTCTGTGAGAAAGGCTGCTGCGAAAGTCACCGCCGAGGCAGGACGTTTGGATATCCTGATGTTGAACGCGGGCATCATGGGAGTCCCGGGTGGTGTTACGGAGGAGGGGTATGAGATCCAGTTTGGGACGAATCATATGGGTCATGCGCTGTTGACGAAGCTTTTGCTGCCTCTGCTCGAGAAAACTGCAAGTGAGCCGAACGCAGACGTGAGGATCGTATCGGTGACTAGTCATACGCATCAATATGCGCCGAATGGTGGGATACGGTTTGACGCTTTGAAGTCGAAAGCTGAACAGCTGCCCGGATATGCGAGGTATGGACAGAGCAAGTTAGCGAATATTTTATGGGTGAGGGAGATGGCGAGGCGGTATCCGATGTTTGTGATTGCGGCGGTACATCCGGGAGTTGTGGATACAGGGCTTTTGGCAAAGGCGACGGACCTGGGTTTACCGGCTGGAATGAGCGGTGCTGTGAATCGGTCGTCGGTCTCTGTTGAGGAGGGAGTGAAGAATCAACTGTGGGCGGCGGCGGGGAAGGATGTTGCTAGTGGGGAGTATTATGAACCGGTGGGGGTTGGTGGGAAGACGAGTGATTATGGGAGGGATGACGAGCTGGCAAAGAAGTTTTGGGAGTGGACGGAGAGCGATCTTGATGGATATCTTGCTGAGTCTGGTTCAGGATTGAAGTTGTAAGGTAATCTAAACTGTTGGTCGCCATCTCCTATCCAGAATAAGCTGTTCAGTACTATTTTTTGAAGCTCAATGCGCCTTTTTCTTCAATAGGGGACTTTAGAGTATGAATATCTATCACTTATCCCTCTCAGCTCGCTTTTCAATCCCCCTTCATCGACTTCACGGCTCTCAAAACTCAGTCGACGTTACTTTGCTGCACGAGAATATTGGCGGAACAAATTTCAAAATTTTGCAGTCAACCAATGCCTTGTGCGTTAGGGGGGTGCCCAATATCTGTTTAGATGCTTTCCCTTTGACGTGCTTAGCCAATGTAAACAGTTTGGAACACACCACAGACCCATGAAGGCAGTTGCTGATGATCCGCTGTCAGCGGTTTGTCATGTATCCAACATTTGGCCAATCCCACACGCTCGTATACGATCCTCGAATCGATTTTCCGTGAGGTAGGGCAGAGGAGTAAAATAGGCATCTCGGCCTGCCAAACTGAGAAATTGACGTCCCAATAGAGTAGCATGGCCACCAATTCGGTTCCGCTTTCAAGTCCCGGAGCCCCACGATGGAGCGCCAGCTCGGATTTCGCGAGCGTGATGTCAGGGAATGTGACGGTGAATCCGTCAACTTCATGGAACTTAAAGCTTCCTGAAGGTTGCTTCTTTGTCTCGGATACAGTTGCCTTGAAGGTCCAGCCGGTGAGAGCAATGTACTGAGCAACCAGCTGACTCCTAGATTGTTGCCATGGTAGTTCGTGCACCTCTGTCCAGAGCACTTTTGAATCTCCATCCTTGGACAGAATCCCGACTTGCACTGTTGGAGCAGCATGCATTTTACCAGCCAGTGCCTTAAAGCTGGCACGCCGGTAGCCATCATTTGCGGCTTTGTCAACCTCCTGCCACCCTGCCCACGTCCAACTGGGAAAGATTTCTCTGCGTTTGAGGAAGGGAGAGAACTTGTGATACCAAGCAAGGGCACGCAGTAATGCAGGGGCCAAGTCTAATGCCGTTAGATCCGAATCGATTGGGGAGCCCAGGGGAAGATAAAGGGGAAGGCCGGATAGTACTAGAAATTGGCAATTCCCTATCTTGTTCCAGTGGGAAAAGATTCCGCTGATTGCTTGAATGGCATCTTCGGGGCGCGAGAGCTCTGTAGAGAAATATGAGGCGATATTGTCATCTATAGGTACGACGCCTCTTTTTTGCGTTAGGCTCTCGATGCGAAAATCTTTGACGAATGTCTTGGCCTTGCGATGTCGACTTCCCTCACAATGAAGGACATCAAGCGAGACATCCATGGCTTCCCAAACAGACATTCCAGCACATTGAAAGTAGACTTGATGATCCATAAACAACAAACGTCGTCGGGACAATATGCCTTCTTGATACGTCCAGCCTCGTCGAAGCCAGGCTGCGGCTTGGCGGGATAGCGAGAAGGTGTGTTCTGGTACGTATACCAAGGTATCGACCCCAATCTGAACCGACCTAAGCAATTTTCGAGGCGTGGAACTAACTCTCGGCAGGCCATAATCAGCGTCTTTACCAGCAGCAGCAATAATGGTCAGCTCGGCCCCGTGATATATTTCATCCATAAATTGGATCTGGCGCGCCCGTTCGTCTTCGTCATCTTGAGGGATGCAATATTGGTCGACCCAGAGGTATTGGAAACCAAGGGCCAACGCGACAGTGATTGCATCTTCAATTGATCTAGGAAGAAGCGAGGGCAGTTCCTCGGGCGCCAACAGAGAGTGCGTGTCGATGGCCGGTGAAGAAACTCCCCAGACGTAGCTCAACGCTGCATAACTGCCAAGCTCAGGTAAGAAGGAAACGACTCTTCTTGGAGTGGCCTTGCAGTCAATCACCCTCAACGACGAGTTATTAGTGACTTCTCCCTCAGAGCAGTCCGGGCCGTGGTGGCACTTGCAAAAGTCCAGCCAACCTCGGATGAGATCAAAAGGGACCTGTGGCGTAGGTGGTCTAAATCTGATCACTGTGCGGTCCGTTCCTGGCCTCCGGCAGAACTGTATTCGATCTTTCAAGCAAGGTCTTTCATTTTGATATGTTTTCGTCTCTTGATACTGAAACTCAAGGTTGAAGTGTGGTCGGCTGTAGTCTTTCATTTGCAAGCCCGTGGGACTGAATCCCATCGTATAGAGCGACCAGTCAAAGCTGCCAGCCATGCCTAACGAAACCATTATAGGCTCATGAATGGCATCTTTTGATATTGAGTCACCTGTTAAATCTTCGAACGATTCGACAAAAAACTGACAGAGCTTGCAGGATCTAGCCGACTCTTCCAGCACACGATACGGTTGCGGTCCAAGAGACCACACAATCGTCTCACCGTCGAGGTCGTTAGTTTCGGAGATGTCTACCTCCATTAAAGCATCAAAATTTATCTTCTGGCAAGCTTCGCAGAGGTCGTCGTTAGTGGTGGGTGAGGGACAAGTATTGTCGTTAGCACGCATTTCTGCCTGGAGGGCACCAGGCTGACTGCTCGAGTCCATCCTATTTGGCGCTCGTGCCCCTTTGATTGACACTGGTGTCGAAAAGGCGGCGATAATGACTTGCTTTGAGTGGTTGCTGAGTTGCTGCTGCAATCCTGAAAGCAAGTTGAATATAAGAAAGGAACGTCACGGCAGCTGAATTAGTCCCGTTTTCACCAGCTCGAGAGCTGCTCGATGGCGATTGGTGGTTTGCGAAGCCCCAGCATGATCAGCATCTTGATGCCAGGACTTGCATTCGAGGACTTTGGAGAAGATGCCAGTACAGTGCTCCAGCGCTTGCTTTCGGCTACACTTCATACACTCCTGTCACCAGTAAACTTCTACTGAATCTTGAAATGCACGCAGTTGTAAGAAAAAAGAAGGTTGTCCCGATCTGGCTGGTGAAACAATGACAGGCCAAATGTCCGTTGATCTGCCCCGCCCATCTCAAATTAAAGACGCTGAGCGTTGACCTCCGAAACCATAAATATACCTCTGTATCTTCAATCCTCTCCAGTCTTGACCATTTACCTATCTTGGAGCATTCAATTGATTAATAGTAGGGTCAGGTCTACCGACGTGACAAATTCTAGCAGCCAGAGCTCGTATCGACCCCGCAGAGCGTGCTTGTGCAGGAAGGCTGTGTCCAAGCCTCACCTCAGTCGTCGGAACATCAGCCGGGAAGCAGCGACCCGCACCTCACCACGCGTCACTGACAAATATCTTTACATATATCTCCACTCTCCTCATCTCTCCTCTCTAGCAATTCATCAATCGCCTTCCCACAAGCAATAATGCCAACCTACCTCGTCCACGGCTTCCGCTGGCAGCGCCAAAACATCCGCATCCACATCATCCTACACGACCTCGAAGACGCAGCGCCAGAATGGGTCGTCGCGCCCGCGACCTCCATCACACTTCTCAATTCTTTCTACAGTCTCTACGACTTCCTGCCGCCTTCGAACCCGCCGCCTGCATCCTATCCTTTACCTGCGCCGACGGAAAAGATTATCACCAAAGAAAGGGATGGCCAGCCGAAGACGTTGACGAAGAAGAAGGGGAGTATTGCGAGCTTGGGATCATTGGGACGGAAGAGTCGGCCGACGAAACTGGACGCGAAGGGCGCGAATGGGAACGGGAATGGCGCTCATGTTGGAGATAAGTCGGAGTCGGATGCTTCGAGGACGAAGTCTACGAGTCGGGACTCGAAAGGGAAGAAGCCGACCTTCAACGATTGGAGCGTGGTGAAGTTTGTCGAGCAGTATGATCCCAATGATATGTCGTCTACGAGCCAGCCGTACGCGTATGTGGGCGATTACATTGCGGAGGTGAAGCTTGGCGCTTCTGTTAATGAGGAGATTGCCAGGTATGAGGCGAGGCAGAGGGCGGAGGAGCTGCCGTTGAATAGTCCTGCTAGTCCCATCTCTCCTGGTACGCCGGGTACACCGGTTATCGGAGCAAGTGGGGATCTGAACAGCCCTGGACTACCGACTGGTGTGCTGAGTGCGAGAGATATCAGGAGGAAGAGTAGGAGGTTGGGATGGTTTGAAAAATTGAGGGATGGGCTGCAGAAGGGGGCGGATATTGGGTGGTTTGTGGTTGTTTGTGGGGATGAGGAGAGGGTTGCGCCGAGTATGGATGTAGGGAGGACGAGTGAGGATACGGAGGAGGAGGATGTGAAGACTCCGAAGAGTGCGGGATTGAGAGGTTTCTTTGGCACTGTGGGCAGAAAGAAGAATATCCCAGAGGACTGATGTGGATGGTTGAAATTACTTACATCTTTAGCCTGGCGTTGGATGGAAAAGGGGCAGGTGGAACCATTGATCATAATGGAAAACTGTAAGCATATAGGATACCCCGAATCAACGCATATTCTTCCATTGATCATTGTTTCCCTTCATAATCTCTCTTCCAAATCCTGTCCCACCCCTCTTTGTCAACAGCGAATTCCCTCACATACTCGCTCTCCAACTCATGCGTCCTCCTCCCCAATAGCACCAAACTGTGTAACGGACCGCCGAGCTCCTGATCAGCAAGACAAAGTTGCTTCAACGTCCCACTGACAAATTTCTCCGTCTTCCCCCCAATCCGTGCCGCTCCTACTGCCAAACTCTCTTCCCCATAAACGCCTCCCTCACCTTCCGCCTTCTTGAGCTCCTCAATCTCCAGCATCTGGCTGGCACACTGCCCGACGGTCATATACCTCGACGGCTCATAAATCTTCCTCCCCCTCGCCATATTCTCCAAACTCTGCTCCTTTACCTTAATATCCAATAAGACCAACGTATGAAGCCCAATATTCCTATTCTCTCTTATGCGGTCGTAGAACGAGGCAGGCTTCCAGGTCTCGGTGAAGAAAACCATGGAGACTGCTTGTCCGAAGCTGTAGAGCTGAAGGCCGGTGGCGCCAATCGCGGACATGATTGAGGCATTCGGAATACTGGTAATTGGGATCTTGAGCGCGCGAGCTCTCAGGACGAGGTCGGTATGTGTCGTTGCCCTGGAGCTCCCATTAACACAAATATTAAAGAAGAGAAGGTGGAAGGGCATACCCAAACGGATCCCCAACAACCAAGAACGCAACATCCACATTCTGCGCATCGTGCAGGATGTCGTCACTTGCACTTTCCACCATCTCGCGATCTGCGAGGATTACTTCCCGCCCATAATACTGCTCCTACTGCACATCAGCGTCAGCTCTATTTCCCACGCGGGGTAGAATACGCACCAGGACATCTTTGTCGACGAGTAGGATGCTAGTGTAAGCCTCGAGATATACGCGCGCTGCTTTCTTTACAACTGCGAGACCTTTGACGGTGATATCTGTCTCGTCGCCGAGACCGAGGCCTATTAGGTACAGCATTGTGCGTGTTAAGTGGTGAAGTTTAGTCGCCCTGTTCCTGAATTTCATGGGCAATTTCTGCCCCGCGTGCAAACAGCGCAAACACGGCAGATCCGCGCCACCAAAATTTCCCATCTCGAATGAAGCTCCCTCCTTCAACACAAGTTCGAACATCAACTGCATCATTCCACCACAACCGCTTGGTTCCACCACTCCACATCAGCACACACATCGAGTATCGAATCCGCAATCATGGCCTCCAAAAAAGGCGCCTACGAGAACACAGCCTCGGACACCGACTTCCGCAAGAAATACGACCGCGCCGAATACGCCGCCAAAGCCGCAGAGCGCGAAGCCAAAGAAAAAGAAGAATCCAAAGCACGCTACGAAGCCAAGCTCGCCGGCAAGAAATACTACGCGCCTTTGACCGGCGACGAAGTGCTCACACAAGCGCGGGCCTCACGTCTCGATGTCTCTGCCAATGTTGGGAAGGTAGTTTTGATGCCCGCCGGTGCGGCGACGGGGAAGAGGGGACGAGGAGCGGGTTTCTATTGTGCGGATTGCGATTTGACGTTTAAGGATAATTTGCAGTGGGTGGAGCATGAGAATAGCATGCAGCATTTAAGGGCCATTGGACAGACGGGCGAGGTTAAGAGGGCCAGTGTTGAGGATGTGCATGAGAGGATTCGGTTGCTTTGGGAACGCATGGAGGAGGAGAGGAGGGGGGATGTGAAGACGCTGGGGGAGAGGCTGGAGGTTAGGAGGGAAGAGGAGGAGAAGGAGCGGGAGGCGAGGAGGGAGAAGAGGAGGGAATTGGTAGAGAGGAGGAAGAAGATTAAAGAGGAGGAGGTTAAGGTTAAGAAGGAGTATGGGGAGGATGTGAGGATTGAGGGTGAACATGATGAGGATGATATGATGGCTAGTATGGGGATTGTGGGGTTTGGAAGTTCGAAGAAGTGAGGGGTTCTCGCATCTAGCATTCATGGCGTTCTGGGCTGGAGTTGGTGCCATTCATGAAGGAATATTTGATTGTTCTTGATCTCGAAACAACAGGAATGGAGACATTGGTGTTAAAAGGACGCGGCATGGGACATTGGCGCTAGCATTGAGATGGGCATGAAGAATATGGAGTTGCACGATAAAGTCGATACCCACACGGCCTATTGCAAAAGGCTAGAATGAAAACAACACTGTCTGGAAATGTACAGAAGACTACAGAGTACGGGCATAAAGCAATGCATATATCATGAACTGATACCCCTAGCCTATCAATCCCTCAAGTGAGGAAGTAACTTTTCTTAGCATCAAACCCTCCCATCCTCTTTTCAGCGCATCTATTGCCAACTGCCAAGTAGCACTACCGTCGTTCTGCAAGAAGGACTTCGTTCATGCATCCATACAGTTGTGGTCACGATTACAGTTACGATATATTGACATCGTACCTTTTCAGCACGTTACCATTTACCCAGACGGGCGATGGCATCTAGAACGCAATCCCAGTACCGTATATTGCGCCATGTACCCCGCAAACTACGTCTCTGTCGTGCAGCATACGAGGCGTTATATGAGATCCGAAATCTGGTCTGATGTTTATTCACACTTAGCCAAAGGAGCAGTATATCCCCATCTTCAATCTAGGCCTGGGGAGCCTGGCTACTCGTGTTCTAAACCAGATTAATGAGTGCAATTGATTTGTAGTACATCTTATTCTTCACGCACTCAACAAGTGCCTGGCTTCTTAACCTAATTTCCCGTCTTTGCTATTCCCCATTTCAAAAGCGTCTCTTAGTTTTGAAGAAACTGACTGCAAGTTGCCGTCGCTTTACGCATCCTTCTGATTCCAGCCAATGAGCTCCGTTCCCTCGTCAGTTTGCGTAGAGGGGTCCTTTCAGCCTCTTTTACACGGCTCTTCATACGTTCCAGGAACCGAGTCGCCAAGATCGTTAGATCTATGAATTCTGATCCCTCGTATATGATAATATATGGGGCTATCCAATCAGCATCTCCCAATAATCTCAACCTTTACCCCGCCATTGAACGCAAATATATTAAGGCACATAAAAATAGTCCTTCTCAATGGCTTGTTACACTCGGTAGGACTCGCGCCATTGAGCACATTTTATTCACCTGCTTTCACAGATGTTATATGGTTGTTCAACCAAAAGGTGGACATATAAAGTCGCTTAACCCCTGAATGCAGGAGCTCTATTCGCTTGCTTAGCCTCAATCCTTCGACAGAACGACTTGTACGTACATCAATATAGGGAACTGGATCTCCATACATTTAGTTGTTTGTATAAAATGCGTCTACTTATTTCCAATGTCCTCGCTGTTCGTGCCATAATTTCTACAGTAGCTATTTTCTCCTTCTTTGAGGCTTGCCAATCACTTTCAATATGTTGACCTCGTTGAAAGCCCTCGGACATCTTTTATTTCTTGCATCCCCTATTCTCGGTCTTGCTCTGGATCGGCAAGTATTGAATGAACGTGATGACGACAAGGTTTCTGCTGGCCCCTACAAAACCTTCATTCGTGAAGATGTATCCGTGTTTGATAATGAGAACAATGGAAGATGGCAATTGATTGAGTAAGTGAACCCACCATCCAAGACGCAATTTGCTTCACGGAGAATCAGTTACTCCCAACGAATTACTTGGTTCAAATCTAACATTGCTAACCTCAAATCCAGTGCCGATGGAGATTTTCTGGCAGACTTGTGTTACATCAAGACCGTCGACGCCAAATCGAACAGCGTCGAGGTGCACTGTGCCTCCGCGCGATCTGGATACAAAGACTACATCATCCAAACTAAATCAATCATCTCACCAGCCGAGACAGACGGCTCCTTCATGCTCGTCCCCTCCACAAACAGCGTCCTGCCGGATCTCGTCTTCATCAAGACGGCAAATGCACACTCCAACAACGTCGAAGTCCACATCGCAACCGGCGCCTCCAACTACGCCGCCTGGTCGCTCCAAGTCGCAACCGTCTTCGGCGAAGAGGAAAACGGCACCTGGAAACTCTACGACTGGGATGGCGACGGGGTTCTTGATCTCATCTACATCAAGACCCGAAACGATCACAGCAATATGGTCGAAGTGCACGTCGCAGACGGGAACACGAATTTCAAGACCTACCTGCTCGAGGTCGCGACTACGTTTGCACCAGAAGATACAGACGGGCTATGGCAGGTGGGCAATTACACAGGCTTGATAAATCAGGACAGGCATGCCAAGGCAGACTTGATCTTCATCAAGGATTACGGCACGACGCATAACTTTGTGGAGGTGCATATTGCGTCTGGGGCTTCGAATTATGCGACGAGGATTCAGGAGGTGGAGAGTGTGTTTGCCTGTGAGCAGAACGGAATCTGGAGCTTGGTTCAGTATGATAGCACCCCTGGGAAGAAAAACCAGCGGCTGGATTTGGTGTATATTAAGTATCAGGCGACCAATGATCAGAATAAGGTGGAGGTGCATATTGCTTCTGGTAGTGGTTGAGGAGCCTATTGGGTGAAGTGGCTGCTAAGATAGGTTGTGCTCAGAGGCTGAAGTTAGAAGAAGTAGATTACTTCTGTAGCGAAGAACGATTCAAAATATCGCGAGCATCCATCTGATCCCAAGTATGAAAGGTCACTCTCGGTGGAGGAGTGACTGGCTTGCCTTTCTCAACTTGTCTTGGACTTATCTTAGCAGTCCAGAAGTGGGCCATAGCATCTGTGACTAGTTTCTCGTACTGCACAGCTTCTTCCACTCGGGATATACTTGCTGGTCCTTCAATACAAGAGCCAGGCATACTGAGCGTCTCGAGCACCTTGTAAGCAAGGAAACTGATAGGAAAGTCCCCGTAGCTCCTTGCCAGTGTCAAGTAGTATTCGAGTGGCTATGCTGAGGAAATAGGATCAAGTATTAGTAGGAAGCAATACACTGTGCAAAGGGAATGAAATCATGATTTCACTTCCTGCCAGCTCCACCTTTTGAGAATTTCTCTATTTATAACCATAACCACCTTATAACCTCTTAGAAATTTGGAAAAAGAAAAGCTCGAGTTCGTCAACAAAGAAACGAAGTCGTTATATTACTATACAAACAGGTTATCAAAATGGGGTAAGACGCTGCTCGCAGCAGCTATATAGCTGTAAAAGACTGATTGCAATGTATTTAGACGGAGCACCGAAGTTAGAGGTATAAATGAGCTTTATCCTAAGATTGAGTGGTCCACCAATTAGATGCAACGAGTGAGAGCAACGTTAGATATGCTCATATTCATTATTTCTTACTGGTCTGTAACTCGCACGACTGGCAAAGAGATCAAGTAACAGAGCTAATCCCTTCTTGTAAATTTGGTAGCAATGTTTAAGGAATCGGTACTTCCTCTTTCTCCTACATTTTGATAGGATCGTTACGAGAGCTGGTATAACTTACTCATCAATATCAGGATTGACTAATATGGACGCCTAATTGGTCAATTAATGGGGGTTTTGGTCAATTATTCGGCATTAACCAGTGAGTTGACTCAATTGCCAATTAAAGTGAGTTTTTGGTGTTCTATTTTTGTCTCAATGTGGTCTTGCTAAAATTCTACAGGGCCAACAGTATCTGGACAATTCTTTCGAAATCGTTCATTTCATTAACAATATACAACCTGACGCCAACTCCCAATTTGCAATCGTTAATATCCAAACTTATGACAATCTCATCCAAAGCCCTATTCAATACGCCTATCCTCTCTTGGTCTGCAATAATTTCTTACCAATCCCTCAAGAAATAGTCAGTGGCTTTCGTCGTACGCTAAGAGAGTTGCCTTGTATGTCCATATCGGGCCACGCACCAGGGGGCTCCGAGAAGTCGCCACCTTGCAGTGTAGCATTAGTTGTACCATCTTCCTGTACCTCGTAGTTTCTCTGCAGCGATTGCCTCAAGTTCTGAATTTCTGCCTCAAGCCCCTTGACCTTCCTTGTTGAAGCCTCGCTGTTTCTCTTGAAGAATTTCGCCATGCGGCGAATCTCGGCGAGTTCATTCGCATGCTTAGCTTCGAGCTGCTCTTGTGCTTGTGATTTGTCCCTCGTCTCGGCAACAGTTTTCTGGAATGATGCTTGGAAGTTGCTCAGCTCTTGGGTTAGCTCTTGCATTTTCGCTTCCCGGGCTTCCATCTGAGACTGTAGCATTTTGTGCGCAACATTCCGTTGATCGATTTCTTGGAGATACTGCTGGCTCTTTGCTCTTTCGGCGTTGATGACAGATTGTGCTGCGTCTTGTGTGGCTTTAGACTGGCTCAATTCGTCAAGATATTGTTGAACCCTAGCGTTTCCAATGTCAATTTGTGATAGTGCTGAGGCATGTGCTATCTTCAGGCCTTGCACTTCTTGCTGGAGAGCTTCGGCCCTGGAACGCTCGACCTCAAGTTGAGAATCATCCCTCGTCCTTTGGGTATGATCCTGATCGTTGATCATATTCTGAAGCTCTTGCACTTCTATTGCGTCTTTCCTACGATGTTTCTGCTCCTGCTCAAGCTGATCTCTCATACCACGAAGCTCAAACTCTCGCTCCCGCAGAATCTGGTCCTTCTCTCTCAAGTGTAGATCTTTCTCTCGCATTTCCGTTGTCAATTGACCGATCGCTTGTTCTAGCTTGGCGGATTCTTGGGTATTGCTTTGCGCGAGCCGCGTGTCTTGAAGCTCTGCGGACATATTGCTGATATCATGTTGCAGTTGTTTCAACTCTGTGCTTTGCTTCTCGATGATGCCCTGCTGGTCGGAAAGTCTAACGTCCTTCGCTCGAAGTTCCGACTTGGTCTTGACAAGATCCGTCACCATCCTGTCTAGAACGGCTGCGTGTCGCGATTGGATTGTCTCCACCTCAGTTCTCAAGCGAGAGTTCTCTGCTACCAAATTTTCCAGCACCTGCCGTGATCTCAAGCCTTTGGTGCTTGGCGGGCTGCTGAGGGATTGCTGTTTCTCCATCTGGTGTGCAGCTCCGACAGCCGGGTTTTCAGTTCGAATTTGCGAGGATAAGGTGCTGCTGCGAGGCACCACTGTGTTCGACTTGAAGAGGAGGGTGGAGCTTTCAGGATCAAGGCCTGAGCCATGAGGGAATAATTGATCGCGACCGCGGGTAGTCATTTTTGGTACTTCAAAAATCTTGGTTGTCTTTTCGAATGTGACTGCGAGTTCGAAGGCCATGGAAATTTCTAAAAAACCCCACTCCAGCACCACTATTCGCTCCGTAAATTATTTACAGTCTGGTATCTACGAGGCTGAGTCGAACGCTATTTGATTCGTGCCACGATGTTCATTCTGCCGTGTCCAAGTCTCACGATCGGGCGCTTAAGCAAGCCATGACTTGAAACAGCCTGGTCTCGGGCGTAGTCCTTCAGCCTCACCATTGAAGTCCGTGCAGAAAGTGCCAGGCAGTCTGCCTAGTCTGATCCAGATTCCGTTCGCTGAATCATCATCACATGCTTTTTGCGATGAAGGACCTTCCTTTGAAGCAATTCGATAACTTCGTTGCCAGAGTTTTGCTCCTATATTGTTATTGTGAAGATGTCTTCATTGCTGTTGCCGGACGCCACCAAAGTTCACGATGTGATGAACGCTTGTCATTGTACTGAGGAGGATGCCATAAGATTGCTGAAGGTGCAGTTTTCCGTATGCTCCCTGTCAATTGTTTCATAGTCTCATTCGTTCAACAGCAGTGTAGCAACAATGTGGAGGAAGCAAAACTTCGCCACGATATCGAGATACTCTATGGAGTCCCAACAGCTTCCCCGGAGACGCAAAGACACCAATCTCCTCATGAATATGATTTTGATTTTCTTTCCGACGAGAGCTCTGATGACGACCTGACGCTCATCACGCCCTCCCCAGGCGAGGATCTTCCAAGCAGTCAAAAAGCTTTGGCAAAGCGTCCATCACCTCCTGAAAAGCCTAAAAAGCCTCAGAAACTGCGAACTATAAGCTTGCCAAAGAATGCGAGCGATGAAACGAAACGAAATCCTACAATCCCAATTAGCCCTCAGCCAGCCCAGGAGTTCCCTCACCCCATCCAAGATGGGACATCTGCATCCACTCCAGACACGGCTTCTCATTCAGCATCTGTGTCAAATAGTTGGCCAGAGATAGAGCCGATAGTTACAGAGTCCTCTCTTCCACTTCAGACTTCCATAGAGCCTATCAGTGAAGCACCCGATTCTAACAGTTTTAGTCTTGGAGGTTCGATGTCTCGAGAGACTTTCATCGAGCCACCACCTATTCCCAAGCTAGTTCTCCAAGAATCGTCCTTTCCGCAGCTGGTTTTAGAAGATCTCGCCTTTGAGGATCCAGCCTGTAATGCCCCTCAACTCGAGAATCCAATGGTGGAAGATGCCAAAGAGCCAGAATGGGATTTCATTCTTCCAGAGATCCCCGCACCACCAAGCTTGACGCCTGGTGTGGGAGAAGGTAATGATGGCTTCAGTCTCCGGGACTTAGTTGGTGCCATTCAGCATGGAATAGACGTCCGTTTTGTGACAGAGTATCTAGCGTATTATGACGCCGACATTATACGGAGACATCTTTGCGACACGGTGGAAGGGTTCCCGTCGATCTTCTTCGCTGTGGGCACGAACAATGAAGCCTTGATCAGAATGTGGATTGCATTTGGCGCAGACGTTTCAGCTATCCACCACGCTTCAAAGGTTCCTCTCCTCGCTTTCGCTATCATGAATAGCGAACAGCTCGACACTGATACCACGCTGACGGTGTCAACACTCCTGAGTCTTGGTGCGGCTCCCGAGGTCATTCCTTCACCGTTTTACATGCCATTTACCCAAGATCTTCCCGACAACGGCCCCAGCGATGAAAGCTTGAAGAAAGACATGGAAGACGAGATGAACTCTTGGTGTACTCCTGCGGCAAGAGTAAAGCTTGCCAGAACAGCCAATATCACTCAACGCTATTACCTCGAGCGTGCATCTAAAACGAAGAAACCCTCAAGTCGCCACAAGCAAGTTGCCAAGCTGAGAAATGCCGAAGCACTTCTCGGAATCTCATATTTCTTGATTGGTCAGACAATGGCCACGAACCGACTTTTCCAAAAACTACTGAATTACATGATGGTGCCGACCAAAAGACCTTTGGTAATGGTCTTCGCAGGGCCCAGTGGTCACGGAAAGACTGAGCTTGCTAGGCGGCTCGGGCATTTGATGAGTTTGGATCTCCAAATCGTCGATTGCACCATCTACAACCGAGAGATAGAATTATTCGGTCCACGAAATCCCTATGTTGGAGCCGAACATGGCTCCCCATTGAACAACTTCCTGGCCAAAAATGCGGGGAAGAGGTGCATCGTATTTCTCGACGAGTTTGAGAAGACCACGACTGATATACATCAAGCCTTATTAGTCCCCTTCGATAATGGTAAATATTTATTGTCGTTCGGAATACCTCTGCTAATGCCACCTCTAGGGGAGTACCAAGATCGTCGTGACCTCAAACAGATCGACTGCTCCAAGACAGTCTGGATTTTGGCTACGAACGCATTGGATCCAACTATTCAAAGGTTCTGCAAACTGCACCATAAACCAATTTTTGAAGATGACGACGAAAGCGAGAAGCTCCGGTTGATGAAGAGTCTCGCGAAAGCGATAAAGGAGGACTTCCTTTCTCAATTTGGAGTAAGTTTCAAATTTAAAATTGGAGAGCTTTAAGGCTTCTTCTCAAAGACAAAGAGTGTGCTGATATTCGCTACTATAGTCTCCAGTCACAGGTCGAATCTCAGACTTCCTCCCATTCTTGCCGTTTTCCCCTGGTGAGCAAGCGGTAATCGTACATAAATTCCTCCTTGAATTAGGCCAAAAGGTCCGGGGACCAGTAAATCTTACACCAGGTCCAAAAGAGCAGCTTCTTGGAAATGTAAGGCTGAAGATCCGCAAAGATGCGTCGGTGTGTCGTATTTTGGCCGAGGCGGAATATCATTCTGATCTTGGTGCTCGGAGCTTGCTTATGGGGGCTAGGAAGGTGGAAGATATCCTTGTCGAAGCCTATCTCGAGGTTGATGAAGAGATTCGTGAGAGTGAGAAGGTGATTGATTTTATGGTCGATGTCAATGGATCTGAGGTGATCGCAAAGATGGTCAAGCAGAAGGAGTCAGAAGAGTTAGACTAGTCTATTTCAGTATTAGAACGATTTATGTCAAGAATCATACATGATCATGTCTTCATTGAAAACTTTGTTGTGATATCTAACTATCAGAAATGACAAGCTCTGAGACAGATGCGTTCGCCAATACACTCAATTACTGTAGACTAAGGGCACAACGTCGTATAGATCTTTCCGCAATGTCATCAAACAGCTCATTCCCACAACTTGATTCTTTAAACATCTGGTAAATAGAACAACCCAAGCGCACAAATGTGCAGAATCCAGGTTATACCGTGTAGCTTGAGAGCGGACGAGGTGGGCAGTGTTGCAGATCAATCACTGCCATGCCGTTGATCAAGCTATTTATATTAGCTTCTATGTATCTACAGAATTAGCGGTAGGACAAACTTCACGTTGCAATTCTGTAAACCGACCCCATTCAGCCGGTGGTATTGGCTTTGGTCGTTTGGCCTCCTCACTCTTCTCGAGACGTATGATTGGGTCATGAAGACATTTTGGACGCATATATTTCCCACATTCAGAGTACCAATGTTCAATATCATATGTTCTTGGATCTGTGACCGGCGCAGTGAGTGTTGATCTAATTGCACGGAGTCCAGAATACTCATTGGGTCCCGGGCCAGCCAGCCGGTGGTTCCAAGCAACCCAGTGATCACTGAATCGACAGAGAGAACCCTTGGTTGCCTCCTTTTCGATCAAGTCCCACGGCCCAAAGGCCATAAATGCGCAGTTTTGAATGAACTGCGATAGTGCGTATCTATCGAAGTCATCGGAACATTGCAGCTTCTTCCCTAAGAGCCATGCTGTTGCGGCGTTCGACAACCATGGCTCTTGTGGTAGGCCATCAGGATCATAAGCAATGCTTGGAGCAGGATTGCTGATCCATTGCAAGAAAATCTCAAAGATCAAAGGCTCAAAGTCGTTGAGAATGACAGCCTCCTCCTTGTACTTTGATTCAGGCGCAAATCTACGCCGACAGTACTCTGAGGTCTTACAAAGCAGAGTCTTGTTGATGATGAAGAACTTCAGATTTTCTCCTGATCCCACTCGAACTTCGACACTCTCTTGAGTCTCGGCATTCTTTTGCATCTCTCTTGGGATTAAAATTCTGTTCCCCGATTAAGCAATCAGTTTTGAGACCGCTAGATTAACTTACGATAGGGCATCCGCGGCGCGTGTAACCAATCATCCAATCGCATTGAACCTTCGGTCGTCGAAAACTTTTCATCGCATAATTTTAAATACGTGAGAGGTTCGTAGAGTCTTCCTCAACTATGTTGGTATCGTGAGGCTGAGCAAGCTTTCGGGATGGTGGCTTGACTGATCCGTTTCAGGCGGTCCAAGCCCCCACATCAAAAATGCACTGCACTGGAGCAAACGCCATTGGTCGTCAGGTCTGCATAAAGCACTCAACACTTACGGAGGTACTCCTTGTTCAATAGAGAAGAAACAATTTTAGGTTTCCCTATAGCTAAGCGCCCCGGAGCCTCGTTGGTCTGCAGGATAGAGGAAAGAAAGCCTTGGGCTTTTTGAGGCTGAAACCCAAGGCACAACCGTGCGAGTTCATGTGACAATTATTCTTGGCAAGAACAGGGAACCTTGGCACGGCTTGCATTTTCCTGCAGAGTCGCTCAGATTCCAGTCCAAGGCATCTCCCAGCCGCGTTATTGCTCACCAACCATAATCAAGACTCTCGGTGTGGGCCTTTGTCAAACACCCGCCGGAAATTATATGCAAGGAGGCTTTCCAAGCGCCCAAGCTTACTGCATTCAATGTTGCATTCAGGGTCGTAATTAGCCGGTGGTGGTGGCTGTGATTCAAACTAGTGATTTTGCTACCAAGTTACTAGATACCTGTATATTGAATTAGCTTCGAAATATGTTAACGAGGCTGTCGGCGGTATCCTCCCATCCCAAAATCAAGCCCCCTTCATGTTTCTTCAAACAATTCAAACATGGATAATCATTTCTCACGACGCCCAGCGTTCGGGCAAGTTGCAGCTATAGGAACTTTGTATGATGCAAGAAATGAGTGCTTCCTCCCCGGGTCACTTTTCGACAAAGCGCTGCCCCTAGAAAGTGTGTCCAAAACCATCATTCGCAAAGCAACCTGCAAGCTCATTCAGAATGATTCGTACGAAGACAACTTCAAGTTGATGGAAATTGGAAATGATTTTGGCGCGAGTATCCTTGCCAGGCTTGTCGTGCCAGACGGCGCTGGTCGAGTTCTTGACAAGAAAATCGAAAGCAGAAATGTCTTGTATGCAGCCATACACCATCAGATTTTGACCGTCAGAGAAAAACTGGATCCAACAAGCCCAGGAGTCAATGAATGTAGGGCCGCTTCATTCGCAGAAAATCACGATGCCACACACATCGTAATGGAAATTGAATGGGGAGCCCAGAGCACCGTAATGGCAAGATCTCACTCAGATACGAGCAAAAGTCGATTCCAGGCCCAGGTGCAAGCATTACAAAATGCTGTAGAGACTGGACGTCCTATCGTTCAAGGTAACGCCGCTTGGCTGGCGGACAACGACACACAAATCGACATTATGGCCTTCAGTGACATCTTAGACGATGGTATTCTCATGAGCGACTCTCAAAAGTTCCAGGAGGCATACGAATTTCTGAGCGTGATTCCAACCCTTATCAAGCATGAAAACAATGGCAAAGGACACCCAGGTACGTACAATCTCTCGTTCCAGCCGAACTTTCAATCCTCCGAGTTGTAATTGTCCAACCAGTTCCGAGCAAATCCTTTGTTCAAGAAGCCTCTTTTCTCCCTGACTGGCAAAGGTTATTACTGACTTGGATATTTTCAAAGTTTTCTACACACTTCTCCCAATTCCTCTACTCAACTTGTTCCTTCGGACTGAAACGGCGGACATTGTTCCCTGCATACAACCAAGTCAAGACATACTAACGTACTTCGTCAAGATAATGGACGAGTTTGACTCCTGTCGTCGAAAGTTGAACGACTACCAAGCGTTCGTCGTGACACATAAATGGTGCATTCCAGAGACCCACATACGAAGTATTGCTAGCCAAAAACAAAAGCTCGAGAATGCCAAAACTGTTCTGCAGAAGAAATACGCACAAGATCTAGTGGATGTTCGCAAAGGCCACTCACAGCTGGAGGCGCTTCGCGTGCTGCTGGGTGAATTTGCTCGAGGATCCTCATCGCCAAGGGAGATCGCCAAATTCGATGAGTCTCAGCAAGCAAAATTACAGTTTATCGACAAGATGGTTGAAAGTGGGGCTACTTACATTGGATATAATGGCCTAGATCTGAATTCCGAAATTTCGAAACACAAGGATGGCGAGGTATATGTTTTATTCTTCAGTAGCCTGGCCAGAGGTGATCAGCAATCGTGGGTGTCAAACCAAGCTTTGCTGCTGGAACTTCTTCAGAAATCTCAGTCTAACTGCTTTATCGCCATATTTGACTGCGATGCGACTGGATCCAAGCTAGAAAAAGCACACATACGCCATTTTGAGAACGGGAGAGAGGCCGCAGCAGACTTGGTAGAAGAGCGCCACTTCTTGGCTGATAAATGTTTTGCGAGGCACAGCCACTTTGGAATGGAGACTGAAGACATATTGAAGCCGGTCAGACGGAGATTTGTTAAGATTGCCTGCCCAGGTCGCAACTGCGACAAGAGCGAAGTCTGCGAATGGCTTTGTCCCCAATGCATGGCACCTATTGAATTCGGATATTCTGATCAGTTCTTCTACTGCGACTGCGGGAGAAATAGCATCAGTAATTACGATTTTAAGTGCAAAAGTTCAAATCACGGATCAGAGTATGAGAAGTATGATCCAAACGTCTTGAATACTTTACTTCAAAGCCTAGACCAATCGAATTATCAAAACATATTGATCCTCGGTGAAACAGGGTGCGTATCATCACCAAAATTTCCTTGATTTCCCGATTTAATTGGAGAGTTTCTGAAAGAGGTAATGCTAACTGTGTGGTGCGGAAAAGTGTGGGAAAATCGACGTTCATCAACGCTTTCGTAAATTATCTGACATTTGACACACTTGAGGACGCCAAACAACATGACGGTCTTACTTGGGTCATACCGTGCTCCTTCTCAACGCAGACAATGGATCGAGAAGGGCCTGATGGCGAGATTGTCGAAACGGAAATCAAGGTGGGGTCCAGAACTGATGAAAACGATGGGAGCAAAGGGGCCTCTGCAACACAGCAGACCATTGTCCATGTGAGTCAAAAACGCTTCGCCAATTTTTCATGCTTGCGATGATAGTGCTAACAAAATTATTACAGTCAGTGGAGACAGGGGCTGCAACCATCCGCTTGATTGACACGCCCGGAATCGGAGACACGAGGGGTATTGCCTATGATCGCAAGAATATGGCCGATATTCTCCAAACATTGAGCAACTACGACGAGTTGCATGGCATTCTAATATTACTCAAATCGAACAGTGCCCGCTTGACGATCAGTTTCATTTACTGCTTGAAAGAGCTTCTGAAGCACTTGCATCGTAGCGCTTCAACAAATATGGTGTTTGGATTCACCAACACACGCATTTCTAATTACACCCCAGGTGACACGTATGGACCTTTGAAGACCTTACTCGGCGACCATCCTGATGTCGGCCTCTCGCTTACTACGCATACTACATACTGCTTCGATTCTGAAAGCTTCCGTTACCTGGCTGCTTACAAAAACCATGTCTTCTTGGACAATGAAGAGGACTTCCGTCGTAGCTGGAAACACTCCAGGACGGAAGCCTTGCGCCTTGTCAAAAACTTCAATTCCAAGCCGCCCCATTCGGTGAACAGCACCCTCAGCCTCAATGGAGCCCGCGAGCTGATTTCCGAGCTTACAAAGCCCATGGCAGAAATTTCGCAAACCATTCGCGCCAACATTGCCCTGTGCGAGGATAAAGAGAAAGAATTGGGAAATACCCGGCTGACTGGCAACAATCTACGCAAGCGAGTCCAACTGCAAAGAATACAACTGCATCCTAAAACACTGGACAAGCCGCGGACGGTGTGTACTGACGCTGCATGTGTTGAGTATAAGGATGATGGAAACGGCACCGGTACGGTTGTTACGAACTACGTAACCCACTGCCATCCTGTATGCTACCTCTCAGATGTCCGACCAGACAGCATCGCCCACCCTGGACTTCGGAACTGCGCGGCATTCAGCGGTGAGTTGTGCAAAAAGTCTAGCTGTGGACATAGATGGGAACAGCATCAACATGTGATGTATGAGCTGGTTGAAAAGATGGCGACAGTTACGGACAGCGAAATCGAAAAGCAATTGAACGCCAACGCCAGTGATGTCACTTTAAGGCAGACAGCCATCAGAGAGCTTAAACAAGTAGGCATGGAATATAGACTGGAACACCAGCAAATTCAGCAAGCGGCTGCTCAATTCGGTATGTTTTTGAAGCAGAACTCGTTGTCTCCGATCAACGATGCGACTATTGCATATATCGACTCCTTGATAGCTGCCGAAAAAGACAAGATAGAAGTCGGAGGAAATAAAATCAAACTGAAGGCTCTCGAGGCAGATCGTGCGGAATACATCGTAAGTATCCTGTTTCCTTAAAGTAGTTTGTCTGCTCGGAGGAGCTCTTCGAGGCAAGCTCTCGACTAGGATGGGAGTGCGGTGCGCTTGGTTTCTGCAACTATTTACTAATACGAAGAGCTTGTAGGAAACGATGAACATTCTGACAGTCAACATGAATAACAACTCCAATTTCAAACCGCTTGACGAAGCAGGCGTCAGCCAACTAGTGAAGCAGCTATACTCCCTCAAGCACTTTGGCAAGAACCTCCAGAATGTCAAGAATGTCACAGCAAAGGCACATCAGGCAACGTATCGAGAAAGACCACACCGATTGCCTAGAAACCAGAATAATGGGAAGACTCTTCTCCAAAATATTTGGCCCAAAACTCCGCAGCACAATCCTGTTACTCGCAGTCAAGGGCAATTCCCTCCGCTACCCTCGCGCAAGAATGTTCATGGCAGAAACATAACACCATCTTCTAGTTCATCGAGGGGGAGCTCTGTATTTACTGGATGGTTTAAGTGACAACATAGCAGGCGCGAGGTGGTTTAGACAGAGTGTTCGTAGGTAGTCCGTCAATACACCTAACAGGCCTTTCAAACATTAGCTAACTTCACGACAGGGGATTAGGAAGAAGCAAACTTGCCGCTTATGCTTCAGTCAGAGATTATAAGGACTTTTACTTGTTATGAATCGCATGAGGAATAGGGAAAGTAAAGAAAGAATATGTAACGACTTTTACGGCTAAGTTTATTATTATATACTGAGCGAAAATGTGACTATCGTTACTTTGACTATAGAACTCTTGATTAAAGAATAAGACGGAGCTGACGGGGATATGATGATGCTGGGCTTCCCTCCTCTCGACTAATTAGAGCCTCCTAAATTTTCCGTAGATTTAGAATACTAGAGGTAAAGGCTAAGTGCCTTGGTAAAGTCAGTTGGAAAATTATAGTCAGGCGGATAGGGCTCTAGAATTGGCTCTATGTTATAGTGAGTAGGCTAGTTAAGGCGTGCTCTCAGATGGACGCTTTCGATGGTGTTGATTCGGGGGTCTGGTATCGTATACACCGAGATCTTGAGCCGCAATTCGGGAGGCAGTTTGGGGAATTTGTTGAATTCGTACCACTCGATGTTGGGAACTGGCCAGAAATTTTTATCTCGGAAAAGGAGGTTTTGGTCTCTTTGAAGGGGTGGACGTGCTTATTGCGGCGGGGCAGTGGAATTCGAGGGAACATAGACGGCTGTGCAGGGTAGGAGGCACTTGCAGTCTGATTAGCATGCTTCGGTCAGAGTGTGCTGACCTTTGCAATCACCAACCTCCCTTCTATATGGCCTAGCAGATCGACTTTGAAAGTCCTAAAACAGTCTATGGGACCAAGGGAGCCGACGGTGAATGGGGTGAGAAGGTTTGGAGACCGCAGCATCAATAAATAGATAGTCTAAATTTACCTATAAACTTTAAAAACACAGAACTCCTTCTGGAATTATAACTTGCTTAAAATAAGAAACCTGTAGAGCTTTTGCAATTATCATGGTCATACCAGATCAAGGCGGCTTGAGACACCTAATTTATTCCTACGAAGCTAGTTATTGCATTAAGTAATACTAATCATCGAAGACTGGATTAGAGCATTGAAAAAAACAAGTGCTTTCTGCCCAGCAGGCTCATATCTGGTACGAAAAGACTTCAGTTGAGAGAAAGAGCACCGATCAACTCACTCTCTCAATGGGACTTACCAGGTCCGAGGAACCCAGGATCTTTAATATCCAACTTGAAGTGCTGGGTCTTTTCTTAGCCTCTTCTCCATCAGCTTGATAGGAAAGTAAAGATCTTGATAAGCGAGGAAGCCATGGTTCAGAAACCAACATCCATGCAGGGGTAACTGGCGCCTAAATCTACCTTGTAAGAGTCATACCTCTTAGATTCCGAACCGCGAACCGCGAATCGCGAATCATTTAGGTCGTGCTTCCTTTGAAATATTACAATATATCTAAAAACAACTTCAATGCTACTTCACGAGCTCAACGACGACATCCTCCAACTTATCACATCAGAACTCGATACCGAGGCCGGGAAGATCGATCTCATCAATCTCTCCTTAACATGTCGGCGCCTCTCCGAACTTGCGAGGCCTGTTATACCACGAACCGTGTGTTTAGTTATGCCCTCCCCCCAACTTGAGCTTTTCAAAAGATCTTTGGCTGAAAACCCCACATACGGTGATGGAGTCCTGCGTCTGTGGAAAATCGCGACAAACAGGCCGACCTGGGCCCGCGGCTGCCCCGAACTTCACCTGTTGCTCTGCAAACTTCCCAATATACGTACCTGTACGATTGGTGAATTATCAAGTAGCGGTGACCCTTTCGCCCATAAGTTGCTTTCCTGCCATCTACCCTTGCGAAACTCACTTCGCCACCTCCCTGTCGAGGAGAGGCTGCCTACAGCATTCGAGCTCATCAGTCGAGTTTCCCTCGTCTTCCTCCACTGCGTGAGGATCTTCGATGAAAATGAATTCCGGATTTCGGACGATGCTCTGTCACACTCAGAAATCAATGAATGGGCTAGTCCGCAAACCTTAGATTTTCGCTCCCGACCAAGCGTGTATATCTCGCCTTCCGCACTACAAGGCATGCTCTTCTCATGTAGTGGATCTGTGCAAAAGCTCGTCACCAACATTCCGGTAAAGCAACAATGGATAGAGGATCCAAGTCACCAGAGCACCTGGTACTCGAGCTCGCGGATATTACGCACTTTCTCAGGAGCACTGCTTACCCCGGTCTTCGCTCCTGTGAGTCAGAATCTGACGCACTTGGAGATCAGTCAGGGGTGCCAGGAATGGCTGGGCCACGACGGCACGCGACTAGATCTTAGTAGCTTTGTGGCACTTAAACATGTAACAGCATCTGCGCTGTGCTTTGTTCCTCCTCTGGGTCTTGGATATTCGCGAGACGGCCTGTATAAGTTGCTTCCAAGGTCGCTAGAAAGAATACAGGTAACTTTACTTGCTGCTGTTTCCAGCTCAACTGTTGAAATTTATGCTAATAACGATCTTCTAGCTCGACTTCGGATTTGAGATCGGAGTATTCTATTGTATGCATAGTGGGAAACTCGACAAGCTTGGAAGGAGACAGTTTGTGAGCGAAACCATGGATCCACGCTCCTACAACTGGATTACCGAGCTCGCAAAGCACAAGTCCGATCACTTGCAGTCGCTCCAAGAGGTGTTATTCTACGAGGACAATAGTGGATATGGACAGGTTTTCAAGTGGGAGAAATGGGACCCTCCTTTGTCTGTTGACTGGGCTTTTGATGCTGCTGGTGTCGATTTAGCTGTTTACGTTCGCTCGCCTCCCAAAATCACATAAAAAAAGGGGCTACAAACCCCCCTAATCTTGACAAAGAAGGTCATTTTTGTTGTTGATGATGCTAAATTCTCCTATCTATCATCTATCATAATTCGTTATTCGTCGACGAGAATAATTCTGCCGAGCTACATCTATCCAATTAAGAAGCAAATTCCTCAAGCAGTGACAATAGATAGCAACTACAAGAACTCCAACATCCCAATCCTTCTGTACGAGGTCATTCATCCCTGGCAAACAGACTCAAAATCTTCTCATTCCCACACGCAGCGGCGACATCCACGGGCGTCGCCCCTCTTCCATTTTCCCTCTTCGGATCCAACCCCATTTCAACTAACATCTCAAAAAGCAGCAGCCCATCCTCATCATAATACTTGTATGCCTCCCTGCCCGCTACAATATGCAGCAGCGAATCCCCAGCATTGTTCACAGCATGCACATCATGCTCCTCCAACATTTTTCTGATCATTTTTGGGTCCGGGGGAGAGTCGGATTGCATGGTATGATGGTAGCCTTTGACTGTGCTTAGATAGGCGAAGATTGGGGTGTTGCCATTGTTGTCGCGGGCTTCGGGGTTGCAGCCTGCTTCAATGCAGTGGGAATAGAGCCTCGCATACTCAGTGAAGTATTCTGGTTCGTCTGAATTTTGTGGTCTTCGAGGATTCTCCTCAGATTCGGTAGTGCTGTATAGCATGAGTTTTGGTAATAGGTAGTGGAGTGGTGTTCTGCCGTCTGGTGCATTTTGCAAGGGATCGGCTCCGGCATCTAGGAGGTCGACGACGTTTTGGGGCCGCCATGAGTCAAGAGCGTAGTACAGTGGTGCTGTTCCGGTACCGTCTTTGATGTTGGGAGACGCACCTTTGTTGAGGAGTTTCTTGGTAGTTATGGGAATGTCACCGCACTTGAGGGCGTAGTGTAAGGCTGTTAAGCCTGCATTGTCGATAGCGTTTACATTAGCGCCAGCTTGTATCAGCTCAAGTGCTGCGTACTCAGGCTCTATAGCTCGTTTAAGTGATTCGGGTATGTCGCATGATCGAATGAGAGGTGTACAGCCGTCCGCATCCCTCTCTTCCAGATTGACGCCGTCAACAAGTATGGGTTTGATGAATCCATTTAAGGCCGCAATCTCATGAAGAACAGTGGTTGCACCATTCTTCAGCCGCTGATTCGGATTCGCACCGTTCTCGAGGAGGAGATTGATGATGGCCCCTCTTTCAAGATCTGTATGCGGGTTATAGTCGTACCTCGACTGATAACATGCAGCATTTTGAAGCGGAGTTTCAAGCTGAGACTCATGTTCGTACCTCTTCACTTCATTGCTCATATAAACTTGATTTGGGTCTGCACCTGCCTGCAAAAGCAAAACCAGAGAGGCATGGTCTAAACTATCGATTGCCGACGCAATTGCGGGTTTTGGACCAAACGATGTGTCAGCTCCATGAGCCAACAATTTCTGGGTTACTTCTGATCCACAATGGCTTTCTAGAGCAGTATTGAGCGGTGTAAGCTTGGTTTCGGAAGCAACAAGGTTGACATTGGCGCCGTTTTCTAAAAGAACATCTAGTGTCTGATCATACCAGAATCCGTCGACAAGAGTGTTTGGATGTCTGGCAGCCAGAGCCAGCTGTAAAGCTGTTTCGCCATTATCATTTAGAGCTTCAGGGTCAGCTCCAGCTTCCATGAGCGCCAGGAGTGCTTTTGGGTACCACCAGTGTTTGCCAGAAGCGAGAACATGTACTGCAGCGTATTGACGCGACTTTGATGGGAGCCTAGACGGTAGAATTGCTTGGGGAGTGCTCTTGGGCTCCGTATATTGAGCGTTGACATCAACTCCGTACTGGATTAGAATATTGAGCATCTCCATGTTCCATGTGGGCCGCCTCAAGGCAACATGCAAGAGCGGTGGCGCAATGTCTTGGACATTTTGGACAAAGGGAAGTATTTTTCTCATCATCGATGTAAATCCGCACTCGGCGATGAGATGCAGTGGCGATTTTCCGTCAGGCTGGACCAGCAATTCTGGGGAGATCCTTGTTTTCACAACATATTCGAGAAGAGTGTCGTCGCCGTAAGATATGATACGTTCCAGACTTCGGAGCGAGTCCCCAGCAAAGTCCATATCTTTTATTATGGAGTCTTTGTTAAATCGACCTAGGGTGAGTGACATCTCCCCAAACCGATCTAATGGTTGTAGCACCGGCACAGATGAGTTGCCTCCAGAGTAGTACAAAATATCCATGGAAGCAACCAATTCTTCTACGGCTGCTGAGTTGCCTAGCATAACTGCTACATCATTTGCCGTGTGCTCGTTGTCATCTAGCTGTCCCGGATCGATACCGGCGTCCAGCAAGAGTCTTACAACTTCTCGAATACACTTTGGGTCACTCTTGGCCGATGTCATCATTTCCATCTTATCGAATGCAGTCTTCGGAAAGTCGTGAATGAATGCTGGCTCTTGAGCCAGTGCATCTTGAGCATCCTGGGCTCGCTGTGTTCTTCGAGCAACAGAGACGTCTTCAAATTCCGCAGAAGCGTGTAGCGCCGTTCGGCCACGTTTGTCCGAGACATTGCAGGATGCTCCAGCAGTCAGAAGAATCTTGACGGACTCTGGTCGACCTGACCTCGCAGCTTCATGAAGTGGTGTTCGACCTTTCAGATCCTGACAATCAAGTGATAGTGAGTTCGCCTGATAATATGCGACAAGGAGATCAACAGCATTGCACTTCCCAGCTCTTGCTGCAAAGTGGAGAGGGGTGAGACCTTGCATAGTCCGCACTTCTACATCAACCCCAGATTGAATCAATTTCCAAACGCTGATCTCTGATGCACCAGCCGCCAAATGAAGTGGAGTGATTCCCTCATGATCTCTTGCATTAATATCCAGATCAAGGTGCTTCTGCAAACAGAAGTCAAGGCGGGTTGAAAAACTTTTTTCTGGCCTTCTTGTTGTACCATTCTCTTCCATTGCAGCCGCCACATGCAGGATTGTTCGTCCTTGATGGTTGAGTGCTTTGACTGGCGCCCCTTTGTCGATCATCGCGGTCACAGCGACATCTAGGACTCGCAATACAGGCCAAATTGGCTCATTCAATCCAAGAGCATCATGGAGCACCGTATTTCCAGCATAATCCACAGCATGTAAGTCGGCTCCAGCTTCCAGCATATCTTCTATGAAGCGGGTAACAGTCGCAATATCTTTTTCTCCATGATCCTCGTTCGCAAGATCACGGGCGACTAAGAAATGAAAAGCTATTTCACAATCAGCGCCTGGACAACTTAGATGCATATATTCCCACTTACCAGACTTTCCTTTATAGTCACGAGCTTTTGCGTCCGCTCCAAGGCTGAGCAGCATTCTGATAAAATGTTCGACACCGTAAATACTCGCCGAGCTGCCCAGAAACTGCAAAAGTAATGTGCGGCCAAGATAGTCACGAGATTCGAGAGGCAATCCCATCTTCACCATCTTCGAAAGTGCTTCAACCCTTCCTTCCCCTCCATTTCCCCACATTATATTGCTCGCGGCAGTTCTACCCATATTATTGCGAATAGTTGGATCTGCGAAAGAAAGCCAGAGGTCTGCGTGCTTACTCTCCATTATCCACGAATTGCAAGCATAATGTAAGGCAGTGTTTCCGAGATGGTCTTGTCGGTTGAATTCGACTTTGTAATCATGAAACTTGGTCGGATCCATCAATTGATATTGCCTGGCAGCAGTAATCAGTGGTGTCTCTCCATCACTTTTCCGTGCTACGTTGAGGTCTGCGCCGGCAGCGATCAATTTATGCAACGCATTCGTTTGAAGGTCATTCGCATTCAAGCCATGTAGGAGAGTACTCCCATCCAGGTCAGTAACTGTAGCGTCTGCTCCATGGCTGAGAAACATAGAGACGAGTGCTTCCCCCATTTCTCCTTTAGCGTCTCTACTCAACTTCCAAGTATATAGAGGAGTTTGTCCTTTATCGTCACGGGCATTGATATCTGCTCCGGCCTAATAACGTCAGCTTTCTGATCTAAATAATATTATCCAACGGACACCATGCGCTCAAGAGGTCAACCAGAGCGTAATTTCTAGCTATTGAAGAAACGAAAAGTGGTATAAAAATCCACCTACAGCAATGAGAAGGTCCAGTGCTTCTTTGATATCTGTAATACTGCGCAGATACCCGCTGCGAACACGACAATTCATTAACCCGTGGATGGCAGTATATCCAACCATTGGCTTCTTAACTCGGGGCGGAATTGGTTCAAAACCTCGCCTGTAACATACCCTAGTGGATTCCTGGTCTTCTGATCTGGCATGAACATCAGCTTTGTGATGTAGCAGAATCCGAACCGTCGCCGGATCTTGTGCACGAGCAGCTAGATATAATGGTGTGTTGCCGTTTTGGTCTTTGTCGTTGATGCGCGCGCGAACCTGCTCATGTTGCAGCAACACAGCTACAACCCCAGCTCTGCCCTCATCGGCAGCCCAGTGTAGTGGGCCATTCAGTAGTGACGACAGATCAAGGTGCTTCAAAAGCACTTCCAATGCTTCTACATGACCATATTTGCAGACATAGGTCAATACACTATCACCTCTGGTTGATTTGCCTCCAAACTCTAAATCGTAATATCGATCCTCGGTGCTTTTTGCCAGCAGGGGATCTGCTCCCAAGTTTAACAACACACGCAGAGCCGCAGGTTGGTTTCTTCTAGCTGCGTGATGGATGGGCGCTAGTCCTCGGATATCTGCATCCTCCAGGTGAGCACCATGCTCAATCAGAATCTCCAGTGCGCGAGCGTGTCCTTCCATTGCTGCATAAATTGCGGGAGTCCTCTTATATGAGTCCGTCATATTGGGATCTACATCCTTTCGAAGTAGGTGTTCGGCATATGCGGTCAGGCCACACTGTGCCGCCACATGCAAAGGCGAGAAGTTCTCAGGTACCGCCGTAATGCACCTATCCCAAAACTGCTTCCATGATTCGAAATCGTGGTTCCCATCTTGCATGAAATGGTCTAGTTGTTCAAAGAGCTGCGCATCCACGCCGATGAGTTTGTCAGCGTGAAGTGGCCAATGCGTAGCGTACTCGAGAAAAGGATACTGTAGGATCAAGTTTTTCTGCGGCTTCGTGTGTCGGTCCCGTCCTCCGAAGCGCCTAGTTATAGTCGCAAGATCATCGTCGAGTTCGAAATGGGTCTGCTTATGAATGCTGCGGTCCGGAATTTCCCACTCATTAAAGCACCCATTCCGAAGATATTTGATACACGTTGTTGCTATGGTTCTGTGGACATGAGCAGGATCGAGGACTGGAAAGCGAACACAATCTTTCGATGTTATTTGAACGTGTTGCTGGTCGGGATCGAGTAGAAATTCCGTGAAAGAATGATGGATAATTTGAATCACCTGATCCTCGCACAATTCCAAGAGCGGTCCACAGCAGGTGCGTATGGATAATTTAGTATCTTGGTCTGGCTTCAGTCCGCCACGATCCGCTAATGAATTGATTACAGCTGTCAACTCAAGAAGTCGCAATGGTCTTGTTGAGTGCGTGATCCATTCCAATACCAGTTTCTGAAAGTCTTCAGTTGTTCCGGACCGAATTGCGTGCTCTAGAAGTAGATCGGTGTACATATTTCCCAACCCATCTGGAAGCTTGTCAATTTGGGATATAAAGTGTGTCGGGTCTTGAAGACACTGATCCATCATAAGTCGAGCGTACAAGAAAAGACCTTTGCCCTTCTCACAAATAGCCGTCTCAATTCCGTGGGATTGCTCTTGAGTGAGGTTGACCTCGCAATTCTTGAGGCGATGTGATATGTAAGTTGCAATATCTCTGTCGACATTTTTCCGATCTAGACGAAGATCAACAAGGCATGAACCTTTCAGGTGAGCTTCGAGATGAGGAAGCTGTCGGCTTGTCAATGCCAATTTGACAGATCTTGGATTCCGTCGCCCAAGGTTGAGGATGTCAGCCAAGAACGAAGCATGTCCTGATTCCATTTCATCTAGTGCATCGATAACACAATAGACTTTCTCCATGTCCGAGAGGGCGGAGGAAAAGCATTTCCAAAGCTCGTCCATTGGGACTTCGTTCACGTTGGGATGTGTCTTCATCGCCTTCTTCAAGCTTGATTGTAGCATGTGCGAATGATCCAGTAGTTGGAATGAGCAATCTCTAAGAAGGGATTGTGGAGTACGGTTGGACACGATAATATGGCGGAAAAAGAAGAACAGGAGGGGAGCGTCTCCTCTGTTCTTGAGGTCGCGGATTAGGCTTGCAGCAACGACGGATTTTCCGCTTCCAGGAATGCCTCTAATCCAGATGTCACCGATCTCGTCAGTCTCGTACCACTTTTTGTATTGATTCGTAGCCTGAATCCATTGTCCTGTGCCTTGGACATGAGCATTGAGGTGCTTCTTGTACTCGCTGGTGTCAGATTCGAACTCAGTTGGTGACAACCATTCTTTGATTCGGTCAATTGTTTCGGGTTTCTCTCCAGGCAAGAGAGAGTCCTCGGCGTCTTGTTTATTCTGGTTAGATGAGGAGTCATGATGATGAAGAGTCCAACCTACCAGACCCAGTGACCAACACGTAGTCTTCGCCATCCTCGTTCGAGTCGTGAGGATACATTCTCCTACTGTCCTAACTCTAGGAATATTTCTCTGGCGTAGCATGCAGGAAATGAGAGAGAGCTCATGGTTTTTATATAGCAGGGGAATGCAAGAGTTTCGAAAGAAGGAAAGGATCTCAGCTGAAGATGTTGTCCAGGCTGCCACCTGACTCAGCAAAAGCGCGGGGCACCATTGGTTGGGGGCCATTTTCGCGGGGCAAGCGGTGTCGAAGCAATTGATGCAGCCAGTCTAGCTGCAGCCTTGTACAGCAGTAGCAAGCAGTCAGTGACTTGGAATTTGAGTGCATGCGCAAGTTGTGGGAAGCCTCATTACAGATACACCAGGCAACTCTGACCCCTGCTTCACCAACCGAATTCGATTTCTAGTCATCGGAAACAGTAGGCATCGTTTTCCAGCCTCATCACACTCGCAACAAGGATGGTATGATTCCACTGGGCTTGTGTACATGGTATCATAACTCCTATCTAAAATGCCTATGCCTGATAGCTGCAATCAATGCTCTCTCCCCTATGCTACATCCCCTTCATCCAACCTAGTATATACCTCTTTCCAGTCCCAACTATCGTACAAAATCTCTCTATTGCGCAAGCAGATTCTTCCCCATAGCACCACTTCCACACCAACACCCACTCTCCCCGCTGCCTTCCACCTGGACGACAACATCTACTCCTCTCCTCACCAAGTACTCGTTGATCCGCTCTCTAACCTCGTCGAGTTCACTGCCCCTGGTGGCCACAACATGCATGACACCAAACAGTTTCTCGCCATCACCTACCGGGCCATCGCTCACCCAAAATCTGGGCACAGAATAGCTCGCTACGCCACGGATGTCCGAGACGCCGGATAGAGTGTCGCGGAGTAAGTATTCCGTCTCGTCAGGAACGGTGAGCAACAGTTTTCGCGCTGAGGATTTAATGAGAGGCACCGAGGACATGAAGATTAGAACTGCGATGACGACGGAGCCGATTGGATCCCAGCCGTTGAAGTCGGTAAGGTGGATGAGAGCTGTAGAGACCATGACTGCGGCGCTGCCCATGGTGTCTGCTAACACGTGCAAGAAGATGCCGTGCATGTTTTCGTTGTCATGATCATGGGAATGGGAGTGTGCTTTGGGAGGTGTGGAGTTGACCAACAAGGGTGTTTCGTGAGAGTGGGAATGCGAATCGCTGTGCTCGTGTTTGTGGTCTTGACATGGTTCGCCGTGGTGGTGGTGATGCCCTTCGTGCGAATGGGACTTCTCATGGGAGTGAGAATGAGAGTGTCCGTGGCTATGCCCATGATCATGTCCAGCATGGCCGTGGTGTCCGAAGCATGCCATGCCAACCAAGTTCACAGCCAGACCCAAGCCACTAACTACAAACAACTCCATCAATCGTTTTGTTTCTCGACCATCCGCAAGTCTCTCTGTCGCCTCGATCATGATTTCGATACTGATCAACCTGGGAAAAGTAAGTAAGGGTATACACCAGTTGGGGTACAAGTCCTACATCAAGAAAACTCCATTTCCAAATCCTGAAAGACTTTCGATCTTTCCAAAGCCATATGGAAATCTTTCACTCTGAGGCCACTTTGCAGCGATTGCAGCAAATAACCCAACTCCTAATGCAAGGCAGTCAAAAAACATATGTATGCTGTCGCTGAGAAGGCCGAGGGAGTCTGTCAAGTAGCCATAACATGCTTGTACCACCATAAATGCAAAATTGAGGCTAGAAACTGTTAGCATTGTCATACAATATCCAACAAGATTGCCTACCTCATAAAGTAGAAGATCCTCCTCGAGTCTTTCTCAGCCAATATAGTATGTAGAAGAGGCCATCTCAACACAAATGGCAGCAGAAAATTTGTAAATCTTGACCGTGGCACAACTGGCGGAGTGGAAGTATGATCGTGAGAATGATCGTGAGAATGGCCGTGATGGTTGTGAGATGATGGGGCTACATATGGCGACGCCTGCGACAGTGCGGGAGAGATTTCATGTGCCTGATATGTTTGTTTTTCGAAGGCGGCGATAGGCGGTAAGCCATTGCTGTTGGGAGGAGTGGGCAGATACGGAGATGGAGAGTGTTCCCGAACACGACTATGGCTATGATGATGCGAATGTGTATGCTCGGGCTCGAGATGTGATTCTGACAGCGAGTGCGCATGCAAACTGCCGTTTGATCGTTCGGACTTCAAAGATCGAGGGGAGTTCGCAGAGTATTGTCGTCCCGGAGAGTGGGAGTGCGAATGCAGGTGGCCATGCCCATGACTGTGGCCGTGGCCGTGGGTCATGGCAGATGCTGGCAGAGCATAGGATGAAGCCATTCTATGCTCAGCAGGAAGTATGATCGAGCTATGAAGCCCGCGCAACGATCTGCAGCCCCCGCATATGTATCGTCACCGCCGTGTGCTCGCAATCTCCTTTTTCGCCGAATTGAAGAGTAGGCAGTGTGCTAGCAGAGCAATTGTTCGTGCAAAAGATGCAGGATGGTGTCGTAAACGGTCGTAGTATAATGTTGTCGCCGTCGTGGAGGAGGGGAAGGGCAATGTGTCGCTATCGTGGCGCTCTGGGGAAGTTGGAGAGGTCGCATCTGGTCTGGTGTTGATTTCTCCCCCCTGAACGTGGACCTCAGCCGCGTCTCAAACAGCCTCGTGATTGGTAGCTGCTAACCAGGGGATTTCCGGGTCTAGTCTATATTTGGGAACAAGCGGGCCGACGAGGCTCATGAAATCCGGAGCACGAAACCTCCCCTCCAAACATTTTTATATCTCCTTTACAATCTACATTCCAAGCAGATCTCCCCGCATCTCTTATCACCAACCTCGGGAATGGCATTGAGTATCTGGGGATGATCTGCAAAAGGTGGATCAATACATTCTTCGCGAGAGCAGCTCTTGAAGCCACGTTACAATGCTGGAACTGCTCCTGACGCTGGCTACCATTGCCTCGACGATTTTTACGGTGATCCTTCTGTGTCTACCGAGTCGATATGTCAACCATTCGCCCCCAAAGGCTGTTTCTTCTTCGTCCGCGAATGAACCCAAAATCTCCGTCCAAGTGCTGGTTCTCGGAGACATAGGGAGAAGTCCACGGATGCAGTACCATGCCGCGAGCATAGCTAAACATGGAGCGAGGGTGGATGTGATTGGGTATAAAGGTAAGAAGGATTTCAAGAATTGATCTTCGATGCTGATCGCTCTCATAGAATCCACACTTCACCCGGGCCTTGTCGACAATTCTCTCATCTCCATTGTACCACTACCTCAACCACCTCCCATCCTCCGCTCGAAGACACTCCCATTCATAATAATCGGACCCCTGAAAGTCCTTTGGCAGGTATGGAGCCTCTTCCATACCCTGGGCTACCGCACCAAGCCTTCACGCTGGCTCCTCGTTCAAAATCCTCCCTCGATACCGACCCTCTTCGTTGCCATAATAATCTGCTTCCTCCGAAACACCCACCTCATAATCGACTGGCATAACTACGGTTGGACAATCTTAGCCGGAACGCGAGGCGAAAAGCATCCCTTCGTCATAATATCAAAATACTATGAAGCTTTCCTCGGCCGCTGGGCGCCTACGGCCTCCTTTACAGTGACGCACGCCATGGCAAAGCAGCTTCGGAATAAACCGTACAATATCCGCTCGCCGATATTCACTCTCCACGACCGACCTGCGGCAATCTTTCAACCGATTTCCTCTCCCGCAGCACGTCTCTCTTTCCTCAAAACATTGCCAGAAACAGCGAAACAGGCAGACGATATAATGGCCGGCAAGACAAAGCTGGTCGTAAGCAGTACATCCTGGACACCCGATGAAGACTTCAATCTCCTCCTTTCAGCGCTATGCACCTACTCTTCCACATCAACCAGCAAAACCCTCCCACCAATACTAGCAATCATCACAGGCAAAGGACCACAGAAACAACTTTACCTAGACCGCATCGCAACCCTCATCTCCAGCAACAAATTAAAGAACATCACAATACTAACGGCCTGGCTAAGCGCAGAAGACTACGCAACGCTGCTGTCATGCGCAGATCTAGGCGTCTGTCTGCACATGAGCAGTTCCGGCGTCGACCTCCCCATGAAAGTCGTCGATATGTTTGGTGCCGGATTACCTGTTGTCGGGTATGGGGCTTACGAGAGTTGGGGAGAACTGGTCAGAGAGGGTGTCAACGGACGGGGATTTAAGACGAGCGAAGAGTTGGCGAGTATACTGGAGGAATTGTTTGATTGGAAAACGGAAGGACAGGAGTTAGGCAGGTTGAGGGAGGGCGCGAAGGAGGAGGGGAAGAGAAGGTGGGATGAGGAGTGGGATGGCGTTGCGGGGAGGGTATTGGGGGTTTGTGATTGATGGCCTCGAGCTTACTTCGTAATCTTTGGTACAAGCTAGCCATCGTAACTTTTTGGTTCATGCATGTGACTGGCGTGGCGAAGATAAATTGATGCCTAGACCATGTTCTATTGCACACCGCAACGAAATTCAAGTCTCTGGGACAACGAAGTTGAATATTAGAACCAGTCCTCTTCCTCTCATGAAATTCACAAGGGGATATTGAGTGTATCGATGAATTCGTTATATTTCACATATGCTCTCCCTAGCTGGAGTAAAGGAACTATTCAGGTCCGCTGCTCGACCAAATTCAAAAGTGATCTCGTACAGGGCCGGTCGTTTTGGGATAAAGGAGGGGCTAACCATTTCATTGCTTTTAGGACGTTTGTCTTTAGGAAGGTCAAACCATCCCACAGCAGCGATGATGACGATTCAAGGGATGAAGGTTCTACAAAGCCGAGCAGGGGTTGTGGGACGAGCAAACACACTTGGTGATCACAACTATACGAGCAGCGCTATATGTAGGACGGCAAGGAAAGTCTTCTCTTAGGGACATGATGGATCTCCGGCACATTACCACGCGCGTAGTCAAACGATCTTTTCCTTCCACAAGTGCACAAGCAGCAACTCAAGCTCTGTACGCATCCTCGTCTCTTGGCATCTGCTGATCGTTGAGAATCTTATCCCTCTATTGATCAAAGTTCCGGCGCAGGAGCTGATGGTCAGGGGGAATTGGCGTTAATGCGAGGAGAATACGTGGATTAGACGCCGATTGTATGAAAAACAATTTAACGACAACTCTCTCAAAGTATTACAACCCCGTTTTTAAACCCACTTGAGTATGTGGGAGCGACGCTTTCTTACAATTCCAGTAACCTATTGCCTCGCAGAATGACTTTGAGCTTCCTAGTGGAGTTGCTGAGCTCCTTGTCGCTGCAACGATATTACAGGAGCTTGGCACGGCTTTGAGAGCACCCCTCCAAAGGCTTTCAGATGAAAATAAGGGCAAGTTCAGGAGACAAAATTCCTAGTACAACTTGCACATGGGTAACATCACTAAACATTGATTCGGCTCCCACAGGCTGAGCATCTCAACAAAATCCGCGCAACTTCAACCAGATCTCAATCCTTGCCTAAGATGACGGAGAATTCTTTGCGGCAGGTACTTTCCTAATCGTTCGGCGACCTCTTATTGGCAAGGATCGAGGACAGATGGTGGCTCTGCGCCTCACTTTTGCTCGTGCTAAGTGACCATGGCAAGTGTGTCCAATTATTCAAGATCCTTTTGATGCTTCATCGTCCAGCTATATAAAACCAGTAATCTTGTAAGCAAAAGCAACTCTGTCTCCGTCGGTTTATTCTCTCGATCCTACACGGCTGGTTACATCAAGTGAACATTGTCTTACTAATAGAGTAGTAGATGAGCGTAGAGTCATCTGCGTATGTGTTAGACCTGCTAGGAACAGTAGGATAATTGCCGAAGGATCCGCTGTCCCTAGTAACATCCCATACAAGCTTTTCTGAGGATCTAGCTATTCTTTTTGACGCATAGATCCTGCGTTGGATCTGCATCTTGCGCTCTAAAGGCTTAAAGAAGTTCGGACGGTAACGTGCTCACCATGTCGGCCCTGAAATCGACATTCTGTGGGCCCTTGAACTGCTGCTTTGGTCACTTAGTGTGGCCATCTCATGAATAACACGCTAGTTCACCTTACTCCTTCTCAAAGCATCTTCGGTGACTGGAGGCAGCGGCAGCGTACACGGTTGTCATGCGGTCAGCTGGAAAACGGCATAAACTCAAAGTGTAAAATCACAAACTGCATCTTACCTCGGTGACTATTGTCCTCTCCCTCATCTTCAACACATCCGCTGCGGATCTTCTAGCTTGAGGCACAGCTTTGGGACTATGGTACCCGAGGGTTTTTGGTGCACGTGATATAGCCCTTGCTAGCCTCTGATCGGAAGCCTCCTTTCGCGTTAATAATTTACTATGGACAATTTTTTGAGGCTAATCATGAGGACGATCATTTCACACTCGCTAGAAATCTTGGGGACCTGCAAAGGTACCATCGCCGACATAGACAATGGAGTTTTGTGCTTACCAATTTTTAAGCGAGAAAAGAAAGGGGCTCTAAGTGGACACGCGCCAAATTTCAGTATACAAAACATACAATGCTTGACTCTAACAAGCCAGAATTCTTACTACATTTTACAATCATACCAAGATTAGCTTCTTTTATGCAGCGCTACACGAGTTTTATGCACTGTAAATTAGAACTTGGAGTAATTTTGGTGCTTGAACAGGGCGTCTATTCGGTTTCTCGCTTCGGTTTCCTCGGTTTCCTCGGTTTTTGCAAACTCAGGTATGCTAGTATTCGCGCACATCTAGAGAGGGGTCCTGCAGCGTGCAAAAGAAGGTCCGACTAATTAGCGAACATACCAAACTTCAGTATTTTGGCTAGTATATTTCATCTCGCTAAAATAAAAATAAAGTCAACTTTTGTGTAGTGTAGCAGCATGTAGCTATTATATCTCTGCTCCAAGAGATTAATTATGCTTTGCTGCCTTAGTACGGCTTTCAAGATAAGGTCGCGATTTTTGTCTGAATTTTTGGTGAGAACTCGTCTGTCTTCGTTCTGCTCTTTTTGCTGTCCACCGGGAGAGAGTGAAGCCGCTTTTGCGTGGGAGTAAAAAGTCTGACGGTAGGGAGTACGAAAACCTTGTAAAGCTTCAATCTTAGCTCGAAGTAAGAGTGGCCATGTCATGTGTAGAGAGTTTGGTTTTGTAGTCACATTGGTCAACTTTCGAATATTAGGAAAACTAGGGTTATCGTTGAAGATGGGACGGAGAAGAGTTTTCAGAAAGTAATCACTAGGCAAATCCTAGATAGATCTCAGTCTCTCGGCAGCTTCTATGAGCGAAGGATCGAGCGAGGTTGCTGAACAGAAGAAGGCGTGAATGAAAAGTATATAAAAGCGAAAGCTCTCCCCATTTCAAGGTCTTCCGTCTCAGCAACACACATTACCTTCAGTCTCCAGTCTACAGTCTCCAGCTTCCAGTTTCCAGCCTTTAGCTTTATATACAGCTCTGTCGCCGTCCCCAAATGAAATCACAAGGTCACAATGCGCTTCTCCGCTATCTTGTCCCTCGCGGCCGCTGCAACGGCCGTTACAGCCTTCCACATCCCACTTGGCCAGATCGATGGTGTCTATGAGTTCCAATACAACGCGGGCGGCACCTAGAATCACGTTCGCCTCAGCAGTTCTGATCCCAAGAACCGCACCGCTGCTGTCCGTGGCGCAGCCATCGAGAAGCGCTCAGGCGCTGTCAACTGCCACGCCGACAAGGGCATCCCCGACAACAACAACAACGGTGCGGCCGCAACGAATCTTACCAACCAGTTAGGCTTATATTCATACTTATAGTTGTCTCTTTGTGTGAGCTCAGAGCCTGGGAACTTCACGGGGGCGTGCATGTGTTTGAGGGCCTTGCGCTTCAGCTCCCGAGCTCCTCCTTTCGATTCAAGAATTATACATGCTAATTCAATACCTAGTGCGGCGCCGGCACAGCAGTCGGCGGTAACCGAGACTTCTACTCCATTATGGGCTGTTCCGTGTCCTATTTCTGCAACTACAAATCCAATCAGCAAGTGTGCACCAGTGGCAACGCTTGGGCGTCCTTCACCGACATCAGCAATATCTGTGGCCACGATATTGCCGGCCGGCTGGGAGACCTACTTCGACAGCGATGGCGAAGATTCTTACGGTTACGAATGGTTCCGTACCAGCCCTGGCAACAACTTTTGTGGTCGCGGTACCAATGGCAAGCGGTAAGCCGAGATCAACTTCCCATCTCTTTCGAGATAGCAGCGAAAATCGTTTCTAACATTCTCTTAGTCTATAGAAACCTCGAATGAGTGACGTCTGATACCCTAAAACACGCGACGTCACCACAGTGGGCTAACTTTTCTTTCTTTCTTTTCACTCGCTTGTTTCGTTTCTACTCAACGCTTGGGGCTGCCTCGCCAATCAAGGCCTTCTATGTATCCTAGGTCCAGCCCTTGGGCAAGTTCACTTTCGGAGGGTTTACTTTGATTTCTTTTTGTATCTTCGGGTGGGATGCTAAGTCCGTAATGCACTCAGGTTTTTGAGTTGGATTTTTTAATGTACAAGCAACCGATAAAGTGTGAGAGAGATCCGTAACTGGAGTTTTCTCCTCCCTCGGTTTCGTCTACTCTCTATGCAAATGTTTTCAGGACAGTACGTAGCAATACTAAGAGAACACATAAAAGCTACAATTTCAGCTTTGCCAAATTACTGTTTGCCTGACCACAATCATCGTCCAGATCAAATAACCTTCATATCACGGTGCAATGCCTACCAGAGTATCTTCCTTGCTCAAAACGACCGTTCTGGAATTCCAGTCCTATATCTTAGATCAAAGATGATTGTTGGGACAAGAATCCTTTAATCTGTCTCATGAGTTATGTGACATATCGTAAGATTACAGCTTAACAACATGATTCTTCAATACAATGATTCCGGGTAGGTACCGCGTTAATTTGGATGTTTAAGTGGCAATACTGAAGTGTAGAAGGATGGAAGCGTTTGCGCCCAAGAACAAGACGTTTCGGGAGAGAAGGACGTTTGATTTAGTTCTCCAAAATACTCCACCAGGCGTTGGTAGTCACGTCTTAAAGTCATGCTTCGTATTGACAACCTTCGAACGAATTTGCACTTGAAAATTGTTGCATAGAGGATCAATACTCTCATGTGAACCAGAACCCCTTGATTTGGTGGCCTCGAGTATAGAAGGCTGAATGGTGGCGTCTTGCACATTCCATGTGATTGGCAGAATGTCATCCCGAATCAAGTAGCTTATCAGTCGTCCTGCACCTGACAACAATTCATTCTATCCATAGACTCTCTTTAGTTCTTCGACATCATGGACTCAACCTCTTCAATCCGTATTTTACAACTCTTGCCAGGCAAATATGACTCTCCTATTCAGTGTACAACTCGAATTTCCTCTCTCTCGAAGGCAGAACCGTATGAAGCGGTATCGTACGTCTGGGGCAAAGGCCCACGATCCAGACGTGTTCTTGTGGACGGTGACAATGTAGGCATAACAGAGACTTTGTATGCCGCACTTAGACGTTTCCGAAATCCCATCGCCTCGAGATCGATCTGGGTCGACCAACTTTGCATCGATCAGTCCAATGTCAAAGAAAAGACGCAGCAAGTCAACTTGATGGGCGATATCTACAAGCAGTGTACACGATCCTTGACCTGGTTCGGTGAAATACCTGAAGTCTCGGCTGGAATCACGACTGGAGATGCGCAGATTGTCTTCAACTTTATCCGTGCACTGGCTGGAGATGACATGGATTCTATGATCTTTGACAGCCTTTTGATGTTTGGGCATGCCGATGGCACACGTCGGGCAATTAAGGCTATGTCCCTCCAAGGCAACGATTGGTGGTCTCGAATCTGGACCGTCCAGGAGGCCGTGCTTCCACCCGAGGGCCTTCTTATATAGGGACCTCTATCTCTATCCTAGACCAAAATCTTTCGAGCAGCTAGAAATGTCTGTAACGACTTTGAGACTAACGAGAAGTTCCGTGTTGAGCTCAATCAGTTCCGAGGCCTCTGGAATAATTTCACGGGCCCCGTTCGTGGCCTGGAGATAGCACAGAACAAAGAGGACCCGCTTAACCTCCTCAATAGGTGGCGGTATCGTGGAGCTTTAGATGTTCGTGACAAGGTCTATGGCCTCATGGGATTATATCCGCATATGCCATTCCCCAGAGTGCGGTCATGTAATTACGAGCTGGATGTTGCAACCTTATATAGAAATGTCACTATTGACCTCATCGAAGCTAACAAGGGTCTCAAACCCCTCCTGGGCTTGCGCAACCACTCGGAGCTTCCCACTTGGGTGCTCGATCTATCGTGGTGCCCCACTATCGACGTCACGTACTTCTATCAGACTCACGCTTACCGATACGACTGGTACGATGCCTGCAATAAAACTCCTCTTAATATGCAGGTTGTGCGGGGACACACAGTTATTTCTCTGACTGGCCGCTTTATGGACAAGATTGAGAAGACGAGTCCAGTGCTCGCAGATCAATACGGAGGCGGCCTGAAGGGCCTTGAGCTTGCCGCTACCATGACCTCATGGTGGAAAGTGGTGGAGGAACATGCCTCCAAACGAGTTCGCAGGGGGAAATATGTTAATGGCGAATCCTGGTTTGATGCATTCTGTAGAATGGCTCTTGGAGACCTTATCACAGAGGACGTATTCCCGCAACGAAAGGCAAAGCAGTCAGATAGTGAGCTCGTCATGGAATTCATGAGGACAGGAAATCAAGCTATCGTCTCTACCTCAATTCACAGGATGACGACGAGGCAGAGGTTTTTCATCTCTGCTGATGGCTATATTGGTTTATGTCCACCAAATACTGTCAAAGGAGACGAGATATGGGTGCTGAGTGGAGGCAAGGTCCCTTTTGTCCTGAGATCTCGAGGTCAGACTGGAAGGAAATCAAAGGCTGAGAGCATTCCGGAGTATACACTTGTTGGAAATGCATATGTTCAAGGGATTATGTATGGAGAAGGGCTGCAGCAATGTAATGGCCTTCAGGACATCTACCTTAACTGAGAGCGCTAGAGTAAATACGTAAGTCCTGAGCAAAGAGCATGATGTTGGGTGCCGAGGCTTGATGTGGAGCCTGCGCACAAAGTCTTCGGAAGTCTTGGGAGAAGTGGACTAGACCGGACATAAAAGTAACTAGGGAGCAAGACTGAATGTTTATGTACAATCTTGTAGATAATCACTATATTACCTAGGCATGAAAGAAGTAGTGGCAATCTAAAGGGGTCTGGTATTGGCTCGCTTAGAATTTCCCTGGTCAGTCATTGACAACCTCGCGTCCTCTTCAACTCTGTCCACCAGCCTCACCTCGTACTGTTCAGTCTCAAATCAACGAATACCATCCAAAGCTTTGTAATAGTGGCCACGTTTATTCTTCCTGTCCAGGCTGCCTTCTCTCACGCAGGGGCCCCTCAGCACAACAACCTCCATTTCGCGATCCAACTTCGCATCACCACAACTTTGGGTTCAGATATACCGAGATGCGCCTCATAAACCTCCACACATTGGAGCTCAGAGAGTTTATTGATTCCGAGAGGCCGCCCTATGTCATTCTCTCGCACACCTGGGGAGCTGAAGAAGTGACCCTGCAGCAGCTTCAGCCTGATGCCTCGACGCACATCCCTTTTCTCCAATATAAGGAAGGCTACCTCAAGGTTCGGAATTTCGCTCGAGAGGGGAGACAGAATGGATTTGAGTGGGGATGGGTGGATACCTGCTGCATCGACAAGACCAGTAGTGCCGAGCTTTCCGAAGCTATCAATTCTATGTACAGATGGTACGAGGAGGCAGATTCGTGCTACGCTTACTTTAGCGATGTTCCCCGTCTCGACAGCGAAGGACAGCCAGAATCCTCACTTGAGCAGCAATTTGCTGCGAGCCGGTGGTTCACTCGTGGTTGGACGCTGCAAGAGCTTCTCGCGCCCTCAAGTGTCGTCTTTTACTTGAATAATTGGACTGTGTACGGGACGAAGGGCTCCTTGAGAAAAGAAATATCCATAATCACCTGCATCCCCGAAGAAGCAATCAAAGAACCAGAAATGACCAACTTTACCGTTGGGCAAAGGATATCATGGGTTTCTAGACGACAGACTACGCGCCCAGAAGATCTTTCGTACTGCTTACTAGGAATCCTAGGCGTGAATATGCCGATGCTATATGGAGAAGGAAGCCGAGCGTTCATAAGACTGCAAGAAGAAGTCTTAAAAATCAGTACCGATTCGACGATCTTTGCATGGCCGTCGAGTGCCATACCACCCCGCGACATTGACGTCGCGTGCATATCTCCGCTTGCACCCAGCCCAACGGTTTTCACGAATGCTGGAAATTACTATAAACCTCCCCCATTTCACGATGCAGCCTCACTTGGGCCATGGACAGTTACAAACCGTGGCCTCCGCATAGAAGGTCTCCCAATTGTGGACGGCCAAGAAGCGTGGAATCTATTGAAGTCGGTTGGTTATCCCGCTGCCACCGATATAGTCTATGTAGTGGCGTTGATCGGCTGCTACACGAGCCGGACTACCGAGAGTGAACTTGATGAGGAGGTTGGTATTGTACTATATAAAAATAGAGGGGGACGAGAGGAGATCTACTATCGTTTGCGCACACCTGAAAGTCTTCTGCACTTTCATTCGAGCATCCGGAAGATGTCGGTGAAGTCAGATTGCATTATTGAGCTGGACCCGTTCGATTTCAATGGGGATCGGATACCGCAAAAACTAGACACTGGGCTGTCAAAGTGGATTCTCCGCGAGACGCCTGAGAGAGAGTATGGATTTAACGACTTCAAGATCTACAATCAAGATAACACCGAAGACATTGCCCTCAGTATTTACATGTCTATAATCTCACCCACTCAGTTTGTCGCATTCTCGAACAATGCCACGGCAGAGAAATTTTTTGTGACGGTGGCTGTTGACTTTAACACATTTACACCCTGGGTATATATTTCTTCAAGAGAGAATGATCATGGCGAAAGTGCATCATATTCGGGTTTGGTTTCAGATCAGTTTTCTCACGCCCTGCAGGACGGTAAGGTGGTTAAGGCGAGCCTTGTACGTGGGATGAAAGATGGGAAGAGAATCCTCTTTCTTGACGTTTATATCAAAGATAAAATATAAGGAGTGTCTGGTATTGCCATCAGTTCTATCGAACTTCAAGTCAGAATTACATCCAAGGCCAACCTACTTATCTCTTCTCGCTCGCTGGCATGACTGAGTATATAAAATCTTGAACTTTGCGAGGAGCAGACGAAGCAGATGAAGTGTCAGGGAACATCATCAATGAAGACCACCTGCTGAATCGGCACTTCAATACTTGACACCTTTCAATCAATTCACTCATGCTGAAATTACAGCTACTTGCACGACGTAGACCTGGATCAAGAACTACTTCGGCTTGGAAAGTGTGCAACATGGGAAACCTGACGACAGCCGTGTAATTTTGACAACAAAGACACGTTCTCACTCCTCAAAAAAGGAACCGTGCCTCAGCATTATTCTCTGACCCAAGTTTAGGTTTCTTATTAAAATAAGTAGTCATTTTCGCGAGAACATACAGGTAATCTCACGCTGCAGTCGTGATGCAACAACCTGATCAAACTCAACAACGAGCCGTCTGATTGTTCCAAAGGTTCTTGGGCTTTGGGCATTATATCGCTTAAGCACTCGCCCATTTCTAAAAATGGGTTGGCGATGGTTAAGCATGAGTTCTCGTGAAGTTTTTTTTGGGCAAATACCCCCTCCAATTGAGCTGCGGATGTTCTCGCTCGAGCTGTTAGATGCTATTGTCAATAAAAGTGAAAGTGGACTCGATCCGCCCCCCCAACCCCCTCGGATCAATTCAGTTCTTTAAGGAAAAAGATCTGATTCTCCACCGGGTTCGAATACTTTGGAACTTGGGGAATGGGATGAGTGACAGCAATGGAGGATTTCACGACAGACGTTTCAGTTGGCTTAGAGGCTATCACATTTTGTTGTCGTTTCAGTTACCTTCCCTAGGGCTACTTTATCTCGATAAGAAACCTCCGCATTCGCAATTTTGGCAGGTCTGGCTTGAGAAGTGGCTTGAGACCTGAGATGTCATTTCATTGGGCGGAAAGAAGCGAATGCAAGTCGTGCATACGTGCTGCATATGCCGTACCAACCAAAGTGACATTGTAACAAGCCACTCGGTTCTAGAGCTAGCTGAAAGTCTCAGCTACGCCACAGCTACATGCCGAGCATAGGGCTGTTGGCCAGAAGAAAGGAAGTTCCCGCCATGGCAAATCCCACTGCTCCACGATGAATGGAGCTCGTTCACTATTGGAGAAATTAATGTCACACAGCAGATTCGGGACGTCTCACGCAAGGCAGATTCCGACGAACATTGCAGATCATGCTCAAATGACCATGATGACCCGATAAGAGAGGACAAACCCCGCCTTGGCTAACTTTCGAAGGCTGAATCACCTGTACGCAACCGAATTGAAATAGGTTTCGCAAGGACAGAATATGCAGGCGCCCCCAATTCAGGACACAATGCCACCTCGCGACTCAGCCTCTATATTTACATAGCAAACTGACTTCCCACCTCGTCTCAACAGATAAATTTCGGTCGCTCGATTTCCAAAGTACTCTGAGCCACTAAGCTGAAGAGAACGATATGGCCCAAATTCAGGATGCAACCCAGAACCAGAAACGCTTGGTGCTATGCTTCGATGGAACAGACAACAAATTCAGTGGGGATGAGACCGATACAAATATCGTCAAGATCTACGAGTTACTGAACCGTGAATGCCCAGATCAGTATCATTATTACCAACGTCAGTCAGTCCTTCATTTTGTCCCCTTTCGAACCAATTGCTACACCTTTGAGTGCTTGTCAATCCCAAAGATGATTGAGAATTGGGACTGATGTGAGCTCTGCACAGCTGGAATCGGGACGTACATACCAGGCAAGCTCGAAAACAAGGCGGCAGGGGGTATTCAGAAATATCGAGATGCTATGTTCGGCACATATTTCGTCAACCACGTAATCGGTGGCTACCAGTTCCTACTACGCTACTACAGACCAGGTGACAAGATATACATCTTTGGTTTCAGTCGCGGCGCCTACACGGCTCGTTTCCTCAGTGAGATGATCACTAGCATCGGACTCTTATCCATGGGCAATGAAGAGATGATCACTTTCGCATGGGAGACCTTTAGCGACTTCCAGAGAACCGCAGGGGGTGCTGATGAGACGGCTTACATGGATCACTTCAAATCTAGCTTCTGCCGTGTTGGGGTGAAGGTGCATTTCCTCGGCCTCTTCGATTGCGTCAACAGCGTTCTTGCGTTCAGTTCGAAGCTACCTATGCCACACCATGTGGCCGGAAAAAAGCTGCCAGCAAAATACGTCCGTCACGCAGTTTCGATCCACGAGCGTCGTGGGACATTCCAACCTGTGTTGTTTGACCCAGAGCCGAAACCGCCCAAAAAACCCGATGAACGTGAAGATCCCACAGAAGAAAACTTCGACACAGAAGGTCGAAAACATCTTGTCGAGCTTTGGTTTGCAGGAAATCATGGCGACGTGGGGGGTGGTTGGCCATCATACCAGCATGATGGGGTGAAATATCTCCTCTCAGATATTCCACTTACGTGGATGATTCAACAGGTTAAGGACATCGACCAGGGAGCGGGTGCCAACGCACTTCAATGGAATGAGAACCTATCCTCGAGATCCTTCCGATCCGGAAGTTGGGAGGCGGTACGCACACACGCTCAGTCTCAGATCGATTCTTGGAGTTTGGACAATGACAAATCGGAGGAAGAAAATAAGCAAAGGGCTATTGCAATTCGAGCTGGGCTTCATGACGTTTTGCAATTTAAGACACAGCCTCCATCAAATTGGCGCAGTAAAATGATGTGGGGCACCATCTGGTGGATAACTGGTAAGCCACTGGCGACATACACCACCATATCGAAATGGCCTTTACTAATTATCTCTTGACAGAAGCGCTTGGGCTACCCCGGTGGGCTCAGAAGACTGGAACGGAAAACCCTCCACTCAAGCATTGGCGAACGTGAGTAGCTACTTCCTATTTGCTAGGCTTTCACCCAAACACATAAAGGGCGAGATATTCTGATGCTAATGTGTCGCAGGACTTATAAGAGGAATTGGGGTCAACCTCGTCCTGTTCCGGAATTTTCCAAGAAACACTGGAGCGTGGCAAGAATCAGAGCATGTCAAACGACTGGGGCTGCAGCTCTCCAGTGGATGGATCGCAACGATGAGAATCCAAACTTCATCGAAGTGGATATCAAGAAGGAAATACATGAAAGCTTCCTCAACAAAAATCCTCATACAAATGGAGCCTGAAGGTTGGTCTCGCCATAGCTGCCGTCTCATACATCTGCGAACTTTCCCTTTCTATCACGACGCCTAGGCGGAACATCTCTCGGAGACTTTCGATATTTCAGCAATTTCTTTTGCGTCCTGTGGATTTCATACCCGTTGATCTCTATCTTGTTTGGAGGATTTATCTCAGGGTTTAAGGGCAGTGAAGCGTAATCTTGAAAAAGAAAGACGGGTACATGTATGATGCTGCTCAGCATTCGCTTAAACAGGGGTGTCTCACCTTTTAATCACACCACGAACACTTCGAAGTATTTCTTAACGAATAGGCTCGTTTGCAATGAAGTTTCATCTAATTGAACTGTGTTTATTTATGAATGGCCGCTGAAAATACTAACTCCAATGGCATAATCATGTCTTGGAAACTTCATTCATTCCTAAAGGTGAATCGAGCCAGGCATGAGTTGATTTGTTGACATAAGAGCATTAAGATAATCCCACATCGAATACTCTGTTACATTAGTGAATCACATTTTCAGCCTTTAAATACAAGGGTGTAATCTCCTATTGCCCTTTCCAATTATCAACTTGTCTTTGTCCTCCAACCAATCTACCGAGAGGTTTGGTGTAGGAGCCGTATAAGCAATGATACTAAATCTGGTCTTGATCATCGGAGGAGTTATTTCGAGAAGTATGGGGGCTTCAAAGAAAGTGGCTTGTCTTCGTCTTCAGGTTAAGGATGAGATTAATGACAACAAGTTGGCAATCAATAAACTTTTCGTACCAAGTATTCCGACGAAATTTGATTGAAGACTCTGTGCACAAGGATAAGATGTGCAAGATTGAGACCTCCTCTCTGTATGAGATAATAAGACGAAGTGCTTTGAAACTTGCAAAATTAAGCAACTGCCTCGCCTCCCCAAGCCTCGCTTCAAGCATTCGCTGAAAGAACTCTTCCAACAGGACCGCTGTCAGGGGGCAGATATTTAAGTGGATTTCATGCTTTTATTCTTAGCGTAGTCTGAAATTTGTGGGAAATATAGGCTAAACTGTTATATCCAAACGCTAGATGTAATTACTATTCTTATTCTCTTGGGGATAAGGAAGGTGTTATGGGTATTCCTCGGAGACGCCACTTCATGCAACTTGGGATCATCTGCTGCGCCACCATAGCAACGGCTGTTAGAACTCTTGAAATTACAATTGTATTATGGCATAAGAAACAAATGGAAATGTTGCCAGCGAATGTTGTATCAAATTAAGTAGAGTTGGAATGTTCAGAATGTTGTTGCGTTCAGCATTCCTCGAGTAGCACCGTAGCCGTCTGTTTGAAGATCTCAATTCTGTAATGACGTAGTATTACAAAGCTTAAAATCCTGGATTGTGCCGACGATAGTGGGAACTTTGAGAAATGACCCTTGAATGTGGTACTGAAATACTAGGACCTATGGTGAGTCTACGACGTTCTCAACTTTCAGAAACAATATAAATAGAGAGAATTTTCGAGAAGACAGAACCTTTGAATACATCCTAGAGCAAAAGACTTAGGAAGCAAAAGATCTTTCATGTATTCATGTGGAAAATAAAGCTTCTAAAGGGGCCGTCAAAAAAAGGGGGTAATCACTAGCGAGCCACTTACCCAAAAAGGAAAGGCGGATGAACCCCGCCAAAGTGGAGAGCGCTGGCGATAACCTCTAATCCAAGACCTTAGCATTACACAGCAGCCGCCCACCTTCTCCTTTCAGACCGCCAAGTCCTCAGTCGATCGAAACGAAGTGAACTGTTTAGAAGACATACTTTCTACGAACGTGCCATCGAGAGAACAAGACCGACTCAGCCAGGCGCATCTCGAATCCCAAAGTGAACCACTGAGCCAGCGAGCCGAGCCGTCTCGATTCCAACATCACGCGCACAAGATATCTGGGACAATTACAACTAAGCTCGCCCTCGATCTCCCAGTATCGAGTCTACGACTTGAACCTTTCTTGGACTTCCTCTGATCCACGACCAATAACGCCCTTCGCACGCGTCTTCGAAACATACATACTCTGCAGGCCGCAAAGCAAGCAACATGCCTCCAGCCCCGGCCACCGGCGCCGCCGGGCTTCTGGCACGCCAACTGAAAGGCATTCAGCAAGCAAGAGACCTTCCAGGAATCTCTTGCGGACTTGTGAACGACAACGTGTTCGAGTGGGAGGTGATGCTCATGATTTCTGACGACTGCAAATACTACGGCGGTACCTACCCCTCACTTCCCCCCACCTCCCCCCACTTCCCTTTGCGGACGTGTGCTGATGGATTGACTCTAGGAGGAAACTTCCGCTGCCACCTCTCCTTTCCACCCGAATACCCGCTCCTCCCACCATCCCTCACCTTTAAATCACCGATTCCCTTCCACCCCAACATCTACATCGACGGCCGGCTCTGCATCTCGATCCTGCACCCACCAGAAGACGACCAATACGGCTACGAGAGCGCGGCGGAGCGATGGAGTCCTGTTCAGACACCGGAGACGATATTGCTGAGTGTAGTCAGTTTGCTGCATGATCCAAATGACGAGAGTCCAGCGAACGTGGAGGCAGCGAGGCTGTGGAGAGAGGAGAGGGAGGGGTCAGGGAAGGAATTTAGGAAGCGGTGTAGGAAGGTTGTCCGGGAGAGCCTGGGCGAGGATTGAAGTAGATGACGCGGGGAAGGGGTATTTCGCACCGAGGGATATGGCTGGAGTGGAATTTACAGCACACTATTGATGACGGAGCATTCTGGGCGAACGGGGCGAAGGAGGCGTCTCGATTTCAAGCATCATTGGACATATCATAGGTAGTAAATCTACCAAACCAAACCAAAACAGAACAACAAGAAGCCATACTTCAAAATAAAGTGTTGCTAAGGTTTGTGAACGCTGTTTAAAGTCAAGACTTTCTTTCATTTCTTGAAGTTGGAGTGCTGGCCTCAACTCCTACAGTTAGCTTACAAGAGAGATGGCGTTTTTCGTATCTTTCCAATAATTTTTCTTTCTTTCACAATCGTACCAATAGCCTGGCCCATCTCCACTCAACATCTCCTACCACCAGCAGTACTTCACCTGGTCAACAAAGCATGACAATGTCACCTGATAGGCTAGGGAAAGAGTTATCATACGGAGTAATATGCCAATACTCAATCAGAGCATGCTAGGTCAAGACTTCAATAACCTTCTCCTGATGTTATAGTGATATTAGCTTTCAGTACTTGCTCTCATGAGTGAGGGTGGTAAAGAGAGATGAAGTTAAATTTAGGTGTTGTTGTTTTCAGCCTTGTGAAGCTAACCCGAATAGGCGCCTTCAGCCTCGCGCTAAACATCGAATTCAGACGACAACATTCTTGTCTTCGGCATTAGCAATCTTCACATTCTTCTATTAGCCAGCACAGTGCATCCAAATACTGTTGCCAACACGAATGCCTGCCTTGCGCGGAGTCAGACCTAATTGAGGTCTGCCACTCCCTCAATATGCCGATCATCGACGAGTTCCTCACTTCCATCTCGAGCTTCCTCCAAAAGAAGGACCCGTTGCAGCTGCAACTCTTCCTACGAGTCGAACCTCCTCTACCCGATCAGTTCTTACAGTTGAGCCAAGAGTTGAAAGCATCATATCGCGACGGAAACAAGCTCGAAGCATACATAACGAAGCTAGTCCCCGAGGCCGACGATGGGAATGCTGAGGTAGGAGGGGCATGGCCGGGCTTCCATGCCTTCCTGCAAGAATATTTGGAATTCTGGAGAGATGTCAATTTTGGTGACCTTCTGGAGACGCATACGCAATTGAGTAATTTGGCGAAGTAGGCATGCCCATCCAGCCATACCCCGCCAAGGCTGACCGAGTCCGAATATAGCGCTTGCATCACTGCACTATCCAACGCGACTCATGGTATTATTGTTCTGCCAGCGACGATTCAACTATGTTCCACTCTAGCAAGACTCGCTATGATGCTCGACAAGAGACCGGATTTAACAAGGAAAATGGTGAAGATTGCCGACGTTGATCAGGAAGCTAGGAAGACATTGGTCGAGGGGACAGCAGAGTCTATACAAAGGGCTTTTACAATGTGTCTAACAGAGAGAACCGCCAACCGGAATGGCATAGGCCGGGATGGGAAGCCAGAGGGGAAGAAAGTTGGCATATACTCGTTCGCCAATATGGTGCTGAGACTCCTCTTTCAGGTAGGGAGTCAACCATTCCGAGCCTTCTTAATTTCTGACCGAAACTGCAGTGCAAAAAGACGCGATTAGCGAATCAAATGTTCACCAACATATCTCAAAATTCTCCACCACTTGGACTGTATCCTGCCAGCCAGCGAGTAACATATCTCTACTACCTCGGGCGTTACCATTTCTCAAATAGCCACTTCTACTATGCAGCACAGTCCTTGCAATCTGCATACGACCAATGTCACGCCAAGTGCATCAAACAGCGTCGAAGCATTCTAATTTTTCTTATTTCTGCCAATATGATCCTTGGTCGATTTCCGTCTCGAACCTTCCTAGTACGACCAGAAGCCGCTGACGTACTCGACAAATTCATTCCAATTTGTAATGCCATTCGGAAAGGCGATATCATTGCATTCAAGAAGGCAGTGGGGCCCGAATCTGGAAATGAAGAGTGGCTATTCCAACAGGGAGTTCTTCTTCCACTGAAATCACGATGCGAGGTATTGGTCTGGCGGACGTTCGCACGTCGAGTGTTCCTCCTTACTTACCAATTTCCTTCGGATCCCAACTCCCGCAGAGCACCAACGCTGGATCTGGAAGACATGGTTGCTGCATCTCAATACTGTCAGAAACTATTGGAAGGTTGGGTAAGGCCTGTCGATTCTATGACGGAAATGCAAGCCGGCCGAATTCATCCGAATGCATCGTTCATGAAGGCTCCCGACCTCGTCCCGCCGCCTGAAGGACCGAAGAAACTAGGAGCACAAGAAGGAATGGTGTTTGGAAACACAATGCCTAATCTCATGGAAGTGGAGGCGATTGTGGCAAGTCTCGTACAACAAGACCTATTGCATGGATTCATCAGCCATAATCAAGGGAAATTTGCAATTCTGGGGGCAAAGCAGAGAGGTGGACCCTTGAATGCGGGCTTTCCCCCTGTTTGGGAGACACTGAAAGCTAGAGCTGAGAGAGAAGTGAACAATGGTGAAATTCCTGGATGGGTCCAGACCGAGAGGACGGGAATGATGGGTGGCGTGGTCAACCTAACGGGGATTGCTAGGCCTGTGGGGAGTGGGGAATGAGACGTGAACTGAATGTCGAGAACGGCTTCTTTTCAACGTTTCCGGAAAATGCAGAGAGGAACACGAGGCTTTGTGGAGACTTTGTCTGAGTGGCATTTGAAGAAGTTTTGTATGTGGGACCAAGTGGGGTGAGGGGTGGGAAGGGGTGTGGGAGGTGTGAAACATTAGTCTCTTGCCACGAGATCGAAGACGTACCAATGGAGATGCAAGCCACAAAAAGCATCCTTCCCTTACGCCACTTCGGACTACCGATTGGCAATCCAAATTCTGGGACGTCATCTGCATTGAGGTCAATTGGAGCAGTGTGTGGACGGGGCTGAGCTTGGAGGCAAATCATTCGGATGTCGGAGTCAAGTATTTCCGCCGCAACCGACTCGCAAACACAGCTTGGGCGGTCAACCTTGCAAGTTTGTTCACTTCTAAGCAAATAGGCGAAATGGGAATGAGAATTCTTGAAAGACAATTGGATTTCTATCGTTGCTATTGCAAGTTTTCGTATCATTGCCCACCGTACCACAATCCTCTAAGCACAGTAACCGTGTATGCACGATAAGCACAGCTCAAGCGGTCAAGCTTGCAAGCTTGCTCACGTCGAAGCAGGTTAGCGAAACGAGAAGGACAACTCGTGAAGACATTCTGATTTTTATTCTTGGTGCTGGCAATTTTTCCCTTGCCAAAATATGCTATTGCCATTCTAGCATGGTGCTTTAAGCACAGTATTCGTGTATGTACGATCCTTCTCATGGCTTATGAAACCCAATGCAAACCAAATGCAAACCAAAAGCCTTCCACCTCACATTCTTCTTGCAGCTCGAATCTTCTCCATCTCTGCGGCTATCTTCTTCTCTGCGATCCTTCTCATGGCAGCCCCCTCCTGTGCGATTTCCTCCTCCGCAGCTCTTCCGGTCTCAGCCGCCTCCTCTGTAGCTGCCTTTTCCGCCTTTCTCATTGCAATGCCCAAATCTCTATTTTCAACTCCTCTCCTCTCCCAGTATTGCTCGAGCAGATCGTTACTCACGTCAACTTCCTTTGACCAAGAGTCTTCTCCGATGCCTTCTTCGAGCCTAAGAAGGTACCATGTTGCAGTTGGTCGATTTCGGTATTGAGGCCAGTGATTGACGATAGCAGCGACACGGAACTCGTCATCTTTCAACTCGTCTCTGACTTCCTCGGGCTTGGGAGGTCGACCTTTGCCGGGTTTCTTTTGTCCCTGCTTCTTAGTGGCGTCAGAGTGGTCTGTTCCATTCGATCCTGCTGCGGTTAGCTGTGTACTTGTGCAACACTTTTCTGCATCGATCCCTTGATGATTACTGTGCCTTTGTTCCCGCCCTTTGATTTCTGTTGTCCAGGGCTTTGCAATGGCTGCAGCTCGATCATCCTCTTCGCCTTGATTTCATCGTAATGGGCTTCCTCGACCACAGTTATCTCCGGGATCCCCTTCCAAACCAAAAACTCGTCCTTCCAAACTCCATCATCTTCCCATCCGGCGAGCTCAACCACTCCCTGAACGTTAATCACCAAGAGTTTCAAGAGTTCGAGCTTGCGACCATCAACGGCATACAGTCTAAATGACCTTCCAGCTCCTTTGTAGGTAATGCGTCTATTTTTTGACTTGTGAGGATGAATGATTTCTTTCTCAACATCATGTCGTGACCTAGAGAAGGAAATGAATGGACTGAGCTTTGTGGACTTAGCTGAAGACTGTTCTTGCTTCAGGTGATTCCTGACCAACTTGACGAGATCCCTCGTAGTTGTCGGAATGTCGAGTGTCGAATCAGCTGGCGTGAAACCCCTCAGCATAGGCTGGTCTTCGATGTCAAAGTAGTCGCAACGATAGAGGTGATCCGGGATCTCATCTCCAGGGAGAATAAGGTCCTGTAAGGCGGCGGAAGAGTCACCCGAAGAAGGTGGTGATGGTGCACTAAGCTGGGTTCTGCGTTTCCGAGTGTTTGATGAGAGCCTTCCTTGTGACGCTCTGCCATTGGCTGTCCTGGAAGAGGACCCGGCTGGGAGACCGTTACTCATCATGGGTTACAGAGGTGACCTCGTGTTGATGGTCAAACCCGGATCTGCTGGATCGCCACTGATTCTTTTGTGTGTGGAGTCTCCACGTTCTCGCCGAAATGAATCCGTGATACGTGTGGTTGTGTGCTCAGTAATGTGGTTGATGCCCAGATCGATTGAGAATGACGAGGTCAAATAATGTACTTCTGGTCCCGATGCTGCAAAGTTCTCCCCTGGTTAAAGATACAAAGAAAATTGTTTTGAACAAAGCTCTCTTCATAATTTTCTAGTCTCATCCTCAAGTATCTCGAATTAATTAGTCAAGTTCGTCGAGCAAGTGATCAAAGGAGACACTTCGAGATCTGCGATCACCCAGACAATAATCATAACTTGTACTCCAGCCACAAAATCTCGGAGGTTCGTGAAACAAACGAAAAGTCTCTGTGTACGCTGCAAAAATGCAAAACACCATGGAAACCCAGAATCCAGAATCCAAAAGAAAACACGATACTCCGGCAAGGCTCCAATTTCCACACAACGCCAACACCTCCGAATATCAAGAAGTTTCCGGGTCTTCTACAACCTCCCTTGCTGTATCTCTACCCGAAGATTCTGGATCCACCCGAAACACCGTCGCAACCCTTGCCAGGCTGTAGTAAAACCCCTATCTGATGTAAGATCGAAGTGTCGTTTTCTGTCTAGATAATACTTGCCTGCATCGTAACCACCTCCACCAAAGCCTGATCACTGAAGTGTTTCCTTGCCTCCTCGAACACCGAATCACCAACCTCAGGACCCTTTAGAACCTCGTCCAAGAATGCTAGCAAAGCTTTCTCGACCTCTGAGAATTTCTCCCCCGTAATCTGATCTGCTTTTATAGCCTCGATCTTGGCTGCTGATACTCCTGTCGCTTTAGCAATTTGAACATGCTGTTTCCATTGATAGTCGCACGATAATCGGTGTGCGGTCAAGAGACAAACGAGTTCACGATTGTACGGTGAGAGTGAAGTATCTCGAAAACAAGCTGTTCCGAGGGAGATTGCGTGAGGTAGGGTTGAGGGTGAGTGCGCCCACATGAGAAAGAGATTCAGCGGTGGAATGCCTTTGGGAAGACACGATGCTGGACGGTAAGGGATTCGTGCCGTTGGCATGTTGAAAGATGTTGAGAATTCTGAGTAGTGATTACAAGCGGATTCACTGGCAGTGTTGTCCCAAGATTTTAATAGTTGAAGCAAGGCACTTGATGATATCAATAATTGGAAGTCTTTGCTAGCCAAACCATTACCAATAGAGGCGCTGTTGCACTGTTGCGCACGTTACTGGCTGTGTACGAGCAAAAGCTGGACGGCGGTTGTTCCAGCCAAGTCGTCGTTCGCCCAGAGCAGCAGCGGTACCGACTGGCTGCTCACCACTGTGGCAACTTCCGCCCAAACAGCTGGGTCGAGTGACGAAGCCTGACCCCCAAACTCGAATCCAAACCCAATCGCTCTCATATAATTCCTTCCCGAAGACCCCTCGGTGTTCCGTGCTATTCCCGAAGCACGAACGGCCCTCGCACTCTCTTACGGCTCACTGTCAGTCTCACATGATGTGTCGGCATTCCGGGCAGACACAGCGCAGGGCCCCGCGGCTTACAGAGATATTTCGTATTCAGTGACCGCTGAAAATAGACGGCCGCCCTGTTCTCCGCCTGTTGCGCCTTTCTGCGTATCTGCTTAATAAAAATGGAGATGATGTGCTGCATAACGCTAGCTGGTTGTTGACAAGCATGAAGTCAGACGCCAATCTGGACGTCAGCTTGCCTTTCTCCACGGCAACTTCGCCTATCAGTCCTACCACACACGCAATTTAGGACCACACAAAACAGGAAAGCCATTAGGAAGCCGCGAAAGGACAGTTAAATGGACCACAATCATCTGCAAGTGTTGGGGGCGGCCGTCGAGGGAACTCCCACGCAAGACCCATTCCTCTAAAGGGCAACTTCCTCCATTCTACTTCTGCATTTAGACAGTGTGCTGTCCAATCATCTTGGCAGGATCCTGTCTTGGCGAATCTCATCACCTGCTGCTTTGTGTCACGTCTTGGGCTCAACCCCTATCCAACCCCTGTCTTCAAGGAAGAGGCGTGGATTAATAATCGGGCTGCATTGCTGGTTCCTGCATGGCCACCGCTTCTCCCGGCAGTCAAGGAAACTGGGAAAGTCGACGATGGGATCAAATTCTCCTTATAAGGCCGTAAGTTTCGGTACTTGCGAAAGAACGGAGATAGAGTATGGGGAAGTAAACATTGGGCCGCGGCGATCCGCCGCCGAGGCTCGAGCATATTCAGGGGTCGCCTATGGATCCACTTGATGCTGCTTCAAACCCAAAGAAATAATTCTGATTTATAGATGCGCAAAAAGGTGGTCCCGAGCTAGAGCTTAGGTGCACAGTGGTCCCGATCAAGGTTTCAGCTGCTGCTTTAGTGCTGGGCTCAAGTCGTACGACTCTCACATCATTTCGCTCTTCGTTTATTGTAGGAGCACGCGTCAATTTGGTGTTACACAGGGACTCCCCAGGAAATTCCAACTTGCCTTCCAACAAGCTATAAGATAGCTCTACCGATAATCTAAAGAAAAGGCCAATGGATTTTCAAGAGACAAAAGTAAAACCAAGGTAAGTAAGAAATACATTAGTAAGAGAAAGGTCCTCTTATATCACGGCAGGCACGTTACAGGGGAAGCGAGAGCTCCTACTGCAATCATCCATTGACTCCTCACACACATCAAAGTACAGATCGTCGCACAGCACAATCAACAATAACAACACCAACCACACCATCGACCGCTAATATCGCCACCAATGCCACTACAACATAACCAAACCATACCACACCAGGCCAGGCCATACCAGTCGAACAATCTTCACTAAGAAGGATCCCGCTTTGCTAACAGCTTCAGTTAGAAGATTGAAAGGTCGGAAAAGAGTTCCGCTTCCCCCAGGCTTCCTGCATTTGTGTTCCCAAAGGGCCCAAATATCAGTCAACCTGGCTTCAGAGCCTCAGCATCCTCGAAAGGACCGACCAACCCTTCAGCCCGGCTTCATCAAAAGTCTCAGCATCCCCTAAGGGACCGATCAACTCTTCATCCACCGTGTATCCACATCTGCGCCAGAAAGAAAAGCAAGTCCCATCAAAGAGTATGCCGAAGCACACGGAACTTCCAAGCTAGTTTCTCCTCTCACAAGGTCGCCGTTCAGGCTCAACACCATCACCGACCATCACAAGCTGCAATCCCACAACAAGATTTGCGCGGGCCGTTGGATCAACCCCGCAGGACACCGCATGTACAAGCAATGGTGGATCAGGATCAGAATCCGCTGCGCAACACGCTGATGCTAGATCTTCAACACCCGTCACCAAACAACTTCCGAAGAAGCTGTCCGAACACTCCCTGGGCCACTGGATCAACTCCAACAGACATAGTATGAGATATTCAGAATGGCTCGTGAGATCAGAAATCTGCTACGCAACGTTGAGATTCGAATTGAAGACGACTCTCGATGCTCTCCCCGAAACCCTCAGCAGCCGAAGAAAAGAGATTCAGTAAGGAGATAGTGTGGGGGACACTTGAGCGCGGACATGAGGACCAGAAGGTGTCGCGGACTTGATGCCTACGATACCCCTTGCCTGGCCTCCGGTGGTGAACAATATGTGGCATGGCGGTATCAGCGTTTTGTTTTCATAATGAAGCCACGACCACCATCAAGGAAGGCACAACTTACTTTCTCACCCAACATCGGAATTCTCTCACACAACTCTCCGCGCCAAATCCCATTTCTGCGTATCCGCAACGAGCCTGGCTCAAGCAGCAAGTGAAGTCTAACTAGCCCGAAAGAGTCACTCTAAGCAAGACTCACCGTTCCTAATAGCTCTCGATTCGTCCGCAAACGATCGACTTCCCTCCACTGAAGGCGCCGCGAGATCCGACGTCGCTCCAATTGAACGAACTGGCCTGCCTCAACCACAAACGAAAAAAGCAAAGAAAAGAAAACTACATATAAATCTACATACCGACAACACCAAGCACATGAGCACCGGAAGACGTGTGGGCAAGTTCGCTGTGGGTCTGAACACAGGTCTTGTGTGAGAAGGATTGATCGAAGCTGCTGCGTTGGTTTGAGTTGAGAGAAAGACGCACACCATGTATGGAAATTGTAGTGGTCGAGCAGCAAAAGGAATAATGATGAGAAGGATCGAGGATCGACAATGAGGAAGTAGAGAAGACAGAACGACCATGTGTTGGAAGAGATTGAATATTGATTTGAAGCGAACTTGCCCACACTTCTTCGATGAGAAGTGAGCAGTGAGAAGTCGAGCAACGCAGATGCTGACTAGAAGGAGTAGAGAACGAGACTCATCTCAGGACTAAGGGATATGAATATTGCGATCTGCGATGCGATGTTCGAGTGGACTTTGATGTCAACAGCTATGCCGGTGCAAGAGATGTAGGTTTGTGAAGTAGTCGGACTCACGATCTCGAAACTGTGCTAGTTGACGGTAAGTGCTCATGTGTTTGGTCTGCAACCTGTCAGTGTTAAGGTAAGTCGGGGAGTAGGGAGATGTTACGTTGTCGTGCTTTAGAAGCACGCTGTGATGAGATAGTGCGGCTGAGCAAGTAGCAGGCTGCGAATGTTTGCAGCGTGATGATTGGAGGAAAAACAAGTGCTGGCTGCAAAGTCTGCAGAGTGCGGCTTCATGCAGCATGGCGCTAGGAGTGGAAGTAAGTGCTGACTGCCAAAGCGCTTGATGCTGGGAGAATTAATTACAGGGATCTACTTCGTAAAGAAGATTTGCCGTTCTTGCAGTGCTGTTAATTGGTGCAGTATCGCGTCTCGAGACGAAAGCTTCCTTTCTTTTGTCGGAATTTTATCAAAATCCTCGGGAGTTGAAGAACACTAACCTTTGCTACTTGCTCTGCCACACTTTGTAGAGAGGTGTGCTGCGCATGTGGAATTGCTTGCAGCATAGGGGAACGAGGCTACAACTTTTAGTTTTGAGCCGTGGCTGAAATCAGAATAAGTTTACCTTGAGTTTTCTTGGCGTCCAGCTTTTTTTGCGGAGGGAAGCTGCTTAGTGAGTTGCAGTAATTGGAGAGTCGATGTGGTGATTGTCGAGAGGGGGAGAAAGAGAATATGTCCAAAATTTTGAGAAGAAATGATGGGCAGAAGAGATGGAACCGCAATTGGTGTAGCAGAGCATTTGGTTTTTTGTGGATAGAAGGCTCAGGAGAGAAGTTGAGCGCTCTGCTCTACGAGTTGGCGAATCGATGTAGACACTTGTTTTGGGTACCAGGTCATTCTTGACCTAGATTAAGTTCATAAATCGTGTTTCGTTGCAGAATATGCAGAACTTACTTGTCTATTCGCCCGACTCGCAAATTCAAACGATTTTGTTGCTCAGAGACCTTGGATTTGCTTGTGACTTGCTGTGATCACGTTGAAGGGTGGAGAGGAGTAGAGCAGAGTCATCTCTGAGCTTAAGAGGGTAGTCAAAGCTGCGGAGAGAGTTGATCTCATCAGATCATCAGAATTTGTTTTTGGTCGGACGGACAGCAGCTGAACTTACATGGAAACCAGCAATATAACCGCTTGAGAAGGGATCTGGATTTGGTTTGTTTTGAGATGAGTATCGCAGATCTGGCCATTCGAACAAGCTTGTGAGAAGGGCCTTGTTTTTCTGTTTTTCTTTTGGTAGAGTGTTCGTGCATTAAATGCTCGCTCGATCGCGCCTTGAATTTCGTCTCGAAGGGGCGGGGTGGTTTTTTAAAGGAAGTGGGAGCGCTCGACCTCGAATGACGAAAAGCTGCTGTCTTAAAGCTCTCAATCAGCCGCTGTGAAATGAACTGAAATACAACCTGAAAGTCAAGAAATCACGACGAGAGGCTTTGGTGGCGAGAAGCAGTTTCATCTGATCTGTTCAGAAGTGTAGCCTTCAAGTACAAAGAGCTCTTGCTCCAAGTACAGCCAAAGAACAATGCATTGTTTTTCGATCTCACGCGATTTTGAACAATTTTAAAGGTGATTTATTCGTGATCAAAGACTTCGAAAAGCGAAGTTGGAGGATTCAAGGCTCCAAGCTATGGGGAAAGGAAGCTCTGAAGTAGTGGAGAAGACACTTCTGAAGAGTTTGAAGAACTCTAGCTCCACTACATGAGGATTCAGACTGTGCGACAAAGTACTGGTACAATGACGTCAAATTGAGTCATCTGTCTCTCGTCGCAATGCCTCTAAAGATCGTGAAGTGATGAAGAGGAGGGGAGATAATCAGATTCAGCTTCGACGCACTTGCGATCGCTCAGGACCTATGAGAGCAGTGTATAAGAGCAAGTAGAAGATGTCTTAAGGAGACGGGGAAGTGATATTGAGAGCCTAAAATGAGGAGGAAGAGCACAACCGGGCGTACTGAGGTGCTCGACTGCGATGGAGAGGGGCATCGCCAGAGGCTCAGATGAGAAGAAAACCACTCCAAGACTCTTCCCTGATGATATTGCTTACCTTGTATTGATATGCAAGACAGCTAGAGACACGATGTGGTGATATAGACCAACCACTGTCGAGGTGGTTTGATGGAAGATGAGGAAGGTTCGAGGAAGAAGAAGAGGTAGCGACGAGGGGTTTATATAAAAATCGAAGGTCCTCGAAAGTTTCGACGGCTCGATAGTATGACTCACAGGTCAGATAAATTTTTAGAACATCAGATGAACTAGAAGTTTATTTTGAAACCAAGATTGAGTGTTCTGAGGATGGGGAGGAGGTCAACTCAAGAGATGACGAAAACTGTGCGGATTTGCAGCGCAACCGCATTAAAATAGCCACTTCTAAACATGGTCATAATTCATTTACACTAGACAAAGACTTGGAAGTTTCGGAAGTGCCTTATTTTGTTGTCGTAGCTCTGTTTGAAGGCATATCAATGGCATGGTGTGTGTTGATATTCCCTTTCCCGCAAATTGGCGACCACGTGATATCGACTCTGCCACGCACACTATCTCTAAAGGATGAGTCATAACCAGCCCACTCCTGGCAGCAGTGCTCAAAAATGGTGATTTAGTGTGTAAGTAGACGTCATCCCTGGCAGAGGTCGATATTAACGAGATCGAAAAGAAAGTAAGGCTGAGTCACGTGCCTAGTCCCGAGAGGGATCTTCCAGGTTCTATGCACATCTCGAAGCCTCTTCACCTTTTGAGTAATTACCACTTTAATGAAAATTAAATATTCGCTCTATTAAGAGGTTGAGTTAAGGTTGAGAGCTCAGAACTATGCGTGAAAATGGAGATTTGGGCAGCGGTGTCTGCTGTGAGGGCAGGCTCAAATGAACCTATATTCACGATACCCTTCGGACACCAGAACAACAACAAGAAATGTATAGTGTAAAAAGCTCAGTTTGAGGCCCTATACTTGTGTCGATATGAGTTGTATCGCGTTTGTTGATGTCATATCTTCAAGTGATGAACGATACTGAGCCCATCGTTTTCAAGTCTTTCCGTCTTTGAACTGGCAGTCTGAACATAATCCCACGGTCTACTATATACAAATACCTTGCTATTCAAAGGTGAAATGGTAACAGCTCTATTTTCCAAGAGCGGAAGAGTTCACATTCCAACCAACCTGCAAGTGCCCCAGAATATGAGAGCAGTGCGAAGGATCTTATAGACGCAAATGCTCAGCAAATATCCATAATGCAGGCACTACAACCATATTACTGTGGATGGATCAAAAAATAATATTTTCTATTGCGTTGTTATCACTTGTTGAACGAGAGTTTAAAAACCTAGACTTGGACTCCACGTAAAACATCATTAGGAAGCTAAGCAGGATCTCAAATGAACGCGAACAATGACTCGCGTCTCAAAGACTGATCCTATGTATTTCGAAGACAAAAAAAATTCTGCGTTTCAAAGCTCGAGAGCGCTGGTGATGAGTGATCAAAAGTCAAAGCCAGCTCTGCCTCAAGTATCTCCAAGCCCCGACATAAAGCATCAATGACGCATTCACGCCCCAATTATTAATCTACATCTTACCATTCATTGGACACCCCAAAGCCACTAAAGTTGCCTTTCCCAGCAATTGCCAGGGGTTTTGCTGTTTAGTGATCAAGACCCTGAAAACTTGGCCATACAGAGGGCCTCAGCAGCTGTGGCTGCATGCACGCCTGCTTCTTACGCGCGAAGATGGTGATAGGATGCCACGACGTACAATTGCTGATAAACCACATCGGACATTATGGACTTTAAGAGATAGGTGAAGAGGATATAAAGAATAGGCTCTGCCTTGTTAGAAAGGCATTCCATTTCATCTTTTAAGTCGCATTGATTCAGTGATTTTATTCTTCCAGCACCATCTGTGAGAAACATTGCGCTCGAACCCCACCTCTGAAAATTTGAAGTCGAGAAGAAACAGAAGAGTTCAGAATGGCGATCGCTCCAAGTAATGGCAAGACAGTCCTGATCACAGGTATCAATGGTTACATCGCTAGCGTCCTGGGCTTGGCTCTCCTTGAGAAGGGATATACCCTCCGCGGTACTTCTCGACGGATAGCCTCATCAGAACCACTTCTCAAAGGCCCATATGCACCATACGCAGAGCGAGTAAAGATTTATGAAGTTCCCGATATGACAATTGACGGAGCCTTTGATGAAGCCTCGAAAGGTTCGTACCCCGAATGCTTCAGATCCACACTCACATACTAACAGGAAACAGGAGTTGATGGCATCTTTCACACTGCATCTCCCATTGATTTCTCAATCACATCTTTTGACGAGATGGTAATACCTGCTGTTAGAGGAGCAGAAACAGTCCTCGCTTCAGCACTGAAAGCTGGTCCTCAATTGACATCTGTCGTCATTACCTCGTCCACAATCGCAGTCGTCAACCCCGTAGAAGGCGAGTACGTCTTCACGGAGAAAGACTACGCTACCTTCGCGTTGGAGAAAGCTTTGAAAGACAAGGAAGCAGGCGAGAAAACTCCCAGCGGAATTTTGTACGGAGCGAGCAAAACGGCTTCAGATCGCGCTGTGTGGAAATTCCGGGACGAGCATAAGGTAAGCTCCTCTTGACTTCAAGATTCCACATGTTCTGACAGAATGGATAGCCAAAGTTCGCCATCTCAACGATCAACCCCTCAGTTGTAATGGGACCTCCAATTGTTCTTCCAGCCTCTGGATCAAAACTAAATGAAACTCTCCAGCCGATCTGGGACATCTTCTCTGGCGCCGCCACCGAAGTACCACCCTACATCGGCACGGGCTCCTTCGTTGACGTACGGAACGTAGCCACAATGCACATTTGGGCTTTTGAGAACTCCAAAAAGGCAGACGGAGAACGCTATCTTGGTGTCCAAGGATTCGGACCCATCCAGGCTGCTGCTGATGTGCTGAACGATGCGTACAAAGGAACGAAGATCGGAGAGAAGATTACTAAGGGGAATCCCGGTGAGGGATATGTGGGATACAACAAAGAGACAGGAAAAGTAGATGTTGTTGGATTTATGCCTGGTGCTAGGAGGATTTCTGGTGCAAAGGCAGTTAAAGAAATGGGGCTGAAGTATATCACTTTCCAGCAAAGTATTGTCGATACTGCGAAGGCTTTTGAGGCTTTGCTTTGAATAAGAAGAGGCAGTGTAAAGGAATTGTTAAAGTAGAACTTTTTGGTTTTAAATACCGAACTTTCAATACATCCTCTGCGTCTGTAAATGGCTTCTGAAGTTTTATTCTGTGAAGTCCAAGGTTGTGGCGAACAGAAAAAAGGGGGGGAACTTGCAGCACTGGCCCTACTCCGGCCCCGTAATCCGGCCACCGTACGACCTCTCTTCGATTTCGAAGCCAATCCGATATTCACAACCACGACACCTCTCTACAAATTCCTCACCAGCGCGTCCAGGGCGTACTCCAAGTCAAAAATGGTGCTTTCATTCATCCTAATTCAGAACCGGCAGTATGTCCCTCCCATTAAATCCTGCCGGCGCTGCAATTGCGCCCGCTCGCTCGCTGCAGCTGGCAAGCTTCCAGTCTTGAATACTAATGAATCCGCAGAGGCAAGACCCGCCTAGCAAAATGGTACGCACCATATAACGACGAAGAGAAGATAAAGCTAAAAGGCGAAGTACGTCCCCTTCCCCCTCTCTCCCCCGTTGCGCTCCCCACCCTTCCCTCTTATCCCCTCCAGCGCTCCTCAACCCAGCTAACCACCACAGGTGCACCGGCTGATCGCGCCGCGAGACCAAAAGTACCAAAGCAACTTCGTCGAGTTCCGCAACAACAAGATCGTGTACCGGCGGTACGCGGGGCTCTTCTTCTGCGCCTGCGTCGACGCGAATGATAACGAGCTGGCGTATCTCGAGGCGATCCACTTCTTCGTCGAGGTGCTGGATAGCTTTTTTGGGAATGTGTGTGAGCTGGATTTGGTGTTTAATTTTTATAAGGTACGTTTAAGTCCTTGGTGTTGGTGGGGAGGAAGTGAGGATAGGGGAGGATTAAGGCTGACAGGTACAGGTCTACGCTATTCTCGACGAGGTCTTCTTAGCTGGTGAGGTAGAAGAGACGAGTAAACAGGTTGTTCTGACGCGGCTGGAGCATCTGGACAAGCTGGAGTGAAGGGTACATTCGGGATCACACACAAGCACAAGGCGCATTTGAGACGAGGCATATTGCATTGGGCGGCGTTGTTCAGCGAGCTGGGAGTAAATATGGGCGTGGAATCTGCACAGGACTACATGGTTATCACATGGTGTTCTATTGGCACTGCTATATGGTCTATCATGCTACGCCGTGCCATGCCAGATACTTTGCGGAAAGGCCGCAGGATGGGTACCGCTGAAAGGAAAGCTACCTATACATGAAAGGTACTTATACATAAAAGCCGTGGAGTACCCCTTGTCTACGGCAACACCGGCACCTCCGGATCGTTAGGGCAAATGCAAGTCCTAGGGCTGATCAAGCCTACATATCCCCTGAAGCGGCAGTCATTTCATCCCTGTTATCTGCACTATCCGTCTTGGTCGTCTGCCTCTACGCCTTGCTTTCGTCATCTTGCTTCTTTGCTTTGGTCTTACCTACATTAGTGATGTCTGACGGCCCAGCTCCACTTTCGTTCCTAGCCTCCTGCAATGCAGGAACTTTGCTATCTGAATTAGGGTCATCTCGGAGGCTTTGTAAGTCCGTTGCATCCGAAGCCGTTGAAGTTTTCCGCTGAAGACCAATAGAGCACTCTTGCAGCTTAGCCTTACTGTAGTCCGCGTCACAGTCCTGCATTGCATCAAGGCTTTGACGACCAGCGTATTGAGCCAAAGGATTGGAAGTCGGTGACTTTCTTTGCTTCGGTGGCCGATCCCCTGGTAAATTGACAACGAGGCTGCCGAACGAGTTCTCCGATGCATGAGATACGGGGCGTGGTCCCGGTACCAGCCCCTTGATGTTCTCTTCTGTCAATCTAAACGCCGAATTCGCAGCACTGCCTCGAAAAGTGTTCAGTGCATCCAAGGTGGTTTGCTCGACGCAAGTGGCATCTGTACTCTGCTTCCGTTGCTTGCTTGGAGAGCCCTGTTCTACACGTTGTGGCGAAGCTCGATATGGCGAGACACCTTTCAGTTTTGTCTGCAAATCTCCTGCAACTTGAGAAGTCAAGTCTTTGACCTTGCCGATTGCCTCCTTGCCAATGCCGCTGATCTTGCGGTGGATGCCGGGCCTGTTCTCCGAGCTGCTTCTTTTTCTTGGGCTCATCTCCTCGTCCGCTGGGCTCTCGTCACAAGCTCCGTCAAGCTGAAAATATTTTAATGTGACTATTCGGACATATGTACCGGATGGTTCCGATGTGTTTGATGCCTGACTTGACTCATTATTTTCAGATCTGAATGGACTGTACGGTGGTGATGGCTCGACCAGATCAGGCATGCTGCTATTTACTGTAAATAAACTCCAACCTTGCGAGGTTAAACCTACTTACTAGGAGTTCATTTCGTCTATTCGCCGTTGATCATCCAACTTCCACATGTCTACAGCTGTTGGTCGCCTTTTGACTGTATTGACTATCTCCCTCATCTCCAATCGTTTGAGCATCAGCTTTTGAACAAAGTCGGAGTACTGCTTCGGAGGTCTGGGAATTTCGATATCCATTTCCTCAGAAGTATCCGTGACGTTCTCGTCAATCTCCATCTTATCCGGATTTATCTTCTCTTCATCCTGATCACCATAGTCGTTTGGCCTCTCCAAGATGTCATTACGATCCTGAGGATCATCTGTGTCGCTCTCATCAATGCTCAGCGAGTCAGGGTTAATTTTGTCTCTGGCCAGTTGATGGCGGTTGTTGATTCTCTCCAAAGCGGCCTCGTGAGCCTCAGCATTATGATAATAAGGACAGCCAGTGCTGAGTCGAGGACAGTTCTCGCCCTGGTTGAATTCCAGGCAATTTTTGACAGCATCTCTTTCTTCCTCGATAGTTAGAGAACGACCCTTGGCTTCGCGCTTGAATCGGATTCGTTCCTCTCTCACAGCTTTTTCCTTTGCCTGGTCATATTTGCTGTTGATCTGCAGTTTCTGGACCTTTCGCGTGTCTTTCTTTTGCGTCTCAAAGTCTTCGTAGATGGCATTAATGTTTTGGATGCCTTCCGCACCTGTACGATTTTCCGTCTTAATCTTAGCAACCATCCCAGAATCGCTGTTCGAACGAGCAGTATGCATCGGGGTATGTGCTTTTTCCATCTTCATTCTCGGTGAACTTGTGATCTGGTTGCTGTCACTGGTGCGAGCCTTCTTCCGCACACGTCCACCAAGACTTGGAACAGGACCAGTTCCCCTCGACGAAGAAGCGTAATGATCATCCAAACGAGATCTCTTCCGATCATTGTCACCTCCTCCATCAAGTCGATTTCCCGCCATGATATCGTCAATGTCAACAGATTCACCCTTGATAATCCTTGCTTTCGTTTCCTCAATCTCCTGCAGCTTCTCCAATCTGTCGTTCTTCAGACACGGACTAGGAGTGGAACTCGCACTCGAAGCAGTCGACGATTCTTGAGTGAGTCGGCCCTCGCGATTTCGTTCTTGGCGCCTTGCTTCCCTTCGTTCTGCTTCTTCTTGCTCCTCAACCTCCTTTTTCCACTCGCGGAAGATTTTGCCCTTGTTGATTGATGGCGTTCCGATTCCTTTGTTTCTGCGCTTCTGGATGATGGAGTATGGGTCAGAGTTTCTTGGACACAGAGACTTGAAGTGCTTTCCTACTGCTTTGCAGATCTCACACTCATAGTCGGTAGCTGGTGGCCGATCATAGGCTGGATCCAGGTTGGTGGGGCAGACTTGAAGGTGATGACCTGGCCCTTGTGATCAGTACTTGAAGGCGATGCAGACAACAGTCTTCTTGGCAAAAGAATCTTGGTCAATGCAGAAATAGAAGCAACAATCATTTGCCTGGAAAGCAAAAGGTATTGAAGATGGAGAAACGCAGGCTCTCCACATACCTTTCTTTCCACAGCGATTACAGATGTAATTAGCAGGCGGCTTCCCCTCAAAGTTCTCCTGTTGTCTCTTAGTCTTCTTCCCTCTATTCAACTCCTGACGTGACCGATGCAGTGAATCATCGGGCCCATAGCTCGACTCCTGAGGCCTATATGAATCCCCCAACGGACGATCCAGCCTGCTTGCAAGGTCACGCTCCCGGCTCCTCTCCCTCTCCCTCCCACGACTTCTATCCTTCATCTCGTCAAAAGCCCTCGCAATATCCTTCGGTGAAGGTGGATATCGTCTACTCAGCGAGCGAAACGGTCCGTTTGCGTCCTTCCAATCCTCTACCGCGGCGACAATTTCGTATTCTCGGAAGCCACGTGAGCGCAGTGATTGTGTCCAGTGAAGGAGTGTGTTTTGCCAGTGTTCCGTGAGTTTCGTGGGTTCGCGGCGGTGGACCTCAAGCCAGCGAAGGTAGATGAATAAGGTTGCTCGGGAGGAAGTCGTTTGCGAGAGGGTTTTGGAGAGCTGGGTTAGCGAGATCTCGGAAAGGGAGTTGCGGGTCATATAATCCGGGTCTATGATCATGGAATCCCCTTGGGAGTATCTCGACGACACCATCTTATTGTTACAATTAGACACACGCGTCCCGGAGGTTGTTGATGGAAAGAAATGTCAATTTCATGGAGAGGCAGCGCAACTGAGGTGGGCTGGATGTGGAAAATTTAGCGAGTTGCTCCTGGTGGATGTCAACATTACACTTCACTATTTCGACTGCAGCATTACCTCAATTGAATTACAGCAAGTCTGTTGTTAAAATTTGCGTCTGAAACATTCTAGATACAAGGGCAGGATGGGCAACCATTACCTTTACTTGAAGGATGTTGAGGTTGGGCAATACTGTGAGACAAAGGCAAACGGCGCTGTGGTGTACCAGAAGTTTTCCAGAAAATTTAATTTTAGGCTTCCTGCATAATGAGACCTTGCCTCGACACTCTATTCATGGTAGGAGTACAAGCCACTGTTTGGGCAAGGTCACGACGGCTTCGTTATTTGAGGTTTTGAGGTCTTTTATTTGTGCATCTACGAAACAATTCCGTTCGCCTCGACTTCCTTTTTCTCTTCCTCTGCACCATTAACCTTGGAACTTTCAGATTGAACCTGCCCTAGAACGCTTTGAATCTCCTTCAGGAATCTTGTGACCTCGTCTTCCGTCCCAACGGTGATTCTCAGGCAACCGAGGCAACCATGTTCTTTACCCCTGAATCTGACAACCACTCCCCTATTTTCTGCCAGCTGCTCATAGACTTTCAAAGCTGTAACGTTATCTGGCTTCCCGTGGGTATCCAACATCTCTACCAGTAAGAAATTGCTTGCAACCCCTCCTCTAAATCTTCCAATTCCTTCGACCTTTGGTAATTCCTTCAATAACCTGTTTCGCTGGGTAATGATTTTTTCCCTGTTCGCTCTCATTGCACTCAATCCACCCTTCTGTAACGCTTGAGATGCGATAGCACTTGTAGGGCTGCTGATGTTGTAGGGCGCCTTCAGATTATTCAGTAGTGATGCTATTGGAGGTGATGTAAATGCAGCTCCCAGCCGTATGCCAGCCAACCCAAATGCTTTCGACAGCGTCTGCATCACCACCAGATTTGGCCATTCTGCCACCCACTTTGCAAGTGATGATCCTTCCGGGGCAAAATCAATATATGCTTCGTCCAAAATCACTACTCCATTCCAAGTCGGGTGCTCCAAAATCTTTTGTAAATCCTCCTTCTTGATCAACGATCCCGTAGGATTGCCGGGCGAGCAGGCATATATGAGCTTGATATTCGAAGATTCAGGGCCAGATAATGCGGATGTAATGGCTGGCACATCAATTCCAAATTCCGGCGCAGGTATTAATGGGACCTTGACAAGCCCAACGTCATTCACTTGCGCAGATACGGAGTACATTCCATATGTTGGCGGACAGACGAGGATCTTGTCCTTACCCGGGACGCAGAAGCAGCGTAGCAGGGCATCAATTGCTTCATCACTGCCTACCCCTACGAAGAGATTGGCAGGTGTGATTGATTTGGGAGTATGGGCGTGGGTATTGCGCAGGTCGCAAAGGAGTTGCTTGAGTTCGTGCTGGTGGGGGTCGGGATAGCGGTTGAGGCCGAGGAAGTTGATTGAAGGGTCATTGGAGTTCGTGGAAAGAGTTTTCGAGGTATCTAGGGAGAGGGAGGGCCCGTAGGCATTTTCGTTCGCATCAAGAAGGATGTTTGTTCCGTCATCTTTGTAGTCGCTGTGTGAAGTATGAGTCAAAGGGAGCTTGAGGAGATTGGAGGTCCTACTCTCTCGCACACCGATACGGTTCTAAAGCAAGGATATTTGGTCGGGCGCATGTCTGAAGATTAAAAGGTGACTTCTTTTCTGCCATTTTCTTTGTGGCTGTTGAGCAATTGGTGATGATGGTGATGATGGAGGGGTCAACTTTTTTGAAGTTGCTCCTCCGAGAACGGAACGGTTTGCAGCGGGGCGACCTCAGCCAACCAGTGACTGCCAGCGCTTCGCCGCTAAAGCGAGGCTGACATCTTCACAACCTCCATCTTTCACCAACGTCAGACAAGTTGCCAAGTTGGCCTGCAATACCTCTCTCTAATATTTGCTTGCATATTCCTTTGTTTGTTTGCATCTGTTTCATCAATATTGCAAGTGCTAGGAACAAAATGGCCAGTGTAGCCACTTTCGCATGCTTTGCAGAGCTTCCTTTTGAGATCCGGGAACAGATATGGCAGTATGCCTTACCAGATCATCAAAATGTCATCGTTATTGGAGGCACTCATCCACAAAACCTGAGCTTTCCCTTGACTCAGGGTGATCCTCTTGCCACCCACCACTCGTATACCTCTGGCCTTCCCTGGGATGAGAAAGAATTCGATGATGGGACTGTTGTCTCTGATCAAATTTCACCCCCTCTCTATTCCTGGGATCCAAAAAGACCTCACCGAGGACCCTTTGTCTCTTACAAACCTCCAGCCCTACTTCACACTTGTCGGCAGTCTCGGACAGTGGGGCTCAGGACCTACCCCCCATGTTTCAAGGAACAAATCGGCATACCAGTCTTATTCAATCTATCCAAGGATCTCCTCCTCTTCTCTGACGATGATACCTTTCGCCGTTTTCTAAAGCTATCATTCAACACATATGGCAAGAATGTCTTTGGTCTTCCAGTCGACCTTCGTTTCCTAGGAATATGTGGCCCAATCAGATGCGAACCTGCCCACTATGAAACTACCCATAGTCGACTCTATCTCTTTGATCGTCTGGAAGAGTTAATATTGGAAAATCGCACCGCATTGCCGAACCATGAGGTCAATCCCCCTTTTCTGGAGGATTTGAAGGAGGTATGGATCGCTAGGAGAACGAAGGCTGCAAAAAGACTCAAAGGATATGCTTCCAAAGAGGATCTTGTGCTTCCAAGGGTGTCTTTCCTCTCTTTGGAGGAAATCAAGCAAATGGCAAGTGGGAGCCCAGCCCAAGAACAGACAGCAGAGTATTGGAAATACAAAGTATTGCAACTACGCAGATTGCAAGAGCGGGCTCGTCGACAAGGCTGTACTTTAGCTACAGGATGATCTTTATTCTGATCGGTGGTTGTGAGAAAAGGCCGATCTTTCCTTAACACCATCACAGCTTCACTCTCCTCTTCCAAGCAACTACCGGAGCGCCAGAGCACACAAGACAATCCACTTGAAGTCATCGGCAGCACAATTCTTCTATTATACTCCTGGTTCCGGAACATTTGCTACATCTACTGAAGTTGCGACGTCCCCGTCTCGCTCTCTCCACTTGCTCTTTTTACTATCGCGATAGTGTGGCAGCCGCTCCTCGCTTTTCGACAATTATACAGCATTTCTTTGCACAACCGAATTCCCGCCAGTCTCAATCGTACCTCAGCTCCCAGTACAATCACAAAAATGGCAACCGAATTTACAGTCTTCCCCAAATGTGCTCCAGAGATCAGGGAGATGATCTGGGCGGAAGCTTCCTTTGACCGAGTCATCACGATAACCGAGATCCCCTATTATCTGATGATGAACCAGTTTGACGAAGGCCAAGCGATGGTCAACGACCCCAACATCCCACAATTCAACTCCTCTGCTATCAACGTCCCCGCTGTTCTCCATACCAATCGAGAAGCCCGCCGAGTTGCTCGCAAGAGCTATCATCTCTTCTTCGAGAAGCACTGTCGAAATCCATTCTACTTCAACCCGGCATTCGATACCATTTTCCTCCCGTCCCTCACCGACTACTTGGCCTTCATGTCATATACCAACAACTGTGACGAGATGAAATCAATCCGATACTTGGCAATTGGGGGTGACTTCCACAGTGCTCTTTGGATGTCGCCAATGTATGGACAAGAGCTAGGGCCGTTGGAGAACTTGGAGAGTCTAATCATTCAAACGGGACTGAACTTTGGTTTAATGGAGAAATTTCAGGTTAGGAGGCAACTAGGCGGCCATTGGAAAAAGGAGAATGCGAAGGAGGGAGGAAGTTCAGAGGAGAAGATTGCAATGCAGAACCCGGATATTGTGTTCTTGGGGGTAGAGGAAATGAGAGGTTTGGGGCTGATTCAGTAGGTGTCGTCGTCCATTCTGGGAAGCGTATAACAGAATGGAAAGTGTTTACCTGCTTGTCACTTCTTGCTAATGCCAACGCCAATATTTCCAATTAGTCTCATGCTTCCAAATCCTTATGTTACACAAACTGGAGCACATGTTATTACATCCAAAGTTCGCTTTCTGGGAATCACTGTTGTGAATTGGTAGATTCAGCATCCTGGTTGTCCAATTAGCCAACTCGTACAGTACTATACGTCAAGCCTCTTTTTTTATTCAATTTCCAAAGAGATTTTGTGCATTCACCTTAAAGCGTTCACTATTTCGAATGCCCCAGATGCTGTAGTGCTTTTATCACCCTTTGCATGTAGATTGCCGAAAAGAAATATTCTCCTTCGAAACTTGGACGAGTCCTTTGCCTTTCAAACCCCTTCTTCATATTATGCACCTTGAGCATTCTATCTGGAAATGCTCCAGGTGATTCAGTAAACTCGACACTGATAGCTTCGAAATACCTCCAACAAACTGCAAGTCCGCGGGATTTCGAAGCTTTGCATTCACTTCTACGATCTCTCGGGGTCAGGCACGTTGTTCACCTTCGATGTTCAACCGAGACGACTTCAACAACCCACAAAACCAAACCTTCCTTCAACCTCCACCTCTACCTCCACCGTCCACCATCATCAATATGACGAGTACCGACAGTAACGACGGCATCACAATGACGAACGACGTCCAAGTCTCTGAATCAATGCCTCTTGAGGAGTTCACGCTGTTTCCGAACCTCGCACCGGAAATCAGGGACATGATCTGGGAGGCCTCTCTGCATCCTTGCTTTCTCACAATCTGCGGAAACTTCTACCTCACACCTCCACAATTCAAGATCTCTGCCAAACATCCAGCTATTCTCCACGCCAATCAGGAAGCACGAACGCTGGGTCTGAAGCACTACAAGCCCTACTTCTCTTCTCTCAATGGCCGTCCCAGCTACTTCAACCCCTCGAAAGACATATTACACTTTAGATTCTGCGCGCTAGTAATTTTACCTTACTTTCCTTCAGAAATTATGCGGGAGCTTATGGAAGTCCAAAATCTTGCTTGCACGTCTTGTTACGTGGACATTGATGACATGGCAGACCACTTGGAACGTCTTCTGTACTTCGATAATCTGAAAGTTTACCTTGTTGGTAGCGATAAAGTTGAGGTCGTGAGGAAAGCAAGACGCGCTACAACGATTTGGGCTAGGAAGAAGGGCGAGAGGAAAGCTCTCATAAAGAGAGACACGGATCTGAACCAGGAGATGGGAGTGCAATTCCCGGCGGTTTGCTTCAGAAATGACAAAGAGATTCAAGAACTGCTGAAAGAGCCAAGACAGTGGGAGAAAGTTGTGAAGACTCCGATGCTTCGTCGTCCGCTGGTGTGATATGGAGGCTAGATTAATGGATTGTGGATGAGTTGAGGAGCTCTTTAGCTTTGCTTGTACTATGCAAGAAAACAGGGCATTATGGAAGCGCAATACTACTACACCTATGATCACAAGCCAGGTTTCCCCGAATTCTTCATACTTCTATGTTATCATTGACGATTATAAAGGTTGTTGCCTGCTGCTTCAACACCTCACCCATAACACTCAGTGGTATCCTGGTCACGCCTCTTCTTCCTGGCTTTCATCCCGTCATGCGACTCTTTCTCAGGTTTAGAATGCTCCTGCCTCGATTTAATGATATCCAAATCCCTCAACTTCCTACCTTTCTTATCTTCCATTACCAGTAGCAGGCCACTCTTCCCGTCCTCCATCGCTTCCTCGTCCAGGAACACGAAAACGAGATAGCGCATTGCTCATGAGCTGGGATATAGTCCAGGCCCTTCAGGAGAGGAAGCTCGATCACGCAGCTCTCGTCTTTGGCAGGAAAAAACGAACACCTCAGGCCAGCCACGCGTTTATAGTTTTCTGCGAGGATGGTATCGTTGAACTTGAGTGTGATGGTTCCGGCTGCAACGTTGAAGCGGACGTCGATGTGGTATTCTGTCATGGTTGGTGGAACTACCAAAGGTACATTTGACAATTATACAGGTATTTAGTAGAGTAGCTATAGACAGAGTCGAGTCGCCATGTGCAGCTCTAGAGGAATTTATATGTAAGTATTGCAGGCGCCTCGAAAGCTTGCTCTCCTACGCTAATACCTATGAGTGCACAATAAGCTGCCAGCTTTGCCACGGAGATCCACCAAGATAAAGGCTGTCATGGTAGCGGAGCGAGATACGAGTCCTGCTGTCACGCAACAGAGCCGCAGAGGATGAAGTTGGGTAATTTGCAGATGAAGCTGGTGGGAAATGTCAAGGACATGCATCGTAGCAACCGAACCACTGAAGAGTGGGAAGGATTACTGGAAACAGGGGGCTGAAGAGAGGATGCCGATTGGTGGGACGAGGAACAAGAATATCAAGGACGGCGATCGGAAGATCTTTCGTAAGCGGCTTTCGATGGCTGTTCTTGGAGGCGTGTTTCTGTTGGCTCTATGTGGTTGGTGGTGTTGCATCGAACGAAATATACTACTCTTGTCTGAACCACAGTTGTCGTTGCTTTCTTTGGTCTGGTTATGGTAAAGTACCTGGAAAGAGCTGGATGCTTCTCAGTAACTGAGGTTTATGCTACTGTGCTTGTGGTATTAGTCGGCTTGAATACTTGAACGTTTAGTGTAGGCAACCCCAAAGCTTGAGAGAGCCAGGGAACTTGAGGGAGAGGGGAATGGAAGCTTGAGTAGCTCTGAGACCTTCGGTCGATATAGCACACTTTCAGTACGCTACAAACCTTTTACAGACGTGAGACTCTGAAGAGCTTTGCCTCTGTACCATGTGAGTCTGATGAGCGTTCGTTAAAAATGACAGAGTAACAAGAAGGGGGAAGGGGCTCGCTTATAATGAAGGCGGCAGCAGAGCCCCTTCCTCATTTATTGCGTTGACAGAAAGGGAAGAGTTGTAGAATCCGAGTTCTGACTTTGAAGCTGCTTTTTTTAATACGTTTGAATGAAAGCCATGCCTGCTACTGTTCGTAATGCAACTGTTACCTGTAGTTCAAGATCGGTGGTGATGGGTTCATAATATAGAGACGCCAAAAAATTGCAAGGAGTGCACTCTCAATTGCACATGGAAAAGAAAGCTATTCAATGTTTCGAGCTGGCCTAGCCAATAGGAGCCAAGGATTCAGATAATTTCAATCGCTTCCTCGCGCGTCCCAGGAGGAAACAATGAGCTATTTCTGCAAGGAGCCTCGTTCAGCGAATATTGCTTCCCGGACTCAATATTCTGCCATATGATGTCTGCTTCAGACTTTTCCCACTCACCCGAGTCATAGAAATAGCCTATTCTCTCGTATTTGTCCGGATATATACGGCTGTGCTTCAGGACTAATCCTTCGTCGTAGAATTGCAGACTCTGAACGATTTTTGTTTCGTCTAGCCGGACGTAGCCATGTTGTTGTGCAGATCTCCGAATCAATAGGCATATGAAGGGATCTTCCCGCTCGTTCATGTCTCTGAGTGCAGTCGACGTAATTGGGATGTCTAGAATACATGTCGCTCCGGAAGCTCCCTGTACTCCATGTGTTCCCAGCTCCTCCTTTTCCTCGAGACGAATGATCAAAATCCCGCTAATTTGCCGCTCGCTTGCCAAGTAGCTTTGAGAGACAAGTGACTTTATAGTGATGATTGATGGTGCATCATGCGTGCCAGAATTGGCAAGTTCATGGTTAAAATGTACCCCCTTTGGATAAGTAATGATTTTCGCGTTGGCGATCTGAAACTCACGGTTTACCGGGCCCATATTTAATGTCACCTTAGATGTGATCTTGTCACCTAGAACAGAAACCCACGACCAGCTTGGAGAAAGAGTGGAATCCATTCGGCTCACTCTCTTATGTTCATTGGCTCGATGCCATAGCAGTTTATGGGGGAGCCACTGACACCATAGTCCAAACGTCGACTCTCCATTCTGCAGTTTCTTCTCCATCAAGGAAGCAATGCCAGCGAGGACAGCTAGCCTATCATTGGTGTAAGAAAGGGTAATAGATGAGTACATTCTCCGAATCGTGCACCACTGGATGTGGAGCTCATGGTCTGTACAGCTTGAATCTTCAGCACCGGCGATTGTGGTGTAGGTCTGCTTTAGGTGGGAGGTTTGAAGAGTTGCCGAAAGTAGACCAAGGTCTTCTGTGTCGTATACGTCGAACTCATAGCTTGTCATTTGGCGACACTCCCAGAAGATATTGTCTGAGCCGAAATAAACAGTCCGAGGAGACATCAAGCGCTCTTGAAGCACCCACGCTCTGCTGTCCAAGTAACAGTTACCAGGTTTGTTGGGTTGATCGAGCGTATCGTTTCCAAAAACAAAGGTGAATCCACTTCCACTGATGGAAATGTTGTGATGCCATTGCTTTGACGAGAGAAGAGCCCGGCCGTACAGTCCATTCCTTTAGCGGCGGCGATGGTCAAGAAGGAGCCAGCATAGACTGAAGCCATGTGACCTACCTCAACCTCAAAATCTCCATCTTTGCCTTGGATGATGCATAAAGCGTCTATCCAAAGATAACGGATGCCGATGTTACGACAAACGCTAACGGCGTCTTGAATAGTTTGTGGTAGGTCGACATAGGCAATTCCGTCCCTAACAAACACTTTGTAGTTCTCACTTGTAAGCTTTAGAGGCTGTATGGTACCCAGCACCAGCTTAGAGTCGCAAATGGCTGCTTCCTTGTTTCCAGCCCTGAAACCAGGTGAAGTCTCAATTCGTCATTGCTTTCACCTAGGTCAAGCAATCGAGTTGGTTTGGAAAGGAGGCTCTGATAGCAATTGTGCTCTGTACTGCATTCTTTCAACCATTTCTTGAGCAAGTTATGTGTCGCAATCGAGCCTGTTGAGATGGAGCCTCTCGCAGCGTACTCTTCGGTCTTGTTCATTTTCTCGTAGCTAGGCAAGTGGTTTCTGCACCCGCAACCAGAATGGAGCGCCTCGTCCGGATCCGAAGAAAATGATTGGCACTCGTCATCGCAAACATGGTTCTTATGACGCCAAAAATATTCTTTCCAGTTCATATCGGAGGGTTTGGCAAGATTAAGCTCTTCCATAAGATTCGGCGGTGGAGGTCTCCTAAATCTCTCCAGCCTCTGTCTCCATCGGCTTTTTCGCAATTTTGGGGTCTTTGGATTCGCAGGCTTATGTGTACCTGCCGTGATGATCCCTTCTAAACACCCTTCCCCTATAACTTTGATATGTAAGAAGACTGGGTCTTGTAAGTTACGATCGTAGTAGAATCTATACGTCATCAGAGAGCAAAAGTGGCAGTCTTCTCGGGCCGATTGGAGTACGGCTTCAAAGTTCGGATACACCCCTTGGATCACTCGTTCTAAGCGGTAATGGGCTTTGTCTTTATTGAGTGCGACCTCCGCTGTATAATCCTTACAAAGTATCTCAACTTCTGAGAAGAGTTCGGTACAATTATCGCAGAGTTGATTGAGTAGCAACACTTCATCACGAGAACTCGACGCGTACAAACAAGAGTCGCAACGAGCCTGAAGGTAGGATGGTTGAGTCTGCTGATTTGCCATGTTATCTTTTTGCTTCGGTTATGTGCTTGAATCGTTATTGTTGTTTACTCAACAAATGAGGAGGGTTCCAATCTTGGGTGGGGAAAACATATCGTGAGCCGCCGAACTACTTTTTACCTCATGCATGCTCAATTGCGGGGCTGCCTAATCTGCAGTTTTCTACGAAATGTGATAGGTTGACGACTGGACACCTATGGATAAAGGATCCACACAAAAAGTCGATGCCATCTTCAGTATTATTACACTTGTGGCAAATGTTATGAAGTGTAGGCGGCGAGTTATTTATTAGACAGCTAGGGAGACAAGTAAGTCTCAACCGAAGTCTTGTTTAGAGGGAAACGGAATCGCGTATAAAAAGAGAGTATCATTCCCCGCTCTGGTAAATAATCTTACCTCGTGAAATGCCTCATGATGAAGATTTTGATTGTTCACATTTAAATTGGGACAGTGACTGGCTTTACAGAAAATGGGGTGAAGATTTTACTGTATGTGCATTTTAAGAACTATGCTGTTCACGTGTTGTTAGTTGGATATGAGAGCTTGGAGGGGATATTTGAAGGCGCGCAAGGCGAATGTCCCACTTCGCTTGGGACACTGGTGCGTTAATAGAATCAATGAGATATATTGCAATATTGCATAGAACGAGTCCCGATCTGGAACTAAACCTTGATCTATTCACAGATTTAAATCTCGACTCAGAAAACTTCAGCAAACCGCGTGAACCCCTCATTCCCCAGCATCCTATCCATAGCCCCACTCTCCAATCCAGCCATAACCTCCAGTCCCCCACTCCTCAACCTCGGAAACACAGCAACATACCCATCTGCGCCCTCATACGGGACCCTAAACCCCTCTGGTTTCCCCAGTGCTCCCCACTCGCGATCCCTGACTCCCATGTCGGCCCAGCTCGTCATCGTGATGTCCGGGCCTAGGAACGCGTTGGCTGCGAACTTGAAGTCCTGGGCGTTGGGACGAGAGGAGAGGAGGCCAATAGTGAGAGGGACGCGGGACGGGGTGTGGATTCCATTGAGAGCGGCGCGGAGCGCGGCTGCTGCTTGGGTGAGTCCGATTTTGGGAGCAGTGAGAGACGGGATGGTGAGCCGTTGGGTGATGCCTCCTAGAGAGGCGTTGCCGAGGTAAGTTTGTGGGAGGGGAGGGCTGGTGCGGGCACGGATATTGACCGCGAAGAGGACGGCGGAAGTTTTCTCCTTTGTGGTGGGAGATGGAGGGGAGGATGAGGAGGGGTTGCGAGCTAACGTCATGTGGTGCCAAAAGAAGGCGCAGAGGGCGTCGTTGGTCGAAAATGCTTCTGCTGCAGCCTTGAGCTCTGCGAGGTGTTCGGGAGAGAAGTAGAAGATCTTGTTTGTCATTGGAGGCAGTTGGTATGTAGGTGCCGCAAGCGCAGATATGTCCGTCGGAGGCGTGGGCATGAGTACATATTCAGGAAATTCGGCGATGTTGTTTACTGGAAGTCCGTTGTTGAGTGGTGTGCGGTCGTTCGAGATCGGATCGTACTTGCTGAGTGGTCCTGAGTCTTTGGGAGCGCCTGTGTTGAGTGCCCAGGTTTCGATGATGTAATCCAGTCCGATGCCATCGCAAACAGAGTGATGAACTCCGAATGTGAGAAGAAGTCCACCTTCGATGAAGTTTGCTTGTGCTGCAAAGACAGGTTGCGATTCCTGTATCACTTGAAGTGGAGAAATGAAAGGGGTCGTAAGTTTTGAGAAGGTGAAATTGTCTGTCTTAAGTTCGTTGTAAGATGGTAGGATTCCGGTAAGATCCTTGTATCTATCTCAGTGTCAGAACAATTCTGATGCGAGGATATTGGGAGTAGCTACCTAAATTCAACGCCACCAGAGCCTTCGACCACCTGGACTCTGCTGTGTTCTGGAGCACTACCTTCTTCTGGTCCCTACCATGTGTGTCAGCTGGTAATATTCTGTCTAGGAAGGAAAAGAACCTGACGGATGAACAGTAAAGATGACTTACCACGTCTCCAGAAATCCAAGGGATAGCAGATATCGTGCACGCTAGACCTCGTCTCAATTTCTCAAAGCTGGATGGGGACGTCAGAGTTATCGATCTTCATACAATCAAGGAAGACAACCTACATCTGAGCTTTGTTTGCACCAGCCGGCAACGGGAAGCAAAGAATTATTCGAGATCCATACAATCTCGGCATATTCATGTCCAATGGTGATAGCTTTAGATTTACTGGCCACTCGGTTTTGAGGTCATAATCTGCGAGTGTGACGAGATGAGACTTCATAGTTCCAATATCTGTCAATTGAGATTCGTGGCTGTTAGAGCCCATTGTGATGGAACGAAAGATGCGAGAAAGTCTTTCCAGACACTTGATTGGTGATACCTGAAAGTATGACTCGTGAGATGAGTCGTTGGTAGGTAATCGGGAGTCCGCTGTTGGGGATGGGTGGCTTTAAGTAATTGACCCAGGGCTCGAGGCGGTCTGCCAGCTCGAAATTCCTGATCTTCCGAAATGATCAACAAACCAACATCAGGCAAGATTAGCACCCGATTGGTTGCTAACGAACCATCACACTATCATTTTCATCTTGTTCTCCTGAGGATCGATAGTCCAAGGATGAAAACACTGTTTCGGGGCCAAGTCACGTGTAAGCCCGACTTCTGATTGGCCGTCTCAACCTCTTCCTATACTGGTTAGGCGGGTTCAGATCAATTCCGCGAGGGCAAAAAGTCCGAGAGCTCACACACAATCAAATCTGAAGATTTCTGGGCCCCCGAGTAGAGTCTGGCTCTCGGCGTCCATAATAAGATGTGCATGTGCCTCCCCTGTGGCAGCGATCCACTTCAGCTGTGAACGCATCCACATTCGCTGCGATTCTGGGACCGAAGCTACACTGCACGCCACATACAGGGGCCATATGAGTGAGAATTTACCCGACCGCTCAGTAGCACAAGCCCCCACAAAGCTCTGCGGCCATAAGAACTTTTCGTCTTGAGGTTGAGGATCATCAGGGTAGCGCGAATTTTTCAGTTCCGATAAGTCGTAACCCAAGAGGAATGGAACGCTGGCACAGACATCATCGACCATAACTCGGTTGATCTTTTCTATTCGTATGTAGTCCGGACCTTGGTTTGGTGGGATGGACTGTACTAGAGGAGAGGCACGGAGCAGAATTGATTGGAGGATCAGACGGTATACTCGATACAAATTCCACACACGGGCGGCATAGAAGTCGGAATATCGATGGATCTGATTTGGAACGAAGCTTGAGGTGGGATTTTCTCGAGTGGAAGAATAGCTCATGCGCATCACGGTCGTGTAAGAACGCGTTTTTGAAATGCATCGAGCCCAGTGTGCGAGCTCGCCATCTAAAGTCTCGGTGGCCTCAATGAGCTCGGACGCCACGCTAAAGTCAACAGCCCAGCTAGGTTGTGAGAGAAGATTGTTCGCCAAAGATTGAAGCGCCGGGATACGCATGGCTTTGGATAGAAGGCGGTCTTCGAAATTTTCATAAAGCGAGAGCATCTCAGCAAATCCGTCGAAGATTGGATCGATAGGCTTGGAGATCTGCAGGTGGCTCTGAATCTGTGAAGATTTTGTCAGATGTCCATATTATATTGTTCGTATTATATAGATTTATAGATGAAAATAGCTTACCGCATTCCGTCGGATGAAAAGAAACATATTGCATGCGAACGGAGTACTGAAGTTTTCTATGCCACGGCTTCTGAGCAAAGATGCCGCGCCGTCAATGTGCGTGCCCCACCCAAACAATGCCTCTGAGTCGAAGGTGATTGTCTACCTCAAATTATCAGCAAAGGAAAAGATAAAGAGCATGGACGAGACCGAAGCTGGAGAAGACGAACCTCATAGCCAGAAAGTAGGAGGACAGCATATAATGTGTCATCACTCTTGACCTTCACTGGATCTCGAATCGCTGCATTCATAGCCGCGAGCGACTGCGAATACCGTCTTCTCGATAGTTCACTTGCTCTCAGATCACCAGGCCGCGATCTAGCCCAGGCGGCGAGAGATATCGCCTGGGTAGCCAAATGCAAAGCAGATGCAGGATCACTTCTCGAAAAGAGCAATGGGAGCTGAAGGTGCAAGTATCGAGCACGATCAGCGTTGATCAGTGGTTCCAACGTCGTTTGGTAGAAGAAGCATATTGGCAGATCCTCTCGTGAGGGAAGCAGCACTCGGCTCATCCCACTGTCGATGAATTGGATCTCCTTTCCAGTACGCGTAGCAGAATAATTCTGCGCTGATCGAGAATCGACGACTGAAAGCCGTTTGCTGTTCTTCACTCCTGATTTTTGCCTTCTCCCTGTTGGTTCAATAGTTGCATGCCGAAATATGAAGTCGTTCACGTCTCGGTAGCCAGTGCACTTTTGCTTCAACCGCACACAGCGGGAACAATCAGGGCGCGTTTCATCACACTGGTATGGATAAGCACGTGACCCGCCCGACAGAACCCGAGGACTCAAACTTACCTTTGTGTGCACGTTCCTATGCGAAGAGTTTCAGATAAGAATTCTGAATGACAGGTAAGGAATTCTGGAAAAGGCACTTACCTGCAATTTTTGCATCCACGGCTTGGTTGGCCGTTGAAAACCATCGTGAAGCTGGTATAAAGCTGCAAACTGCGAGCTGTGTCCTCAACAGGATTTGTTGATGCCTGTATTGCTTGAGACACTTAGTTACATAGAAGATCTAGATGAGAAGGCACTTTGAACACGCGGTGAATGTGAGTTGCCAAAGGAGTGAGGTTCACGCTCGGACTGTTAAGCTCGACGGCGTGCACTAGCACTGTTTAGGTAATCTCGTTTAAGTGCCACTTCCCCTATTGTGGGTCTAGAATAAGCGAATCAGATTTCGTAACAAAGCACGATCTCTCTTTACAACTTTGCATCCTCTGGTGAGGTGTCATCTATTCCACCCAAAATGAAGTGTTGGAACGAACACCATTATCTGAAATTTTGCTAGGGGTATGCTGTTTCGCGTCAGTTTTCCGATGGTCATTACCGGGAAGCCGGGTCATTAAGTGCATGCAGTCAGACATCTGCGGTCAGACACCTGTAGTCAGACCCCTGCAACTAGACAAAATTGTACATTGAATTCTATCTTACTTCTCTAACCTGGTGAAGCATGAAGTTATCCTCAGACTCCCGGTCTTAGCAGTGAGCTACCGGACCTGCCTTGCCTGCTCTTACTCTCCATTTTCATCATTACATAGCCTGGAAAGCAGTTCTATCAATCTAACTCTATCAGCACACGTTTAAAATGGCTGAAATAATCCGTCGCATCCCCCCATCTACCATGTGGAGCATGTGGAAGGCCCTGAAAGGGGCATATGGAGCGACAGTGACGGTGCCAGACGCCGACCTACGAGACAAATGGGTTCTGATCACAGGCTCAAACAATGGCATTGGACGAGAAGCCGCAATCCAGTTCGCGAAGTCGGGGGCCAACCTGATATTGGCGTGTCGGCAGCCGCCACCGTACGAAACGCTCCCCGAAGTGGTCGTTGAGGAGTGCAAGGCGGTAGCCAAGGAACACGGCGAACACCCGATCGTCGAGTGGTGGGAATGCGACATGGCGGACCTTTCATCTGTCGAAGCCCTGGCGCAGCGGTGGAAAAAGACTGGCAGGCCATTGGATATACTGATTAACAATGCGGGGATCACCCCGGAAACGGACCAGGTCATTCTGACCAAAAACGGATTCGAGATCTGCCATCAGGTCAACTTCCTCTCCCATACACTGCTGACATTGACTTTGTTACCCTCGATTGCGAAAGCGCCCGCACCCCGTATCATATGTAGTACATCCTGCATGCACTACCTCGGCACGTATGATCTGTCGAACGCCAATGCGGGGGGCAACGCGTATATGAACAACAAGCTATATTTTCAGATCTGGCTCAGCGAATTGCAACTCAGACTGCTTCAGCATCCTGATTATGATCATATCGCAGTGCACGGCGTTCACCCGGGGTTCGTCAAGACTGGCATTTGGAGGCCGTTACAGAAAACGAGCGCAGCGACGAGAAGGCCGGATCTGCTTTCCTGGGTGTTAACCGCGCTGTTGGGCTGGATTGGGATTGATGCGCAGCAAGGCAGCTTGGCCGTCCTCAGCGCCGCCACCCGTTCTGAGTTTGGCCTTACAGCAGTTGGTGTAGATGAGTTTAGAGGTGGTGCCAGATACTTTAACAGAATATGGGAGGATGAAGCAAGCCCATATACGCGGGATGTCGCTTCAAGGAAGGAAGTTTGGGACTTCGTCCTTGGTGAATTGGATTTGGAGAACAGATTTGGCATTAGTAATAAATCACGGACGTCAATCTTGGAGTAAGAGAGGAAATGGGCGCCAGGGGTGGAAATAAATAGATCTGTCCTGTTAGTTTGTTACTTAGTTTAAAGGCACTTGACACTCTTTTGCTATACAAGTGACCAATAGTTCCTGATTATGACTTCCAAATTCCTGTTTAGCCCCTTCTGTGATCAAGACAAAAACATGATTTCGACCCTTGGCTTCACGAAACCGTGTTCTAAATTCTTGAGGATAATTTGGCTTAACTAGACTCTGAACGATAGCTGATTTACTGACTAAAAATATGCGCAGATGCATGTGTTAGAATTGCTGTTAGTAATTTTGCCAAAGGGCTTTTTGTTAGAAATAGAGGCATAGACAGAACTGCTACGTGAATATTCAAATTTCGGAACAAATGGATGACTTCAGGAGAGGGATGGAATCAGGGATTGGCGAGCGTAATTAATATATTCTAAGAACACCTTCAAATGGTGCAAAATTTAAGAAGTCCCAAGTGGCAAAAGGGTTATATGCCAAAGCCTTAATCCCTTACCACAAGTCCCACGCCGACTTCCCCGGAATACCATAACAGTAGACGGTGCCCGCGCGTTAGTTACTAACCTGTTGGTGTTCACTTACACGTCGTGTCGCTTGTAGTGGCAGAAATTACCTTATTTCATTATATAACCCCCAATCGACATTGTGTTAGTCGGGTCTCGCTTTTGAGCAAAAGCTGCAGCCGCGCAGCATGGCAGACCGGATATCTCTCTCTAATAAATGTGTCTCAAGTACAGCAGCTTTCAGCTTTTCTAGTTTCATCCATTCAGGAAGAATTGCTCTCAAAATCAGCTGAATTGTGGCAGAATGCAATCAGTCTTATTCTTGTCTGATGATGCTTAGTTACTAGCAATCGACGCCTGCAGGCTAGCAAAACTATTGTAGTTATCCAAAGGTGCATCCGAAGCAATCGTTTCCCAAATTGAATCAATCTTACTCACTGCCTCCCGACTAAGCGATCCTTTGTTAACCCAACCCACAGTTTGTTGCAATTGTTCTGCACAATTCGCACCAACAATAACAGCGTCGCCTAGTGTCCCATCCAGCTTTGAATTATGCACAATCCACCGGTATGCCATCTCGATACCCGAGATTCCCTCCCCTTTGGCAACTTCGTTCCAGACATCTAGCCCGTCCAAAAGCGATTTCTTGCTGTACATGGCATTGTACATTGCGCCATACCAGGTAGCCGCATCCCAGCGGCCTGTGCCTCCGTTGCGAAGAATGTCGGAGGTTTTGGCTAGAAATCCGCCGGCGCTGGGACTGTAGGCATAAAAGACGACGCCGTATTTGCGGAGCACGGGGAAGAGCTCGGTTTCGGTATGGCGTGCGAACGCGCTGTAGTTGCCTTGATATACGGTCGGCAGGACGTAGTTGTGTTCTTTGGAGATGCGAATTGTGTTTTCCACGTCTGCCGCTGTAAAGTTAGACAGGCCGAAGCGCTTGAAGACTCCTGCAGCGTAGAGCTCGTTCACACCAGCTAGCGTATCCTCAAGGGGTGTTCTGGGATCTGGCGCGTGCAAGTAGTATATGTCAATCTAGGAGTACTGTCAGTGCCTTGTATCTCTGCCCAGTAGTAACACAGACATACAGTGTTTGTTTTGAGCTTGTTGAGGCTTTCTTTGCCAGCCTGGATCACCTTATCCTTCGTGGACGAGTCTTCGCCAAAGCCACCTGGAAACTTGGTGTTGATCACAAAGCGGGACGCTGCATTAGCTTTGCCTAGGAGCTCCTCGGAGTCTCCATAAACCGGCGATGTGTCAATAACGCCAATTCCCAAATTTGCAACGGCGTCTAGGAAACTCAGAACTTTCTCTGGAGTATCGAGGCCGTGTTCGGTGCTGACGCTAGCCGCGCCAAACACGAGTTTGTGCTCAGTGATGATCATTTTGGAAGATGTATTAAATAATCAATGAATTGATGATGGTTCCTGTAATCACCAAAGAAAACGATGGAGCTTTCTCATGCATGTCAAGCTCACCACTGAAAAAAGAGAATGAGAGAGACGCACAAGTGCGTTATTCATAATAGTATGTCCTGTGAATATAACTGACATAAAACCTCCGTAAAATATCCCACATCTTCCACCACGATTACGATGTCAGGGTGCACCGTGCCTGGTAACCTGAGTCTAGGAGGAAACATTATACACTTGGTCAGGCACGATACAGATGCGTATTGTATAGGGAGGCAGGCAGTGTCAGCGATTGGCTTTTCCTGGATGACCTGCTAAACGCGACATGCAATCTGCTATGCCAGGGCAGTGTGTAAACCGTTGACCTGCATATGCTTAGCATGCTAGACCTACCTACTGAGTATCTTTGGTATCTAGCGGGGCAGATATGGCGCGTTGACGCGATCACCGTCAGCCTCAAAACTAGGAGTGCGTCGGATACATAAGCCTCCAGGTACGAACCCACACAGTCCCCTGTCCCTGGCGCTACGTGTATGGAGTGCTGCATTGTCAGCCATCGGCCGAGGACCGAGGCTCGCCGTCAACTTAAACGTTGGATATGACTGACCCTGCATACCGAGTAGTCAATTGCAACTGGCGGTTTGATTGCGCACCATGTAACCTGGTCGAAAGCCTTGGACGTAATTTACGTTGACATGTACGAGGCGATAACAGTAGAATTCGGAATGTTGTCGCCGAGATAGGAAGGTCCCTCCAGATTGTGCAGGTCGTACGGACGGCGCCTGTCGAGATTACGACGAAAACAGAACATGATTTGATGCAATAAGAAATAGAATTGATGATATCGATAATGCAGCTAAATAGCCTAATGGCTTAAGATAGTTGGTTTACACTAATCCGTGAAGCGTAATATGTTGAAAACAGGCTTATGTAAGGCCCAAAGCACGCCATGGTGCGCTAAATCTGACAGCGGACCTTCCCGTATCTTTCTCAGCTGAGCTTGTAGACAAACCACTCGTTTCGTCGACGGACCCTCTCCTGTGTTGTGTTTTCACCTGATGCTAATCGACCTAGACGCGTTTCAGCGTCGGGAACTGTGACACCGCCGCCCTCTCGAAGGGCGAACGGGGACGTTACATGCTGCAGCAGCGATATCAACTTGGCTCGAAGCCATCAGTGTGCACAGGCGTCCAACATGCCCTTCACCACGGGTGAGGAGAACTTGCTTCAGTTGAACCACGAAGATTTCGACTTCAACGTTCAGTTTGAGCAATTGTTCTTCTCTATCATACCGTCCGCTTTGTTCATCATAACATCATTATGGCGGACGCTTTCCCAGGCACGGAAGCCCACCGTGGTGAATGCGCCTGTGTTCCAACTTATCAAAGTGGTATGCTCCTGTTCAAGTATACGGCATTTATGGCCTCGACTTGCTGATAAAACTGCTGCAGGCTGCTATCGCAACCTATGTCGTGCTTGAGCTTTCACTCCTCATTTTGGCTGCGATTGGAAGCTTTCAAGTGACCAGCATGTTTATTGCTTCCTCAGTCCTGAAGCTTGTGTCCGCCCTGTTCATGGTCACACTAAGTGTTGTGGATCATAGCAAAAGCCCAAGGCCGTCTGTGCTACTGAACATTTACTTATTTCTGACCCTTCTCCTGGATGCTGCCCAGGCAAGAACATTATTCCTATCATCCGATGTAAAGCCCGAGCTCACATACAGCGGCATATTTTGTGCTGCTATAGCTCTGAAGGCTGGAATATTACTATTGGAAGCCCAACCTAAGTCTAGATGGGTAAGCTGGGACGAAAAGCAGCACAGCCCAGAGGAGACGAGCGGCATTTTCTCTCTTGGTGTCTTCTTCTGGCTTAACAATATGTTCCTCGCTGGATACAGGAAGATTCTGACGATTCAAGACCTATACCCCCTTGACACTTCCTTTGACGCCCAATCGCTCCACGAACAATTTTCTAGGAACCTAGATTACTCGAAACTGAAGGGTGATAAGTTTGGTCTTCTGAAGGTCCTGGTACGAACACTGAAGGTCCCCCTTGCGCTTCCCATACCTCCACGCCTGATTGCCCTTGGTCTCAAAATCTGCCAACCGCTTTTTCTGGAACAATTGTTGGATTATCTATCCCAGCCTAAACTTGATGCGAATGTTGGGTACGGGTTTATAGGCGCAAGCTTTCTGATCTACGCGGGGATCGCTATCTCCACGGCTCTCTCCTGGTATAGTAAAATCTACGAAGGAACTACTAGCAGAAATTCCTACTTACACATAATTACAGGTACTTTCACCACCGTTTCCGGACAATGGCACGGTCGATCCTGGTTACTGAAACCTTCATCAAAGCTACACAAGCTCGTATCGGAACTAGCGACGACAGCTCTGCGCTTACATTGATGAGTACAGATATAGAGCGAATTAGGATGGGCTTCAGGACTCTGCACGAAGTTTGGGCGGGTTTGATCCAGGCTGCTCTGGCTGCGTGGCTATTATATAACAGACTTGGTGTCGTCTTTGTCGCACCAATTGGAGCTGTGATAGTCTGTTTTCTCGGCATCGGAATCCTGATGAACTTTATCGGAGACGCACAGAGGGCTTGGATGGCGGGCGTTCAGAGACGTGTCGGTCTGACGGCTACTGCCATCACTGGCATGAAGAACATGAAGATATCGGGCCTCTCTGGTCCCATTAGCGATTTCGTGCAGAAACTCCGCGTCGAGGAGCTCGCAGCAGGAGCCGCGTTTCGCAAGATGACCATCATTGCTGCGGTCTTTGCTTTCACTCCGCTGCTGATGAGCCCACCACTCGCGCTCGCATTCACGCAACGAACGCTGAATGTCTCAAGAGTATTCACGAGTCTTTCTTTCCTGACACTTTTGACGACGCCGCTGTCGCAGATCTTCCAATCAGTTCCTGAGCTCGTCTCTGGGCTGGCCTGTTTAGGCCGAATCCAAGCTTTTTTGGAGTGCGAGACTCACCAAGACTTTCGCCAAGTTGTCGCTGATTTGGAGAGGAACACGGAAAAGACCCAGGCAGATACCGGATCTTCGTCGGATCTCGAACCGGATTCAACGCCCTCAATTGTCGTCAAGGACGGCAATTTCGGTTGGGAAGCAGAAAAGTTCGTCTTGCGGGATGTGAATATTCGGATCTCGAAATCCTCGCTCACTATTGTTATTGGACCGGTAGGCTCAGGGAAATCGACTCTCTGCAAGACACTACTTGGCGAGATTCCTTTCAGCGAAGGGAGCGTGATTTTAAGTACTAGATTCCCACATGTTGGGTTCTGCGACCAGACAGCATTCCTGTCGAATGGCTCAATCAGAGACAACATTGTCGGATTCTCTCCATTTAATGATGAGCGGTATGCCGAAGTCATCGAGGCTACGGCTCTACTCTTCGACTTTTCCACACTCCCCCAGGGAGACCGGACGAATGTTGGATCTGATGGGATCGCGCTATCTGGTGGGCAGAAACAACGCGTTTCTCTCGCGCGAGCTTTATATCTGCAGTCTGACTTGCTTGTACTCGACGACATCTTTAGTGGTTTAGATGCAGATACCGAGGAGCAGGTCTTCCGGAAAGTGTTTGGGCCGGATGGAATACTAAGACGAAGACGGTCGACGGTTGTGTTATGTACCCACAGCATTAGGCACCTGCCTGCAGCGGATCACATCATAGCACTCGGAGACGGCGCTGTTGTTGAGCAAGGTAGCTTTGACAACTTGATGGCGAGTCACGGGTATGTGCATGGTCTGGGATTAAGAAGCTCTTCCAGCAGCGATGCCGTGTCCGAAGAGACGGCACCAGAGAAAACCGTGCTGGAATCCAAGCCGCAACTGTTTGACACAACGACCATAAATACGGCAGCCCTTGCGCCGGATACGGATGAAACGCGGAAGATTGGCGATAGAACCGTGTACAAGCATTACATCAAGAGCATGGGGTCATTCGTGGCAGGATGTAGTCTGTTTTTCGCTATTCTTTGGGGCTTCTTCACTAACTTTCCCACAATTTGTGAGTTAATTTTGTGTTTCGGACGGTCAAGACTAATCTCCCGTCCTAAACCTCGAGTATCATGAACTAACGCCATTTATGATAGGGATCACATACTGGACTAATGACATCTCCTCGGAACATCCAACGCATTCTTACGCCTACTACGCTGGGATATATGCCTTGCTTCAATTCTGCGCCATGATATCGCTATTCCTCCTTGGCTTTGCACTCTTCATCGTTTCGATAAAGAGAGCAGGGGCCAGTCTCCACCAAGATGCCCTGCGGACATTGATTCGAGCACCGCTAAGCTTCTTCACCAAGACGGATACCGGTGTCATCACGAACCTGTTCTCGCAAGATCTAAACCTCGTTGACACAGAGTTGCCAGATGCAACTTTGTACACTCTATTTTGTGTAAGTCTGCAATGACAATACCACCCGTCTCTGGATGGCTCCCTTGATGGAAAACATCCCAGTATTCTGATACGGTATCTGCAGGTCTTTCAAGCACTCGGCCAAGCCGCGGTCATGCTTACTTCGTCTCTGTACTTGGCTATAAGCTACCCTCTGCTCGGCGGTCTACTGTATATCGTGCAAAGGTTCTACCTGAGGACTTCAAGGCAGCTAAGGTTGCTAGATCTGGAGACCAAAAGCCCATTATAGTAAGTCCAGCGCCGCCTGCGGCCATGCACTGAACCCCTGTTTTACTCCTTGCTAAATCTGCATTCGTCTAGCACGCATTTTCTTGACACTGTCAAGGGCATTACAACTCTGAGAGCCTTCGGTAAGTACAATGCCAAATCAAGACCGGCAGCGACTTCACGTACAAGAACAAATACTTTGGTGACGTCCCCGGGGACAAATATAGCATCGTTACTAACGCTAGAGATATCCAGGTTTCCTCCCCAACGACATCCTCAAGAACGCTCGCCTAATTGACTCCAGTCAACGACCAGCATACCTCCTCCTCATGATCCAAGAATGGCTCAACCTCGTTCTGGATCTCGTAGTGATGGTGTTGGCCGTACTCCTCACGACGCTCGCCGTCCGGCTGCACTCCAACTCTGCCTTTGCCGGTGCCTCGCTGTTCACTCTTCTCAGCTTTGGAGAGAATCTTTCCGGCATCGTCGTCTACTTCACCAAGCTCGAAACCTCTATTGGTGCGATCGCCAGACTCAAGATGTTCAACGAGAAAGTCAAGCCAGAGGATAGAGATGACGAAGACGTGGTGCCTCCTGAGAAATGGCCTGAGCGTGGTGTAGTGGAATTGAAGGGTGTATCTGCTAAATACGAGTAAGAGCCAATATCCACGAATGCCACATCCTCGGTCCAAACGCTAACACGCAAGAGTAGCGCAGTCGACGAAACCAGCAGCAGCACCAATCTAGCCTTACGCAACATCCGCCTCACGATCCAGTCAGGCGAGAAAGTCGCCATCTGCGGGCGTACGGGCAGCGGCAAATCCAGCCTCATCGCCCTCCTCCTCAAGCTCCTGGACCCGCTGCCAGCGACCGCAAACAACATATCCATCGACAACACGCCGCTGCACCTTATAGAGCGGACCGCACTGCGCGAGCGCATCATCGCCGTGCCCCAGGAAGCCGTGTTCCTGCCCGACGGGTCGACCTTCCAAGCAAATCTAGATCCGTGGAGCGTATCCACGCCCGAGGAATGCTGCGCCGTGCTCAAGGCGGTGGATCTGTGGAAGTTCATCGAGGCGCGCGGCGGCTTGGAGGCTGGGATGAGCGCGGCGACGCTGAGTGCTGGACAGCGGCAGCTCATGTCGCTGGGTCGCGCGCTGCTGCGTCGGCTCGTCCGGGCTAGGATTGTGGGTGCTGCTGATGGTGGGATCTTGCTGTTGGATGAGGTCAGCTCGAGCGTGGACCAGGAGACGGAACGTGTTATGCAAGAGATTATTAAGGCTGAGTTTGCGAACTACACGGTTATCGCGGTGAGCCATCGGTTGGATATGATTATGGACTTTGATCGGGTGGTTATTATGGACACGGGCGAGATTGTAGAGGTGGGTAATCCGGCGGCACTGGCTGCACAGCCGGGTACGAGGTTTGGAGATTTGGTTAGGACAGCTGGAGCAAAGTAGAAGGCAATGCGAGCTTGTGGGTGTTTGGAGCGAGGTCGAAGATGTGGTGGTTGGGGTGACTTGCTGAGTATATGGTCCAACAGCACTGTCACTGTTAACTAGGTCAGTCCTTATTTATTTAGACGTAATATTATTCTCGTCACGAGCTACTTTCTTTTCAATAGCTATAGGTCTAGTCACGGTATCCGTTGGCATAGCACTGTAGAATATTAAGAAAATTCACCAACATCACGTTATGATAGTCGCACGACATACTCGGGTTTTCACGGACTATTGAGTCTTGAAGCAGTACCACATGATGGAGATACCAAATCATTGCAGAGCCTTATCTTAACAAGTCACCCACCAGAGTCTCCTTAGCAGAGTTGACGAACCCCTCTAACATCCTCCCTGGAATGCCTCCCACCTCCTTGGCCCAATCCAGATCGACATATCGCGACTGGATTTCAAATTCCGTCCTCACGCCTTCGCCATCCTGGAAGATATACCAATCCATCAGGTAATTATGCCTCTGCTTATCGCTATGAACCCAATTAGATGAGGGCTGGGGCACGTCGAGGAAGCACAGCACGTTCGTGGTATTGGTGCGCGGGTCCACCATCAAGGAATCCGGCAAGGCGTGGTAGAGGCCGTCGAACTCTAGCACATCTAGGGTCGTCTTGTGTACTTCGGCAAGCCACTCGTGCACGGTAGCGTCGGGCGAGATGGCGGTGCTGAAAAGAGATCGACACAAAAGAGGTCCCACGATCGACTCCGCTGATGGCCACGGCACCGTGCGTCCTGACTGGCTCACCGAGAACCCCACGCGGTCCCATCCCGTGATCTTGCTCAAAAAGAGCGCCCAAGCTGCATAGACCATCGTGCTGGTCGTAACGCTGTAGTTGCGCGCCGAGGCATCAAGCGCAGCCTTGCTGATGGCCGTGGGGAAGGCGAGACGGATCAAGTCGAAGGCTTGCTCGAGGGGTGGCGTGCGTGGACCGGGAGGCTGAAGGACTGATGTAGCAGGGAGCAGCTTTAACATATTCTCAAACGTGTAAATAGCCCTCTCGAGGTTCTCTTGCTTGTACTTGTGCATGAATCTCGCGAGGTCTTGGAAGTGGGGTCCTTGGGGGATTTCTTCGCCGGCCAGCGCTCGTTCCACATCTCGCGAAAGGATTGCAGCGGAATGAACATCTGTCAAGACGTGGTGCACGCGTGTAATGAAGGCAATTGCTTTGCGGTCCGGAACAGAGACGCATGTGACGTGGCAGTAGGGAACTTCGTTATCGAAACGTGTGATCCCTTTCAGATCTAGCCAGGCCTGCTCTTCCACTTTCCCACAAGCATTCTCAAATTCTGCTTCTTCTACACCCACCTCGTGCCAATCGAGATTCAGCCGGCCGAGGTCAGAAAGAGTGAAGTTTGTCAGATCGAAGCGTGTCTGGAAGATACTATGTGCTGAAAGGGCCTTGACAACAGCTTCGTGGAGCTCCTTGGCAGTTGGGGCGGTCCGAGGGTCTCCAACGTATTTGGTGATGCCGATAAGAGCGCATTGTATTGGATTTTGCAGCGAGCGGGCGAGAAACAACTTCTGTACATCCAATGCTGGCGGCGCTTCCTCAGACGTACCTTCCTGGACGCTGACGTCTTGCTCTAGTGCGCCAGAGTCTGGCAAGCTTTGGAGGATATCTTCCAGCCGTCCGATCGTATCTCGCTTGAGGATTTGTATGACAGATAAAAAGTACCCATGCCTCTTCAGAAGATTGCAAAGTCGGATGGCCGCTAAAGAGTTACCTCCCAGCCTCGTGAAAGACGAGTCCTTGTCCAGATCCTTGGATGCAACGTGTAGGCACTTGGAGAAAGCCAGGCGCAATGCATCATAACCCGAGATGTGCTCTCCGCTGTTAAAAAGGCTTTCCGCCTCCTGAGAGATCCTTATTCTCTCTTCCAACTGCTCCTCGAGAGCACGTCGGTCTGTCTTGCCGTTGACATTAAGAGGGAAACTGTCTAGTGCTACGATCTCGTCTGGGACAACAAAGGGATCAAAGCGCTGATTCATGAATTCACGTAGTTCATCAACATCCACCGTAGCCGGTTGTATGCAGCCAACCAGTTTTTCTCGCCACTTAAATGCCACAGCTATCCGGACGAGAGGGGAGCTCATCAGGGCCGGCTCGACTTCGGTTTCGAGGTTGATCAAGAAGCCTCGATTCTTGACTAGGGAATCGGCTCTGCCCGCCCATACGAGTTGTCCGTTTGCCGTTCTGCGTGCGAGATCGCCCGTCCGGTAGAAACGCTCGCCATCCCACTGGATGAATTTCTGCGCCGTCAGTTCGGGGTTGTTCAAGTAACCAGCGGCGAGACCTGGGCCGGCAATCAAGACCTCGCCATGGTCGCACTCTTGGAGCTTCTCGTCGACCAGCACGACTCGGACGCCCGGGATAAGATCGCCGAAAGGAGGCTCCTCGTTACCGCTGAGCTCCGCGAAGCTGATTACACAGGTTGTTTCCGACGGACCGTAGGTGTTGAGGACTTTCCGGTTGGGACGGATCCACTGGCGGACAATGTCCAGGTTTGGGGCCTCGGCGCCCAAGAAGATGTAGCGCACGCCGTCATATGGTCCTGACGGGTCCAATGCCGCCAACATGGACGGTGTCAAGTTCAAGAGGTCACAGTTGGAAGCAACTTCCGGAAAATTCGAAGGCGAAGCCATTGCCAAGGTACCCCCTTTTGTCAGCGTCGTCCAGACGACAGCGGCACACCCGTCAAATGCAATGGAAAAGGCCAATAGACAACGACCTCCCTCTTGTGCGGCGGATTCGAGGTCACTGCTATGTTTCACAATGCAGACTTCGTAAATCGCCCTGTGATACACCATGACACCTTTGGGCTTGCCCGTAGTCCCAGAGGTGAAGATAATCCAGGCAAGATCGTCGGCACGCAAGCCATTTCGAAGCACATCAAGCTGAGCACACAAATCGGAGTCATTGTCGTTGTTCTCATCCATAGATGGGGAGCACAGCCACTCTTTCTGGAAATTGACCGTGATGACTGGCAGCTGAAGTCCGGGACACGGGCTAGTGACAATCGCCACGTGACTTCCGAGTTGAGACAGCGCGGCCTCAATTCTTGAAAGGCTCCACGCAGCCACGTCCATCGGTACATAGCATGCTCCGACCCGCAGAATGCCGATGAGGGCCGGAAGCATCTCGAGTGACATCTGTGTCAAAAGTGGTATACGGGCCCGGGGCCGGACACCGGCCGACAGCAGAGCCCGGCTAACGTGGAGGGAGGCGTTCCGCAAGCCGGCATACGTGAGCGTTTCTCCGTGCCACTCCGCCGCGGCCCGGTCGGGTACGCTCGCGGCTAACCGATCAAAGAGGTCCACGACCGTTGTCTCCAGGGGTTCAGAATCATGATTCTTATTCATTGCTGGGATTTTTGGGAGATCAGAAACATAGTTGCCATTCATCGTTGGCATTTCCAGAAGATCAGAAGCGTGACTGCCGTTCATCGTGTGCATTTTCGGAAGACCTTTCGACAGATAGAAAGAGGGTGGGGAGAGTATTGTCGGGTTGAGGATTGTCTCCGCCATATTAAAGAGGTCTACCATTCTCGTAGGGTCGTGCTAATCAGAGAATGGAATACCTAATCGAACAATCGGCAGGCAGAAACACAACTAAATTTGAAAGGCTCTTAGGCACGCAGGCACCTTACACAAAGTACACAGCAATAACCTCGCTATTTAAACATCGTATCCTTCCGCCTATCTACTTTGGGGAGCAGTCCGTAGCTGGCAGTAAGCTGTTAGTACGGAATCCCTACCCCCTTTAGTTCGGGCTCCGGAGCGTTATTCCAAACTTTTACTAGGGAGTTGGTATTTTCCTTAAGCACTAAGCAATTATCTTTTTAGGCATCGCGCTATTAGCTTAACAATATCCTTCCAATATGAGTTCACTGCATAAAGGAGCTGAAGATGTCAGATTTGCGGCACATATTTCTTCTCCTCCTCTTTGCCGCTATATGCAATGCACTTCGCCCTCGTACCCAAAATATAGCTTGTAAGCTGTCATACTGGCTTGAGGAAGGAACATCGTCACAAATGTTCATCGGCTTGGTGTAAATAGTTCCTTCGTACATGGGGTCTCGTTTGATGGCTGACAATGCATGACCGCGGCTCAACCGTCGTCTGGCTGACATGCAAGCAATTGCACGATTTGATTCGCTACCATCCCACCGATGTGTGAGAACGACATAACGTTTACTGCTGCACACGTTGCGGAGTTTTTGGCTGACTTTACATGAACCGCGGCATCGCAAAACTGACATGGGGTTCCATGATGGTACGAACAGGTATCAGGCGCTTGATGAGACGGTCTGTAATGGATCAAGAACCGAATGCTCGCAGATACCCATGCTGCTGATAAGAAATTCGATACTCCTCTGAGCTGAGAGTTAAAGCTTATTATCTTACGAGGTTTAGAAGCCGAGGTTCAAATCTGATATGCGCGTAGAGTCCTAGACCAGGCTTGAGAAAGGAGTATATCCATCGGCCATTACATGTCGCCAGCTGAATCCCTCTGTCCCCTTTGATACAAGCTGCTCTGAAATTGTGACCAAAACTTTCAAAGTAAATTTCTTCTTCGTCAAAACGCTTCAACAACTTCCGGTCCTCGAAAAAATGGGTATCAAATCTCTGCCTGTAGTTTCCAACAGTCTGCCAACTCTTCATCTGGACCTGCTTCGGTCTGGAGACGCTGCGGAGAGTAAGAAGTTACTTGACGCTTGTCGTACCCATGGATTCTTCTATCTAGATTTGACCAGCGACCCGACCATATGCCGCTACTGGGAAGAAATGCTGGCTCTTGAAAAGGAGTATTTTGAGCAGTCGCTCGACATTAAGATGCAAGACGCCCGTGGAAGTGATAATACAGGGTAGGCGGCCTAAACTATAACTCAGCTTATATTACTAGTTGCTAACCCTCACAGCTATGAACCTACCGGAACCGAAGTAGGCCCGAAGCCGATGACAGTAGATGGATATGAGTCTCTCAAGGTACAGCCCTATAGCTCTATGATCAGTCTGTGAATAGAAATTTGACTCCCTTCTCTAGATCTCACGACGAGAATTCCTCAATGGCGAGGTTGAGCTCTCTACTTCGATGCGAGATCACACCGACTTCCTCTTCCGCTTCATGCGCGAGGCCCACGACCTTCTCATGATAATGCTAGAACGGCTATCCGACGAAATGGGACTTCAGGGTCCCGACCGCTTCGAGAACCACCACGCAACGCCAATTCCATCGCTCACCAACTTGGCACTCCTGCGATATCCCAAGCACGACAACGAGTACACCGAGAGCAGCGTGGGCCACAACAAGCACACGGACATCGGATCGCTGACCTTCCTGCTCTGCAAGCAGTGGGGTCTCCAGATTCTCTCCCCAGACACCAAGACATGGGCGTTTGTGAAACCTCGTCCCCTGCACGCGGTGATCAACGTGGGCGATAGTCTGCGCTTTACCTCTGGGGAGGCGCTCGCCTCGGTGGTGCACCGTGTCATCCCGATGGAAGAGAAGCAGCTCGAGGACCGCTACAGCATTGCTTACTTCCTGCGCGTGGGCGATGATGTCCGGCTGAAGGACGCCAACGGGAGACTGTGGTCCGCGAAGGAGTGGCACGACTACAAATTCGATGCTTTCCGCACACCTACCATCGCCAACGGGATGGATATCTTGACGGGTATGATGGAGGAGAACGATGTGTTGATCAGCCATGCTGTTGCTAAGAGCTCGGTTGCTGTCTAATGTGACGGCATATGAGGCAGCTATCTTGGGTGGCGCTACTGCCGTAGCATTTTTTTTTAGCTAGATTTCCAACTAAGGCAATAGATTATCTTTCAATCGTGAGAAGACGTATCTAAAGAATCGATTTCACCTTCTAGATATAGTATTTAAAGAGTCACACCTTCCACTGCTAGTTACATCTGGGTGCAGTCGAAGTATTTCGCTAAATTCCTAAACCCGCCTAAAACACTTCAAAAGTTCAACCCGTTCCTAAAGAATGATTTCATTGAATCGAAGACTTACATCACATAAGGTATCGTTTAGTTACGTTTCTTATGTTCATTTAAAGTAAAATTGTTGTTAGTACTCGAATAATTTTAAGTGTTCTAGGGGCTGCCGGCACTTAAGCGAAAAAGTCCGATTACACTTGGTGCGACAGATGCAAAAGAATAAATAATCGTCTATCTCCCACTACTAGTGTGATACATAGCTGGAAATAAAAATCTATGTAGTGACTAGCAAGATATCGATTACGAGCCATAACCACTGTCTGCGTCCAACTCGGCGTCTAAGACCTTCTTGGAAGCTTCTGCAACAAGATGATACATCTCCAAAACATGTCTTCTACTCGTTCTTGAGTACAAGAGGAAATATCCGATCCACCCGATTCCTCCGCTCGGCGAGACCACGGTTCCCGGCTTCGCGTACAGCTCGGCCCGAGTAACATACGGGATTATCCCCGGCAATATTTGATACACCTTCTCGAAGAAGTCGTGCGGCACGTGGATCTTCTCACGATGGACAGGAATCATGCTGTGCGCGGTCCAATACTGGGCGCCGCCGCCACCACCCGGGCTGGCACGAGGGAAAGCGAAAGGCTTCGACAAAGCCTCGAAACGCTCGTGATCATCGATCGCCCGAAGAAATTGGAGCGCGCCCATATCTACACCGTATGTGAACAGCGTCGCCCACGTGCCACCCGTGCCAGGGGGGCGCACGTTGACTTCGATCAAGAACGCCTCTGGTGGTGGAGTGCTTGTGTCACCGTCGCTACTGCGGACAACAAGGTCCAATATTCCGTCGCCTTGGACATCTTGGTATTGCATGGATGAGTTCCGCATGCGACCTTCCACATGGAACACGCCGGACCGGAAGCCCAGCTGCAACAAGTTTTGGTGCAGGGACGAACTGAAGATCTCGGCCTCCTCAGACGGGAGTCCGCTGTTCGAGATCAGGACGGTCTCGGCGAAGTTGTCCGCCAGCGTGGCACCGCTTGCATCGCCCAGGCACGGGAAGTTGTCACACACTTCGACGAAGAGAACTTTCCCGTCCCAGAGCACGAAGTTGGCGTCTAGCTCAGGGCCATCGATGTACGTCTCGAGCAAGATGCCGTGCTCTGTCAAACCGTCTTCCGCCAGCATTCGTGCAGCTTGACGCATGCTAGCCTCGTCGGTCACTTTCTTGACGCCAAGGGAAAGCCGGCCACGACACGGCTTGATGACTAGCGGATATTGCAGCGTTCGGTACGTTTCAGCGAAGGCAGGGTCGTCCAGTTGTTCCACACTGTCGAGGCGGACGACCTGGATGTTGGTCTGGTTGATCAATGCGCGCATCTCGTGCTTGTAGTGCGCTTGCTGCATCGGTCCAGCCGGCTCGGTGGGCAACCCCAGGGTCTCTGCTGCTTCAGCTGTGATCTCGACGTATTCATCCGTGAAGGTGACAATGCCATCAATAGGTCTACCTTCGAGGACCTCGGCCAACCTCTTAGGCAGCGCCTCAAAGTTGAGCATATCCATAGCGATAAATTCGTCGCGGAGATGGGCATATTTCTCGCCTTCCAGCCAATGTCCCGGTTCGTCAATGACAATGAGTGATATGCCTAAGGCTTGGGCAGCCTCGAAGAATCCTTGAGAGCCGTACATGCCTTGCTTCGGGTCACACATGGGACGGCCGCTGACAACAGCTACCTGACGAGCTGTTGGTTTGGTGGGAAGGACCCAGTCAAACGACAACCGCATCTCCAAGTCTTCTTGCAGCCGCTCGAGAGTTTCATGGTGGTCTAATGTCGACTGCTTCGCAAGTAGTGCACCGGGAGAGGATTGCAACAACTGGACGAGATTCGGCTTATCATCAGCTGAAGGGGACAAAAGGTGGCTGCCCCAAGCTGCGAACGAAATGACTTTATCGACAAGTTCGGCGTGCCGCATTCTCATATTGAGAATATCGCTTCGACACAGGTATCCATCGCGTGCGACTAGTAACACCTTTATTACTGCCGCTTGAGTGTTGGCCTTGCCCTGAACTGCAAAGCATGTTCGGCGAACGAGAGTCTCGAGGACGGTACCAGTAGCGTCAGTGATGTCAAGACCCTCGTCGGTTGGCGTGGGAAGGACGTTCAACAGCAAATCAAGACTGCTGAAATATCGTGACACATCTTCATCTCCTGATGATTGGGAGATTCTCCAAGAACAGGAAACCTTTGATGGAGCTACTTGGACCAGGAGCATTAATACACAAGATCTCTCATCGAAAATTGGGAATATTGACCTTCGCTGTCAGAAGCTTTGACTAGGAAGACTTCGGAGACAAACGCCCCTTCTCCATTTATCTTTGTAATCATCTGAGCTAGATTTGTGCCCAACGCTGGCTAGGATTTAAGGTGAGTGGTGACGAATTGTACTTTTCCAATGATGTGAGTCTTGATGGTTTATTTGCTTGGAAATGAATGTAAAGATGCTTCAATTTAACGCGGCCTCTTTTCTCACCCGGAGTTAAGTCGTTATTTACTGGAGTAACACCAGATTTTTGACAATCCTCACCCCTTTTTTGAGCATATTTGGTACTCGAAACTGTTACTTGACAACCGAGGCTGACTTTGACCAGGAATGGGAATATCTCATTACCTGCCTTATCGGGTAGGAAATGAGCACAGTTCTTCATCTCTACTGGTTCTTTCCTAAAGAGCCTGTCAGATTGAATCTATCCAATTGCTCGCAACCCATTTTATACGCCCCTGTGTATAATTTGAAATGCTACCTCTGATACATGGTTTTTTCGGGAAAGCGCCGATTGGCCTGGTCTACGAGTTCAGCCCCATCGTTCGCACCGAGGGGGTGGCTGACCACACATGCACGCATGCAGGGGCCCTTGCACTGGCTGACCACAGGTCATCGTGCATGCATTACGAGCTGCGAAACTGTGTAAGTTAGTCTCTGAGCATTAGTTTAGCTATGGAAGGAATAGACGACTTCGCCATTTACCAGTATCTGAATACTGAATTGAAGTTTACGGAGTATAGAAACATATCGCGCAGCGATACAGTCCGATCAAGTAAGGTAAGCAGCTGGTAGAATAACATGCATTTCTCCACCTGTAGTCCCTTGCCGTTTCTTTGCGAACAGTCTCCTTCGCTGCCCTCCGTAACAATTGTGAACACTCACCTACGCTGATCACCACGCCATGGCTTCCCTTCTCCCTCGTCGCTTACGTGACAAGGTATGGCCGGAGCCTCTGCCCCCTGCAGCATCTTTCGAGGGACAGACGGTTCTCGTCACAGGAGCAACTACTGGTCTTGGTCTCGCCGCAGCAGTCCATTTCGCAAGCCTGGGTGCACGAGTAATCATCACGTCGCGAAGTCTGGCCCAGGGCAGGTCTGCCCAGGATCACGTTGAACAGCAAGCAGGAATTGTTGGCCATGGAAAGATTCATGTCATGGAATTGGACATGAACCAATACTCTTCGTGCACATTGTTTGTCGAACAATTGAAGACAAGCGATGCGGCTCGCAATGGTCTCGACGTCGCTGTTTTGAACGCGGGACTCATCAATGTCGACTATGTGCGGAGTCCCGAAGGCTGGTACTATCCTCCCCGAAACCTTTTCACACTGCGTTACCACCCTTGCTCACGTGTTGGCATAGGGAGCAAACGATCCAAGTGAACACTCTGAGTACTGCCCTTCTGGGTCTGCTCCTGTTGCACTGGATGAGACAGAAGCGCAAAGGTGCGAGGCCAACACCGCATCTAGTGTTTGTAACGTCTCGGGATCACCTCGATCCCCACATCACAACCTGGGCTGAATTGTCAGCTCAAGAAGGCCTCTTGCAGCATTTTAGCGACCAGCGAAACTGGCCTACCAGCGAGTGGCATCCAAACTATGCCACCAGCAAGCTAATGTTGGTGTATGCTGTGGAGCAGATATGCAAGAGAGCCAGAGGACCAAACGGAGCGTAAGAAGTCGTCCCACCCCGCTCTGAAAACGCTAATAATTTGCTTCTCATTTATCAGATTGGATGTGATCGTGAACACTGTCTGTCCGGGTCTCGTGCACACCGACATCGGACGTTCAATGGCCAAAACATCCAGACTGATGGAGCTCTTGGTGCCCCTATACACACTCTGCCTGGGGAAGTCAGCAGACTACGGTGCACGGTTCTATGTCACCGCTGCACGCACGTCGGAAGATGAACATGTAAGTAGTTGCAATCCAGAGAATCTTTGCCTGCGACAGGCTTGCCCTACTATCCTCCTTGAGCAACAGAGGCTGAAACGAAACGAAGGGCAAGTACATCCAGTCGCTCTTTACGGATGAAGAATATCGCAGGTATGTATGGGTAATGACCTATTTCAACTATCACATCACATCACGTGGAATACCAAAGAAACTAACTATCCGACCCAAGTTTGGCAATTCCGAACTTGAAAAGCGATACCGCAATGAAGGTCAAAGGGATTGTCTGGAACGAGATTATCACCGAGTTGAAACATAAGGTTCCTTCGTTGAAGGACTTGGAGGATAGTATGTGAAGATACCTGATTATGTATATACATCACGGTAGCAACACATCAACATTGGCACTAAAGTCATTAGACTCAGCTTATCAGACAAATTGCGTTGCAGTGTATAATTAATTTTCTTTTGATTGCACAAATGACTTTCTGCCATGCCGAAGTTTCCGCCCCGAATAGTCTTCACATTACGTTTCTGCGAAGTGTTGTTGTCTGTGTTGGCTCTTTCTGACACGCTCTCATATCTCGCCTCGATGTTTTCTGTTCTATTCTGACCCACGTGGATTCGCTCACTTTTCAGATGGAAGCCAACGAGCATACCAACGAGCAAGCGGGAGTTTGGCACCAATTTCTTTTTAGTAGTAGAAGCTTGAAAAAATATAATTCCAACTCTGTCTAAGACTCTATCTAAAAAATAGTGACCGGAAACGACTCAATTCTAACATCAGGAACACCTCACAAGCTATTTACCCAGGTGCTGTACTTGCTTAACTAGCATGTAATGCAATCAACCCATCAGCAGCACGCTTGCCCAACGCCTCCAAGGTCCCCAAGCTCACAAGTTCCAGCGTGCTGATCTCGAAACCAAAATTCACCTTCCACCAAGCCCGCAGTTCGACAGCCACCAACGAGTCCAAACCCATATCGGCAGTGCTCGCAGCGATGTTGATTTCCGCATCGCCTGCCAGGACCAGACCAGCCAGCTTCTTTCCAATCTCTACCGCAAGGAGCTCCAACGTCTCGGGGGCCTTGAGGAGATCCGGAGACTTTCTGATCTTGGCGAGGAATGCGCGCAGGTTATCGTTTGCGGACCCGGCCTTGCTGCCACCGCCAGCGCCGGTATTGTGGTAGACCGCCATCCGCACGTCTCGTCTCAACAGCGAACTGCTTTCGGGGCTGCTCAGAGGTGTGCTTGGGGCGAGACCGAGAAGGAACGTGTCCCCAGCGGCAGCGCCTTGTCTGCGTTGGCTGCGGGTCGATGGAGACATCATGGCGAGATCGAGGGCTCTAAGAAGGTCGATCTCCTGGACTGCACGCCACCCAGTGCCTTGCATTTTCCTCAGAAGCTCTTGGTTCTCGGACAGGTAGCCAATGCCTTCCATTGCACCGAGATCGATCGCCGTACAAGGGAGGTTCATCGCGGCCCGGTACTGCACAAAAGCATCGAGGAAGGTATTTGCGCTGGCGTAGTTGCTTTGTCCGATTTGTCCGAGAACGCCGGACAAAGAGCTGAATAAGAGAAAGAAGTCTAGGTCCAAGCCCCTCGATAAGGCGACATTGTGAAGATTCCATGTGCCCTGGACCTTAGGCCGTGTAACAGCGTGCCAATCCTCGATGCTCATCCCATCGAACATTTGATCGCGGAGAACCATGGACATTTGGACGATACCTTTCAAGGGAGCCATTGTCCCATCCACGGCACGCGCGACATCATCGTGATTAGAGACGTCTCCGCGAACCAACTGGGCAGTACATCCCATACTCTCGATCTCGCGGACGAAGTTGGCATCGTGCTTCCCACTCCCCGCGCTTCGAGACAGGAAACTGAGATTTTTGGCGCCATTCTGGACCATCCAGGTCGCCATGGAACGACCCAGCCCCCCAAGACCGCCAATTAGGAGGTACGATGCAGCTCCGTCAAATTTGACACCAGTCTTCTTCGTGCCATCGATATTCTGGATGAGGAGCTTGCCCGTGACGTCGCGGATCTCAAGCACGATTTTGCCGATGTGCTTACCCTGCTGCATATATCTGAAAGCCTCTAGTACTGTCGAAGCGCCAAATACTTGATCGACTCGTATAGGTTTGAATGTGCCCTTGGCAAAACATTCCATTGTGAATTGAAGCAGGCTAGGGAAACAAATAGTGTCAGCTTGATCAGAGTAAGAGGGAGACATGGAGTATCTGGAATCTCTTACCTGCTACTAAGCTCCGGCCGTTCCACCCTCATCTGGTCGACATCCAAGCAGCAGTACTTGCGGTTGGCAAGGAACGGGCTCATATCGAGTTGCGCATTACCCAGAAGGTCACGCTTCCCAATCTCTACCATGGTTCCCCATTTCGCGACGCACTTCCAGGTCGCGTGCAGAAGCTCTCCAGCGAGGGAGTTCAGCGTCACATCAACACCTTTGCCGCCAGTCTGGAGCAACAGATCATCCACGAATGAGGCGTTCCTGGAGTTAAAAATCCGGTTCCTCGGAATATCGAAGGTGTCCATCAAGTATTGTATTTTGGTCTCACTGCCAACGGTCGTGTAGACCTCGGCGCCGAGCATGCGGGCAACCTGGATTGCAGCCAGTCCTACGCCGCCAGCACCGCTATGGATCAGAACAGACTACAAGATTGTCAGCAACGGAGTAAGGAGTTGTAGGTATGGAGCTCACCTGGCCTTTGGAAAGACCTCCCAAATGCATTAGACCATAGACGGCGGTGACGAAGATGGTAGGAATACAAGCACCTTCTACGAAGCTGATTCCGTCGGGCAGCTTCTCAAAGTACACTTGTCGGCTCGTATAAATTGTCGAGAACGTATTGGTACCCATGACGACAGCGCGGTCGCCAACGCGCAGCTTGGTGACCTTTGGTCCTACTCGGCGCACGATTCCAGCAGCTTCGTAGCCAAATTTGGGTTCCTCGTCTCCTGCGATGATCTGCATGCCAACTAGGACATCCTAATGGTAGAACTGTCAGTGGGAATATCCGCATGGAAAACTTGAGAAAGAAACCTACCCGAAAATTCAAGCCGCTAGCATACACCTCGATTTCAATCTCATCATCTTCCGGAGCGCTCGCTGCTGCCGAAGACCAGGCCAGTGTGTTGAGACGTCCTGGTTGAGATTGGGACACGATGGCCTCGTCGGATGTGTGCGACACCAGAAGATCCTGGTTGAGAGAAAAGGGAAAGATGCGGTTGACGAGCGTCTGGCCGTTGTGGATGGCATATTCATAATCAGGACCTAAGACACCATCCTCTTCTCGTGTTTGGAACCTGCCCAAAACGTCGGCAAGAGCGATAGCCCCTGCCGGAGAGACAATTTCCTTCGTCTCTAGAGTGCCAATGTCGATGGACATCTCGGATCGGAGTGCTCGAACTAACCCAATGGCTTGAGCGTATCGGGGATCAGTGCAACCGACGCTGGAGAGTCGCGTGACCCAGAGGAGGCCAGCTCCTCCGAGGTTGTTGAGGAATGATTTGAATTCAGCGAGCCTAACCGCGTCGATATTTTCGAAGAATGACTTCTCGCTTTCAAGAAGTGCGAGCACATCCTGGTCCTGTGGTGGTGTTTCCCCCAGTGAACAACGGTCGATCTGATAGCCCCGGGATTTGAGTTCACGAGTGACCAGACTCAGCTCTGCCTTCTCGCCATCGCACAACAAAGTGACACGCTTAGCCGGCGCCTTTGGTTGCTGGGGCTTTGCGACCAGAACGTTGTTCAACCAATGCTCCGAGTCTGGTTTGACATGGGCAACGTCTGTAAAGCCAGCAGCTTTCAATTCGTCTTGCCATCTCTCCAAGCTGAGGAAGGGTTCGTTAACTCTGTTCAGATCCTCAGCATGGGACCACCAGCCTCGCATTGTGCCCAAAGCGAACTTGGCCCACGAGAAACCAGGTCGTGGTTCCTCCAAGAGCAATCTCCCATTGGGACTTAATAATCCATGGAGATTCCGTAGACTCTCTTGGACATTAGTAGATGAGCTGATCACATTTGCCGCGAGGATGAGATCAAATTGGCGACCTTCGAAGCCCTGGTCTGCCAGATTCCCGCTCACATCCAGGACGGTGAACTCCACATTAGGAACACCCTTCAGGCGTTCTTTTGCCGTGTTCAATAGACCTGATGAGGCATCCGAAACGACGTACTGCGAATACAGTGGCTGTCCACCCGTGTGGGTCAAGCTGTCAACGATCTTCGACGTCTTTTGCCCAAGCCCTGCGCCAACCTCTAGGACACGGATATTGGGCTTGCTTTGTGCGATGCTTCGAAGATAATCGAAGTCGTCTTGGTCCCGCAGAAATTCGGTGAGGCCGTCCAGGCTACCGTTGGTGTTCATGATTTCCCATCCGGTCTTTTCTCCCTTTAACAGAGCCTCCATGTTGCTGGAAATGGTAGCAATGGCTGTTGCTGTGGATTCGGCCGGGGTGCTTTGAAGCCTCTTGACTAGTGACTCGATGACCTGAGTCAGTGAATATGTATCGGATTCATCAAAGTTTGACCGCGCCTGTTGATCGAGCCACTCTTTGTACTTGACTAAGTGAGGAGTCTGCACTTGGATATTTCTGGCAGTCCCCTTGGCGAGAGCGATGGCCGATTGCGCCAGCTCAGCGAGAAGGGGCATGAATGTCTCGTGACCCTGAGGTGGCTTGATGAGGTTGTTGATATCTGTCTGGAAGTCGATATGGGGCACCCACTCACATCGAGCAGTGATTGGTGTACTGCGCTCTTCCGATGCATCGGCCTCTTCAAAAAGCGAGGCATGAAATCCGGCGATTCGCAGGACGGTCTTCCCATCTGCAGCAACCAAGCCCGCTCCGTCGGCACCTGTCGCGGTGCGCCAGGACTGGCCCCAGAGTGCAAGTCGATCGGCATCGCTGCGGAAGATGGTGAGTGAGTCGACTCTGGAGGCGACTAAGCGCCGGTAGGCATGACTGATACCATCACAATCCGACAAGTTGGCCAATTGGAACCAGGAATCCAAGACGACAGGGTGCAGGTGGTAATATGTCTCGTCGCCCCATCCGCTGTTCTGCATCATGGCTGTAGCTCGATGAGGCGAGTTCGTGGATACCCTAATGCTGTCCATCTTGGCGAAGCTGGGTCCGTAAACCATACCTTCCCGCCGCGCTGCTTCGTGCACCTGTTGCGGGTCAACCTTTCGTGGAAGCTCTTCTTGATTCTTGACATCTTCTGGAACCGCAGTCTCAGGTGCTGATTCTCCTCGGACTTGGCCTGAGCAATGTTTCGTCCACACATGACCGTTGAACGAGGATATGCTGAACTCCCACCACTCGCTATTGAGACTGTCGGTCAAGCGGTAACGGCGCATGGTAGTAATGACTTCGGTAGCCGTCTCCTCATCGAGTACCAAAGCAGTGTTGACTGCCACGTCCCGGAAACTGACAGCATCTTCGATCCCCGTCACTTGGCGCGCAGCTTCGCCCGCCATTGCTACATAGCCGGCAAAAGGGAAGACAATAGACTCGCCGAGTTTGTGATCGACGAGCCATGGTGTAGTATCCAGATGCAGGAATTGACGCCATACCGGTTCGAGATCCGAAGTCTCTGGCAGCTTGGAACCCAGCAGAGTATGCTCGGGGTGTTCCCGTCCTCGCCACTCCTTGGCTACTCGGGACTCGAATAAGAGCCTTCGTGAGTGATCCCAGGGATAGCGAGGGAGGTCGGTGACGACAGAGCCTTCAGGCATGAGAGACTTGAAATCGACTTCCACATGCAAGGTGTAGAGCTTCCCGATCGCCTCGAGTAGGTTCTCAACGCCGTTTTGTCGTCGGACCAGGGAGGGAACATATGAAGCCTTGCTTGACTCCGATGTCAGGATCTGTCGCAAAGGACCTGCGAGTGCCGAATGCGGCCCGAGCTCCAGGAACACCTCGTTCTTGAACTGCTTTGACTTGAGAATTTCGGTCACAGCTGATCTAAAAAGCACCGGGCGCTCCAAATTGGCTTGCCAGTACTTGGGCCCAAGCTGATCGCCCTTGGTACTCCCTAGCAGTGCACCCTTTACGCTAGAGAAAAAGGGGATCAAGGGTGCCTTTCCAACAACTCCGGAATCAATCATGGCTTGGCAGTAGTCCGGTCCGAAGGGCAGCATGTGATGTGAGTGGTAAGCCCTTTCAACCTTCAGCGTCGTCACGGAAAGATCTGGGTTGGACTGTTTGATGTCTGCCACGACGGCTTCCAACTTGTCGGCATCTCCAGAGAGAGTCACGCTGTTGGGTGAGTTGTCGCAGGCGGTGATCACTCCAGGAACCAAGAATGGCTGTACTGCGTCCCAACTCAAGCCTACTGCGGCCATGCCACCACGCTGACTCTGTCCCGTCGTTACTCTTCCCCGATGGAACGCAACGGCAATGGATTCATGCGCTGTGAGAGCTCCTGCAGCATAAGCTGCCGCGATTTCACCACTTGAATGGCCGATGACCGCGGCCGGCTTGATCCCAATGGAGGCAAGCGTATCGACGAGTGCAAGCTGAAGAGCTGTGCAAAGAGGCTGCGAGAACTCAGCCTCGTACACTCTACTTGTCTTAGCCGGCTTCAGAAGTTCCTCTTCTAACGACCAGTCTGCGCCAAGGCTCTGCAGATGCTTATCGAGCGATTTGATGGTGCGAGAAAACGTGCTGTTGGAGAGTAACAGCTCACGCCCAAGTCGAGGCCAAGCGGCTCCTTGACCGGTGAATACCATGACGAGGGAAGGCACTGTCTGGCTACCTCCAGTAGATAATGAGGGACGCATATCCAGTTTATCTTTCGTGGCGATCGCGTATGACCTGTAGAGGAGGTGTTCTCTCCTGTTTCCAAGGGTGTATGCAATGTTGCCCAAATTCGAGGAGTTCGAGCTGAGCAGAGTCTGGTAGTTTGCCACCATATCTTTCAAAGACTGAGCCGTATTTGCTGAGAATACCAAGAGTTGTGGCTCGTTTGTATCTGGCTTCTCCGGCTCAGATACCTCGCGCGAGGGCAAAAAGCAAGCTGCCGATTCCACAACAACATGGGCATTGGATCCACCGACTCCGAACGAGTTGATGCTGACACGCTCGTCGCGGTCGGAAGGCCAGGGCGTGGGTTGTCCGGGGATACGGAGGTTTGCTTCTTTAAAGGGGATCTTGGGATTTAATGGCGCATACTTGATATTTGGAGGGATGATCCCATGCTCCAAAGCCAGAGTTGCCTTGAGCACCGCTGTCAAACCCGAAGCCGCTTCTGAATGACCCAAATTTGGCTTGATGGCGCCGAGATGAATACCCTTCTCCCCGAAAATAGCAGCAATAGCTTCGGCTTCAATAGGATCGCCGGTAGCCGTCCCCGTTCCGTGGCACTCGAACAGCGCCGTTTTGGAGAAATCAGAGATGCCCGCAACATCGTAAGTTCGCCGAATGAGCGTTTCCTGAGCCGTAGCACTTGGCATGGTCACTGGATTCGTCCTGCCATCGAAGTTTGATGCACTGCCTGTGATGATGGATCTGATTGGGTTGCCATCACGAATTGCCGCGCTCAGGGACTTGATATAGAGCGATACGATGGCTTCACCACGGCCATAACCGTTTGCTTCGGCAGAGAAAGTCTTGCAAAACCCATCAGGGCTCAGAATACCTTGGTCTGACATCCTCACCGTCAAGGCGGGTGCTATGATCAAATTTGTGCCTCCGACGATAGCCGATTCGCAGTCGCCTTTAGCGATAGCCATACAAGCTTCGTTGAGGCCAACCAGAGCCGATGAGCAGGCCGTACGAATTGTCATACTGTAGAAAGGTCCGGTAAGCGCCAAAAGTCAACAGAAGGACAGTCATGCACATACCTAGGCCCACGCAAATCCATTTCATGGGACAGGCGCTCCGAGATCATGAAGTCGTGCGAAGAAAGGACCGACACAACACTATGTCTTAGTCCATCGCGGTTCAAGATATCGTACCAATCATTCCCGAAAGACCCGATGTAGACGCCGGTGCTAGAGCCCCTCCAGTTGGTTTCGCCAGCATCGTCCAAGGACTCCCGTGCAACCTCAAGCATTAGCTTTTGTTGTGGATCCAGCCATTCAACCTCCACCAGAGACATTGAAAACATGGATGTATCGAGTCCTGCGAGATCGACAGATTCATCCAAGAAATATCCATGTTCCGTGGAAGCTGTTCCGGTTCTCTTGATAGCCGAGTAGTAGCCATCAATATTGAATCGGCTTTTCGGGACTCGGACTCGTCCATCTCGTCCGTCGATGAGAAAGTCCCATAATTCTTGGGGAGAGCTGATGCCTCCTGGCAGTCGGCAGGCCATTCCGCAGATGGCAATAGGTTCAAACGAAGCATTGGTGTGCGACCCGTTGAAATCTGACCCGTTAGAACCGGAGCCATTGACGTGGCCGTTGGTGCCAGACCCGTTGGTATGGCCATTGGTATAGCCGCTAGCGCCGGAGCCATTGGTACCAGACCCGTTGACATGGCCGTTGGTACCGTGACCATTGACACCGGAACCATTTACATGTCCGTTGGTGCCATTGGTTTGAGTCATCTTGATGGATTGAAGGGTGTGAGGAATACTGAATGATAGGAAGGGATATGACGACTTTGGCTGACCAAGAGACTTTCAAAGTTTGACAAGTTGAAGGATATGAAGGTGAAGGCAGTTCATAAATATGAAAAATTGAAATTCAGCTTGCGATTCCACCCACCTGTTGCAATAGCATCCTTCTCTTTCGAAAAGGTCAGGCCGACGATACTTCGTAAGGCCTACTCACCGGCGCTGACCGTTAAAACAGGGGATGTAGATGCGTAGTCAGGTACTCGATAGACCTTGATGATGGATTGTAACAAACCTCTGAATTCTGACGCCTTCTCCGTGCAAAATTTGATGCTATTCTGGCCTGTCATTGCGCACATGTCCGTGTTTACGAGGCGATGTTGGAGATGCTGATGTAATGGCCCCCTTAACCCCGTCGATATCTGAATCGTGCTGCATGTACCCCATCTCGACCACCCAAAGTCAGCAGGAAAGCTCACGGCGCAGAGGAGTGAGTCCTTGTCACGGGCTGGGAGAGGTCAAGATCCCCTGTCTGTCAGCCACATGCGGTCAGCCATAATGTCACGAACACCATGTCAGCCACTCCTCGCGCACTCCGACAACAGAGCACGAAGTACACCAGACCCAGATCCACGGATGAAAACAGGAAGCTCAAACAGGGAGAATGGAAGGGAACAAGCTGGAAAACGATATAGTGCTGTTGAAGTTTCGGGAGCGGACATGGATACCATAGAATTGGGCCTACAAGAGATCAGATCAGATTCCGGGACTTTTTGCACACTTTGCGCGACTCCTTTTCCTACCACTGTTGTTTAGATCATTTGTTCCAGATGTACTACGAAGCCATGCTGAAGGAGGTCCTCGGAGGCCAAGCCATCCGTGGACCGTCGATGAAGAATGAGCCCGCGTTCTACCGCTGTCTCGAGCAGTCGATGGACGTTGCACGGGAGAAGTACGCGCTCACAACACTCAAGCCGCGCTGGGATGATAGTGTGCTGGACTTAACGACGAGCGACTTCCTCTCACTCAGCCGGTCAGGCCGGATCCGGGAGGCGTTCCAGACGGAGCTGGCCAGCCGGGGCGACTTCCGGCTCAGCGCGTCCGGCTCGCGCACGCAGTACGGCAACTACGATTATCTGCTCGAGGTCGAGGAGGAGGTGGCCGCCTTCCACCGGTCCGAGACGGCCTGGATATGCCACTCGGGCCTGCTGGCCAACATGGGCGTCCTAGAGGCCATTCCACTGCCGGGCGATGCCATTGTATGGGACGAGCTGTCCCACGCCAGTACCAGTCTCGGCCTGCGGCTCAGCGTGGCCGCGCACAAGATCTCTTTCCAGCACAACAGCGCCGACTCGCTGCGTAACGTGTTGACCTCGCTCAAAGATGCGGACCCCGCTTTCACGACAGGTACGCGATCGGTGTTGATCTGTGTCGAGTCCGTCTACAGCATGGAAGGTGACATCTGTCCTCTTCGAGAGTTCGTCGAGCTCGCGAAGGAGCTCTTCCCGGCCGGCAATGCGCAGTTCATCATAGACGAGGCCCACAGCAGTGGTATGTTGGGGCCCAAGGGAGCGGGTTTGGTAAATCTTCCAGATCCAATAATGAATGCCCTTTTCCGCGCGAAATTCGGTTGTAGCTAATCTGTGCTGAGGATCTAGGTACAACAGCTCGGTCTGGAGAAAGAGATCGCAATCCGCGTCCATGTGTGTAGCAAAGCGTTAGGGGCCACGGGTGGTGAGCTCATCTGTCTTTGTTTTCGTCGTCTTCCAACGTTCCAGGACCTGAACACAGCGGCTGACATTCCGGGCTCTAGGTGTGATTCTCTGTAACAAAACCGTCCGCAGCGCCCTCGTCAATTCTGCGAGGTCCTTGACCTACAGCGGCGCACCTTCGGTTCCCATGATTGCTTCGATCCGAGCTGGGTACCAGTTGCTGATGCGTGGCGAGACACAAAAAGTATGCACGGCTCTCCCGCCTCCTTGAGGTTCGGTCATGTAGCACACACTGACGATTGCTTTTTGTTCTTCTTGTAGCAACAAGGCCAAGTACAGCAAATTGTAAAGTACTTCTTCGAGGCCATCATGGCGCACCCCGTCTGGGAGGAGGCCATGGACGAAGGTCTGATATCGGTACCGCTAGCTGAGGACTGGGAGTTGCGGCCGTTCCATTCCCACATCGTGCCCCTGAAACTCCGGCGAGGTCACGAACACTTTCTGTTCGTCCACCTAGCCATGGCCAACATGAACGCCTACGCTATCTCATATCCAGTGGTACCGAAAGGGACGGGCATCATCCGGCTCGTTTTCCATGCTCATAACACCACCAAGGAGATTGACCGCCTACTAGATTCGGTCGGTGACTGGGCGCAAGAGATGCTGGATATTGAGCGTGGAGAATCGAAGAACGCTCTGCCGAGCGCGGCGCGTCGAGCGTATTCGATGCAGCCTTCTCTATTAAAGTAGTAAGACACAAAGTGTGAATAAGACGTTAGTGGGCAGAGTGTCATATTGGCATTAGATCGTGTTGAGCTGTCTAGTTAAGACGCGTGTATGGGCAGAAGAAATATATGCCCCGGTGCCCCATGCTGAGCGCGTCGCTTAGTAATCTCCCCGCAAAAGCCCCCAGTCACCTAATTCGCTAACCACGTGAGAGCGTATTGCCTACGTGTGACGGAAAAATATAATATTAGAGGCTTTAATCTACCTCTCTACTTTTCATTATTTCGGTTCTCACCATATTAGAATAATAAAAGTATATAGCATAAAGTAAAGCTAATAGTGATTTCGAAAATAGCATTAACTACTGGGCTCTGCTCGCTGTTCTAACCCCCTCCTTCTAAGCTTCCTCCGTACTGCCTGCTATTAAAAAGGTGCACCCGCGGTCATCGTGACTGATAAATTTGGGACTCCGATTTCAAGCCTAATCCTCGTGTTCACTATATCCGATTCTGAGTATCAGGAAGGTTGCGTGGAGGTCGAGACTGAGATGGTGAGAAAATTTGACGTGGAGACAGCTTGCTGAATAGCAGAATAATATATATTCGTTTTCTTGGGGTATGTGATGAGTCCCACTATCACTGAAGGATGCGCTATAGTGAAGAGAACGAGGAGGTAGAATTAAATTTTGGTAAGAGAATACATGATATGTTCAGATCAACGAGAAGCGTCATTGAGGAGCCGTGGAATTGTAAAGCTGTGAAGAAGTGAACCCTATTGAGGGAAAAAGTGACCTGAAAATGAGAAGTTCCTAAGGAGCTTTCGGGCTATACCTCTCTTTTTAAATACGAATAGCCCACATAGGTTATTCTGTTAGGTGCTTCGGCCAGGGTTAAAGCCTGAATGATAAACCAGCACCGACATTCTAGAACTATTCATTAGGATAGTGCCAAGCGGTGGAGTGTAAATGAGCTAGGTTGACTTCATCTGCGTAGGTCGTGCTCAGGAAGAAATTGATTGGGTTGTGCGCTATTCCCTGATTTTCCCACTAACGTATACACAATTGGTGCACTGCTGCACGCGAGAAAGAGCCCATCCTTCTTTTAGTCTTATACTCCCTTTTTAATAAAAAAAAATTCTATAGTACAGGAAGCTTTAATCTACCCCTCTATTTCTAGATTGTTCCGTCTCCCGTTGCGTGCCTCTAGTATAAAGGAGGATTGCCAGCACGATTCGAGCCGCCTTGTCACAATACAAACCCTGGGCTCCAGCCAATTCTGTGAGCAGAGACCAGAGATAGGGCATCTACCAAACCGATTAGCCAAGTATACGCAATACTTGAAGCAGTGTCTACTGACCGAATCTGGAGCAGCCTCCAACTGCCCCCACAGTGACCCTTCATCCCTCCGGTCACTTTGCGTGCTGCATTCGTGTTCCGAGAGTAGCCACTCGAACGCAGTAATGAGGCTCGCGGGGTCACCTTGAGCGGAGCTGGGCACTTTGACCTTATCCAGGCGTTCCATCTCTTCTACGCAAAGCAATGCTTGAAACCCGCACAGGGATGCGTTACTTCGAGTTGCTGTCGCGCTGGAGAGTGTCGGGACTCACCAGTTGCTTCCGAAATGCCTTCGTTGAGGCCGCGCGACTCCCACCGCTGCCACTTCCTGCTGCTCTCGTGCAGCTCCTGCAGCATCGCCTTCACGCGCCGGCTGCGGCTGGCGCCTTGTAGCATCGAGGGCAGGCTGTCCTTTTCGAACTTGGAGGTGTAGTAGGCCAGCGCCATCACGTCGAAGTCTTGGAACCCGGCTCGACGCATCGTTTCCAGTACAATCCCGAAACGCTGTGTGATATCTGCCTCCACTGCGCTAGACACCGCAAGTTTGGTCTCTGCTCGTGGCGGTTCGGGCGGTGCAGCTACTGATGTCGTGGGCGAGGGGTCATTAGGAGTATACATATGACTGCTCATGCTGGAACAAGACCCGCTGATGAGTGGCGTGGTCGAAGGCGAATGGGCAGATCGCTTGGTAGGGCGGTCGATGTAGAGAGGTTGTTGGTGCGACTCGCTAGATAAGAGAAGGTGCAATTAGCTGTCAAAGCTATGACAAATGACTAACACAGGGTACTAGGAAGCGGTGGAATTTGAACGGAAGGGTGTAAGCGGAGGAAGTACACACCTTGATCTAGATGAGTTATACCGACTAAGTGGGGTTTGCGGAGGCTGGTGTGGTGCCGACATGTCGGGATAAGGGGCATGTTGGTTTTGAAGCTGCTGGTGTAGTGGCAGGGGAGAAGAGGCTCCCGCTAGTACTTGGGTTCGAATCTTTTCGAGATGGTCAGGGCAAGGCCCTGTTTCGCTGTTGCAAGTGCAGCTATGACTTGCGAAGTTTGACTGAGACATGCGGTTCTCATTTCCCGCCGATATGGGCATTGTTATCATCGGATCAACGTGAGGCCACGACGGATTCATTTGGGACAAGAGACCACCTGCGATGAAGGGATGGCCTTGGATTAGGTGATTTAGGTCAGCCGAGAGAGAATCCGGACGAGATAAGGCTGGGTCGGCTTGACCAGTTGGATTACCCGAGCCGGTATCTGCCGACGAGTGCTTAAGAGTATTGCGATATGATCTCGGCGTATCTTGTGGATAGGGATACATGTTGGTTTCGTCTTGACTCTCGTGGTGTGAGGTTTGCAACATGGAGTCACTTTTCGCGTCTTGGCTTGCCTGATTAATATCTTGAAGGTTGTTTTTTACTCTTTGACCTAATTCGAGATGAATATCAGCCAATACTCTTGACTGATGGCTGCTTTTGTTTCAACTCATGCTTGGGTAGATGTGGATGCACACGGTGATTGCGTTGTGAGATTCTGTTCTGAAGTCTGACTGCTTCATTAGTAGTGGGCAGACAAAGCTTGGCAATTGGGGTCGTGACGTCCGGTCTATGAGTGCAATGCTCGCTAGCTCACTCACCTCCTTCTCTCTACAGCCCTGGGGCTAGTCGACCGTTGTGACTTCTTGGCAGCTCGTTGTACGTTTTCCGCTCTCGAGAACATACTACACAACTACGGTCATTGTGTACGAAAGAGATGTTGAATTCTGCGACAATCGCCTTCTGTTTTGGCTAGGGTAGAATGCGTAGAAAGCCCTGAGAACTGCAAATTATTCGCATAGTTCTTCTGAGGTTTTGTTAAAATCTCAAACCCCTACGGCAGGCAATATTGAAATCTGTGACGTTATCGGCAGCCAGCAGGCGGGGATATCTTCAACCTGACTTTCAAGCTGTGCGGAAGCAAAATATCACCTGTTAAGGGAAAATAGATTTCTTTTGAATACATTCGCTAGAATTTGATGCATTCAACTTGCAGGACTGAAATAGGAAAGTCGTATAAAACGAAATCACGTTGAGAAGTGGCCAAGTGGCGTAGCGATTGCAACAGTCAATAGGGAAAGGAGCCTCGGAAGATTCCCAAACGGACCGTTGTGAACCAGAATATTGACATTTAATCGCCGTTGGCTGTTTTACGAGATGTCGTACTCCTTCTGTCCATGCGAGCTTGGCAACATTTGCCTGCCTGGAACTTGTAATACTGCTTATAGCCCGTGACGACCTTGGCGCATTTTTACTGCAGCCTTGTCGTAATTCCGAATGCTTTTCTTCGATAATACGAATCTTACATGCAGATTCAGCTAAAGTGGGCAAATGGTCTAGACCCTGCAGTCATGATCGTTGTGTTACATTATAACCTAGCCACCGTGTTGTATATCTCATCCAATTGGAGAGTGGAGATGAGAAGATAAGGAAAGCGAAAACCAAGGTGACGAGAGGCACAGCTGTTGGAGGGTAATTCAGTGGCGTCCCGGGGAACACGGGCACCCTTGGCGGTCCGGTCCTTGAAATGCAGGCTGTCATACGTTTGCACTGCTTAATTTAAACGCCCGTGGCTGGTTGGTTGGTACTGGCAAGGGTGTTCAACGACGTTCAAACTCGTGGGGCGGCGGCTATTGCCCAATGATGTTACCCGGAGCAGGATACTTTCAGAAGTTGTTCGTGTAGATTCATCCCCAGGACCGCAAGAGGCATCATAATTTCCTGAACCCCTCGACGAAACAGATCTAACTTTTGTTCTAATATATACAGTAGCAATGGGGATCAGCCAACAAATCTCTGGATCTGAAGAAATACTACATTTAGTTTGGTTCGGATGTGGAGATTTTGCAACTGTTGATCCACAGCAGTTTGCTGCATGCAACATCTTGGGTCCCTTGCCTCGTCGTTTTGTCAAACGCTGCCTTGTTTACTCATCTGCTCCCCAATTCGACAAGCATCGCTATTGGTCACAAGCTTCTGAAATGATGAAATTGAAGGTTTGCAGCACATGCTGAGGCACAGCGCTTGCTGAGCCCCACCTCCCCGGCTGCGGCACGTAAGTGGACGTTACGGAGGTGATTCTTCGTTGCGGCGCCGAGTCCGGGGCCTCGGTGTGGCGCTATGCTTGGTTGCGGCGCTGGTGCTTCATCGGAACGTACCGGCAAGGAACAACCCTCAAAGAAGATATTGGGAGAGTGGGTATTGTTGATATTTGACGATTAAAACTCTACAGATTCTCTCGGCCGAGACTCGAGGACAGAGTCGACTGGTGGCTCTGTACACTCCTTGATCAGAAATCCCCTCTGCCTGTTTCCTAAAACACCGATTAGTCTTTCCAAGTCATGCCCCTCCTCGTCGCTCCCTTCCTTTCATCTACCAGTAATCCCTTGGACCTGCATCAACCGTAACGTGCGTAACAGAAATAGACCAACTGTATATCGCGACAGTGAAGTCTTGCGGCACAGTCTTGACCTTACTACAATTGCTTACGGAATCACGCCATCCGGCACGGTCATGGCAACTGCATCCAATCGCAGCTCTACCCTCGATCATGAAGAAGTCCATGGGTCTCGGATAAGAATAAGGAAGAGAGAGATGTGTTGTCGTCGTTTCCGCATTGCAGACCGCCGGCGGACCCGGGCCCCAGGGCAAGTGAGCTAAGCCTAGACGGCGGTCAAAAGGATTATATGATGCATATTCTGATACTAGAGGTTGAGGAAGGAAAAGCCACGAAAGGTGGAAAAATATTCGAGGAGCGGTCCGAGAGCGAGGAGCTAAGATTGAACGAGGGAAGATTCAAAAGACGGCCCGATATTGAGGGGGATTCGATTGGCTATCCGAGAGCAAGGAGGTAAGATTGAACGGGGAGGGAAACAGCGATGGATTTATACTTGATGTCGGCTTCGTGATCCATCAGCTCGGCCCGTGGTAGGTAGCCAGCCGACCCGTCGAAGTGAAAACGGCCTAGTGCTATGTCATGAAAACAATTCGCTTATTCTAGATCCATAATAGGGGCGGAACTCAGGGGTTCGCTTGTTGACCCTCACACATATCACTGCAAGTGTGGGCCAAACCAATTCTCTAGAGTTAAGTGAGCATTTATATTCCTTCCACTCTGGTGGTAGTGTTCTCTTGCAGACTAAAAGTGCGTTGCGTAGGAGATGTCACGTGAGGTCGAAGCTACCCCACTTGAACCCCCTGCACCTGCTGAAAAGCAAAATGACGACGCGATCAGACGTGACAAGCACCAACACAACCACATTCTACCTCTAATCCAACGATTCTCTCCTCTAATAGTAGATTGCAGGAGAATGGAGCAGAAAACGCTGGAGACTGTCCCCCCAGATGACTCATTCGACTTCTCAGGATTCGTACAGACCCGATTTCGAGACTCCAGCATCCTCAACCCTCTCCAATATCCTGCGAACGACTTTGACCGACGGAGCATTGCGGATGTCCTCGAAGAGATTGATCGCGTATCAGTCCAAGGCATTCTCGTCCGAACAATCCTTACTCATGTACACGATGAATTCAGCAAGCATGCCGCAGCTGTCTGCAGAACATTCCACACACAACCCACCATTGATACTACATATGCTCTCTGGGTTCAAGAAGCAACAGGCGAACCGGCAGTAGGTGCTATCGATACCGTCAAAGGAAAGTTAGAGAGCATATCGCCTGCGGCCCTCAGAAGCCTACTCCTTGAAGGCGTGCTGATATATTCCGACGCCGCAGCAGCCACTCTTGGTGCCTCGAACGCTATGTCTCCTGCGTTATCTACAGCACTTTCCGAAATCGAAGAGGCATATCAAAGTTGCCTCAAGATGCTCCAGAAAACTCGCCGTCTGGTTGCATGCCAATGCGTCTCAGACCATACAAACGAAGAGTTTCTCGAAAGCTGCTGCGAGACGAAGAGCCAGATTACCGCACGAAAAGAACACCTTCATGTTACAGTTAGAACAATTGGCAGAGCAGCCGAGCTGACGCCTGCATGGGAAACTCGTCGAGATGCGCTGAGGGCGTTGGACAAATTGTACTGGAAGTGTAAAAGCTGGAATGTGTTTCTGCAGGATGGGGAAGAGGGGACAGATGAAGTTAGAAGTCACGTCATTGATTCAATAGGAGGGCTTGCGGAGAACATGGGGCCAGCTGAGCGGCAAAGATATTTGGATGAGGGATTCAACTTTAAAGTCCTGGAGTCGCTTGAGGGAAAGGTGTACGAGGCGCTGAAGGATCTCAAGCGGGCGGCGGACAATCTAAGGGCTAACCTTACACAAAATAACATGAAAGACTCAATTTTATTGAGCGAAAGCCAAAAGTCAAATCTTCGGACCGAGAACACGAAGGTCGGAGAAAAGCACATGTCAGATGTGGCAGGGATACGGAAGGCAGAGACGAAACGTCTGAAGAGACGGAGGGCGAAAGATCGGAAAGCATTAGAGAAGGCACTAGGGAGCTTGGGCTTGTGAGATATTGATAGGCTTGCTTCTTGGGCAAGCCGGGAGGGTTTTACAGGTGGTGATATGATGAAGCTCATTCTTATCGGTGTTATATCTGCCGGAAAGCACAACTCCAAACCATGCATCCTCAACCTATTCATCACTCCAAGCATTTTAACTCCAAACACAATGCACCGAGTTCAAATCAAGTTATCATACATCGACAACCGGCGCTGCTTCTGCATCCAACTAGTCCCACCTTCTCCCATAAGCCGGCGCACCTTCCTCGTGATCGACCATCACACCCTGGTTTCCGTGGCCTCTTTTTCGGTCTTACTCTCGGCCAGCTCCAAGCTATGGCCAAAGTCTATCCCGCCCTCAATCTGCTCCCTCTCAAAGTACGCCGCTGGTCTCTTCGCCGCAATTGCATTCTTATCCCTGAAGATGAAAATATCGCCATTCTCGCGGAACAAGCGATCGATGTCTTCGAGCGAGCGATCTGATGTTTCGGGATAGAACAGATAGATAATGGGCACGAAGGAGGCGTTGAAGACTGTCCAGATGATGTAGAATTGCCAGCCGAGTTTTTCAATTCCAATTGGCGTGATCTCCACAACCATGAAGTTGAAGATCCAGTTCGCTGCTGTGCCGAGAGCAGCGCCTTTAGTTCGCATGGAGAGGGAGTTGATCTCAGTCGGATACAACCAAGGCACTCTTTGCCACCCGATGCCGAAAAAGACGTAGTAAAGAAAAAAGAACGCTACGGAAGCTGAAGCGACTTGTTTTTGGTACTGGTAGCCATCGAGCTCAGAGTAGCGAATGAGGACGGTGATGAACACGTAGCAAAATGCTTGGCCTGCTGCGGCATACATCATGAGGTTTCTGCGACCCCAGCGCTCGACGTTGGGGATGGCTACTAAGCTAAAGACGAGGTAGGATACTGAGTTGCATGCTGCGAGGAGGCGAGCAAGGCCATTGGAAAGACCGGCGGGTGAAATGAGCACGGTGGGGAGGTAGAAGAGGTGACATTGATTCCGGAGAGCTGTTGCATTATTTGTGTGCCCATTTCGAGGACCAGTCGGCGAATGGTAGATGTTCCTGCTTGGTCGCCTGTTCGACCGCGGAGCAGATCACCCCAGGAAACACCGTGTTCTCGTTCGAAAACAACAACGAATTCAATCTCCTTGACATCGGTGGCCACGTGCTCGTCGTTGACATCCAAGCCCTCGAGATCAGCGAGGATCTTGCGAGCTTGCTCCAAGTCGCCATGTGCAATTAGCCAGCGAGGTGATTCCGGCAGCCAAGGAACAGTGCCGAAGAGGATGAAGATGAAGATGAGTTGGAACGCAAGCGGGAAGCGCCACGAGATGGGGCTCCAACAAATGAGAACCCATAGGTAACCCAATTCGATAATGAGAATCCAGCAATGTTCAAGATCATCTCAATAACAACAAATTTCCCTCGCCAGCTTGCTTTTGAAGTCTCGGATTGCCAGACTGGGGCCGTGGAGGTATTCATGCCATTTCCGATACCAGCGATGATACGTCCCGCGATAATTACTGGCATGCTGAAAGCTGCTATTTGCATGATTGCTCCGACTGTCATGATTGATGTTCCGACCAGAATGGTTTTCTTTCGTCCGAGCAGGTCTCCCACCATCACTACAATGATAGCACCGAAGAAGCAAGCGATATCGTACAATGCAGTAACAGTCCCGATTATGGATGTGTTGCCGTTGAGCTTGAGAGTGTCGAGGAAATCTTGGGTGACGATAACACCGCCTGTTGAAAAATTAGTAGCAAGGAGAATGGGTAATGGAAGGACGAACCGAAAACACCCTGATCATATCCAAACAATGTCATATCAGTCGCACACTCAACCGTCACCCAGAAGGTCAACCAGCCTCCTTTCAGACCAAAGTAAGGAGCCATTTCGAAATACTGGTAACAAAAGAAATGGAAAGAATAGTTGTAGGAAACGGGTCGAAGTGTCCCCGTGACTTGCAGACCGGAAAAGAGATTCCCCTGGGGATCAGATGAATCTTTATACATCAACATGACTCCTGCTAGTATGGCACAATTCCATAGAGGTGGGGTTGTATCCATGAAATTTGATATAATGACATCAGATAACAGCCTCTTCAGAGGGGTGACCCTTCTCCAGCTTCTCATGTGACGTGGCTAGCGACGTGTTATACCCGAACTTCTCCCGCAGCAAAGCTACCAGGATGCCCACAGTTGATTGAAGTCGAGGCGTGGAGAACACACTCGTCATTTGTCAGTCTCATTGTGGGGCGTCCCTTGTGCAGCGAAAAGTCGGGTGGGAAAGGCCCGATGATGGTATGTTTCATTTGTTTCAAGGCACAGCCTCACTAGCTTCAGCATGAACATTTCCACTATTGCCTCCTGTGGTCGGGTCAAATGACGTGCAGTACACTGTGGGTGCATATTTAAAAATGAGGAGTCCCCGGAATATGACCAACGTGGAGTGCTGCAGTCAAGCCATCATCGTTTGGTCGTGTTTCGCGGCCTCAATTCGGGGTATGCATCTTCAAGTCGTATAAATTACGTTTTTACTGTCTCCTGAGTGACTTTCTCCTCGCTCTCAAGTAGAAGGAGGAGGTTGGGACCAAAATCCTGTCGCTCCAAGGTGTCAACGTTGACAGCATATCTGCGCTCCTCGAGCTCCTCATTTTTCGCGAATCGAAATTTTCGAACTTCTACGTCTCCTATTAGTTTTGTATCATTTATCTCGAGCCTTATCACATACCACAAGTCTGAAATCTCTTTCCCGGGACAAGAAAAGCAGCGAATCCTCGATGCGTCACGAGCACAATATGTTTGTGCATCTCTGCAAGACCTCTCAACTTCCTCCTCACTTCTTCACCTCGAGCCACAGCACTTTCAGTAGTATGGGGTGGGTAGTCCCACTCATCATGGCAATCACTGAAATCGAAACCAGGAAACTTGGTCATCATCTCCTCCTTGATGCTTCCTTTGCAGCAGATGTGATCATGTGCTTCACGCAGCTCAGGCCATACTTGCGTCTTGATCTTTCGGTCTGGGCTAAGTATAAGAAATCCAAAGGCCTCAGTTGCGGTCTGAATCGTTCGCGTCATTGGAGAGACGATGATGAGATCTGGAGTTGAGTCGATGGATAGCTGACGAGCGTCAGAAAGACCTTTCTCTGTGAGAGGTGGGTCGGGGAATGCATAGTCTCGTGTAATACTGATGCTAGCATCATCAGCTATTGATCAATAGGGGAGGGGGGATGAGGAAGTGTGCTCACTTGTGGAGTGCTTCGCCGTGGCGAATGATGGTGATGATGCCTTTATTGGCTGTTTCCATGGTTAATACTGCAAATATCACACCCTGTTAATCATGGAAGCATTGTTGTTAGAAGAATCCTTAGGAGCAGCAGTGTCAGGTGTTGCAGTGCATTCCTTTGTGATGGATATGTTTTAAAAGGAAGCCTGCGAAAATATAAATGCAAATGAGTCAGTAAAATTGCGCTAGGATACGAGCGGCCCGGTCCGCTACTGCCCCTTAGCGGGACGGTTCCCTACCTCGAAGGAAACCCTCGTTTGCTGACACAGCAATATTACCAAGACCTTCCAGATACAGTATAATCTGTCGCACGAGACTGTCTATAGAAAAGGCTATACATCTATATAAGACCATCTCCTAGTGAAATAAATTTTATAGACGGAGATTTTAGTCTTTTTCCAATAGGTGGCTATCAGACCTACCTCCATTGTAGGGCCATTTCCCACCGAATTAGAGTGCCTGTAACGGATTAAAAGACTGTAGTCATTTTCGACAGACAACATGGTCCAACATGGGAATGATCGAAGAGGACCACTATGGTACCTCACATAAATATCTTTAATTTCTCCTACTTCACAACTCACTCTAGGCATTGGGACCCTATTGATTCGACAGACTTGTTCCAACGAAGACGACAAGTACAGCTGCATATGTCGCAGTTGCCGTGACTGTATCCTTATTATCCGTCTCGAACACCAAACTAAATGCTAGTGCAAATGCAACAACCGCAACACTCACAGTAACCACACTTTTCGTAAGTGACGGACTAAAAATCATCACGACCATTGGAACAATAAGTGAACAGCCTCCTGCAACACCAATGATGAACCGAGCAAGCCTATCAAGCGTAGTTGAGTATATTTGAGGTGGTAATCCCTGGGAGTATTCTGCGCGGTGCTCCCCTTTCTCTTTCTCGGTCCAAGAGACTTGCTTCGGGAGAACCTTGCGCAGAAGTTCGCGAACGCCGTCGGCGGACTGGGTATGGGCAACATGTAGAGTTAAGTATTTAGTGTCGTATGGTGCGTTGTCATCATGCACTGGAAATGGGTTGGCGATGTCTGGGAAGGACTGCTCGAGTTGAATTCGTTGCTCTACTTCCAACCCAGCTGGCAGAGGTTGGTGCTGGGTGATGTATTTGTAGTCTCTGATTGCATTCGCTGCAAATACTTAGCTGTGAATTAAGGTGAGATGCCAGACCTTACAGTACTCATGCAAAAGCCGGCGGAGAAGCTCCATTTGCGAGTGTGATGTCGTCTTGCTATGCCGGATTGAGGCTTTGATCCGAGCAATTTCATTCAGGATATGGGCGAGGTTCAATCGCTGGAGCCTACCAAATTCGCCAATTGGAGGCTCTTCGCTGGCCCGATAGCTGCACTGTACGAGGTCCTCCCAGTAGTTTGGAGAGTGATCGATCGTCTGAGATGCAATTGGCAAGTTATTCATCATGGCCAAATCTCCCATCAGCTTCTCTCTCAATACCGCATACTCTTTGAATGCACTGCAAAGCGAGGAGTGGCCTTTATAGGTTTGCAGTACAAGTCTCCGATTCGGCCAGGCTCGTCGAGGCTGTGTGCTGGCCAGTCCAAGCCACCGCCACAATCTGGACAGCCCCACCTAGGCTAAGCATGCGTCAAATATAAGTCGTCACCCCGCCATTTCTCTCGGAGTGGTAGATTTTTTGGCGCCTACTTCTCTTCTACTATCTATATAATGACTAAAGCACGCGATAGGATAAAGTTTCCTTACATCCCTACGCTTCGATTCAGATCCAGCGACCATCGCATCTATGCTTACATGTACATTCGCAGCCTTCTTCGGGCATTGGGCGACATTGTGGATTTGATCGAATCAAGTGACCCTCCTATAGGCCGGGGCGGTGAAGCAGCCAGCAGCTATAAGAGAGTGTTCTGTAATTGGGTAGTTGACAGAGCAAATTCTATAGCGCCGGAGTTTGAAGGGACTATCAAGGGCCGCTCATCTGTGTACATCAGAAACCTACCAAGTGCGTATAACAATATCCAGAACAGTTGTAAAGGCTGACTAGAACTGATATTTATAGCCCCAGTGGTTAAGGAAGCTCAAGTGGACATCGCAAACAAAGTCTTCGAGCCTCTCCAACAAGACAGGGAGAATGGTAGCGAACTAGATTGTGAAGCCAGCCTGAAAACCTATGAAGAAATACTAGCCGCTATTATTGGTGGTGTATTGAGGGAAATCGAAACTTGGAAAGACCTTCCAGACACTCGCGGCGTACACAACGAGCAAATAGGTCACGCTCCAGTGGTTTCTAGGGATGCGGCTCTTAAATCGAGGCCCACAGCAACACCTCGTGCGTCAGACTCGACAGCTGTGACTGAGACAACTATGCGCTCACCTAAAAAGAAGTGGTGGCGTCGCTTGTTTTGATACGAGTCTGAAGTTTAAGGATGGTAAATGGTAATAGTCTTGCCGGGAGAACTTTAATGCAGAGCCGGGCTTTTAGCTGGACTCAGAGGGTTGGTCTTTAATTATCGTACTACTATTTCGTAGCTCGAAGCTCATCTCCTCACAACCCTTCCAGGACCATATTTATGGCTTGATGGGAACTCATAGTTAAGTTTATTAACTAAGGATTCTGAGAACCCAAAGCGCTAGAGCATATTTCACTCCATTCAACCCTTATCCTAAGCTACCTTTCTCTCCTCCCACATACGTTTCATCAGATCCTTGCTCACCAAATTCCTTTTCTCGCCCCATGCTCTCCCTTCAGTAGCATGAGCCAACAATATAATACATCTCTCGCACTGGTTTCAAATTTACATTCTGAACTCGTCCTTAGTCATCGAGAGTAGAGTAAGCCCTACAACCTTTGAAATGGTCTAACTCGTATTTCGCACGCCAGTGACCCATTCCTAATCTTTCTTTCAAGAGCTCGTAGATCCATGCCCTACATTCTGACTTGGTCCAGTCCGATAGTGGTTTGCTTTTCTTGGTAATTTACGATACTTTGTTCCAGCGACTTCCAATTCTTCTTAAGTTTCGTAGGATCACCACTTGAGGTGATTGGGTAAGTTATCTCCATTAACTTCTTCATATCTACGGCTATAGTTCGAGCTGCCCATCTTAGTTTATTTTTCAGAACTAAATTGCGAAAAGTGTCTAGATTGTAGGAAGGCACAACTGTTGGATTCTACTTTTGTGCGCTCTGCTATTTTAGCTTCCTGACACTACGACACTGCCAGAGCAAAATGTTTTTCAATGGTCGGAATGTGGCCGAGCCCTTGAAGAAAGATTCGTAAAGGTTGGCCTAGATTTCGTTTGGCTCGGAAGAAGAAAAGATGGGGGAAAAGATCCTCTAGCTTTTTGAAAAGGACTTAGCCCTGAGGCTACAAGGTCTCTTGGTCAGTGCTGGTGGTGTAGCCAATATTCTAACAGCCTAGGGTGTAGTCTAAGATGGCTTGACCGAATGACGTCTCAAAGAATTATTGTTAAAAATATTCCGACAACCCTAATTTCTGGCTGCGTCTTCGCGCTTTCTCACTCGAGTGAAATTGCAGATTTCACATTTTCTCCTCCTAAGTGCAAGAGAAGAGGCGATACTTCCGAATAAGCGAAGAGAAAGGGGGGTCGTCACGTGGTTGCCCATCTTCTCCTTATCTAGTTGGCTCCACATCCCACTCTCGAAAGCTTGAAAGTTTTATCTTCGCGAAGAACAATCAGGCTCATACGTAAGCAAAGATGGGATAAAAAGTAGCTACTTTCCTAATCAATTATAGCTTGAAAATCCTACTCTTATCACCAGCAATAATGACATGGGTGAAAAGCGGGGCTAGCTGATCAGTTTGACATAAAATACAAAATTTCTCGCTCTCTCAACAGCAGCTGTAACGTCCCGTGTATTCAATAAAGAAGCGGTAGAATGAAGAGTTCTAATCCAGTAATCCTGCTTGGGAGTCTCCTCCTTAGTGGTCTTGTTTCAGCGTATGTAATGATTGACCATCCTCTTCAGATTCTCTAACAAATCCAGAGCCCACGTGCCAAGCCAGTTCTACAACGCCTCTGTCCCACGTTGGGAATGGTGGCCAAACCCAGGCCCTCTTGCCAATGGGGATAAAGGCCAATACCTGAATCTCTCCTCTGGTGTCGATCTTTGGTACACGACGTTTGGCAAAAACTCCTCCAGACATACTCCCGTGCTCCTCCTCCACGGTGGAACCGGAAATAGCAACCAGATGTACAACCAAGCCAACAAGCTAGCCGAGACGCGACAAGTAATTCTCCAAGAGTATGTTCCCATCCCCCCACTAAAATCTAAGCAATCCAGCTCATCTATCTAGCACTCGAGGCGAAGGACGCAGCCCGTACATAAACTTCACCACATTCCACTATGACGACTTCACCCGGGATGCAATCGCCATCCTCGACCACCTCAATATTCCACGCGTGGCAGTGGTCGGTTGGAGCGACGGGGCAATCGTTGGCCTCGACCTCGCCATGAACTACAGCTCGCGCATCGAGCGAGTATTCGCTCACGGTGCGAACCCACAGGCTAATATGGGTATCCCTGGTCTCAATGACCCCATTATCAATTCGAAAACTGGGAGTTTGGATTCGGATTTTGCTACTAATGGGACGACGTATTCGGTTAACGGGAAGAGAAATCTAAAGAAGAGAGAGAAGACGTATGATTGTGAGAGCTTAAGTCCGCTACCTGGAAACTGCACTGCGATGGAGGAGGGAGTTGCTACGTGAGTCCATTATCCTCGAGAATCAATCTTAGAATGTGGTGCTGATGAAACGTAGTATGTGGAGCACAGAGCCAACATGGGGTCCTGAGGCACTGGCAGAGGTCAAGTGCCCAGTTTGGATTGTGGACGGAGACCATGATACGTCTGTTGAGAGAAATCAGGCAGATGCTATGGCAGCGTGGATACCGTTTGCTGGGCAGCTGATTCTGCCTCAGGTGGGCCATGCTGCTTTACTTGAAGACCCAAAGTTCTTCAATTTTGCTATGGAGTACTTCTTGGACATGAAGTTCGATAGTGTTCTTCCTTACTATTAGAAGTGCTCTAAAGCAATTCTGGGTGCGGGGTGAGTGGTCAAACCTACTTCTCCGGAGTTGGTAGCATCTTGAAGCTTTAATTGATAGATTTTGCACTTCTGTTCGAGTAAAATGGAACAATTCAAATTTCATCAGCTTCAGCGATCGAAGATTCCAAAACGGCAAAGTATAATAAATTGAATCAACATCTTGGCTAAAATATATCGAATTTTTCTTAAAAATAATTCCAAATAAAATTCCAAGCAATATTTCTAAACAAAATTCAATGAAATGGAGAAACGAGTGGCTTCGTCCCTAAAACATAGGAACGAATAATAACAAGACGAGTGTTGGAATGAGTCCCCGATTTCTTCAAATTCTTGTGGTCAAGATGATTCCCAAATGCTCTTCAATGTCAGCAGTTAATAATTGCACAAATCGATAGTGGAAGGTGAATTCGCTTTTCCCCAATCCCAACTCGCTAGAGTAAAAGCGCCCGATTAGTCTCTTTTACTTTTAACATCAAAGTCACGAGTAAGGACTTACTTGGAAGATACTCCTCAGCGGAACGCAGATTCCAGTACGACCAGAACTGGTAGTCATTATTTCGGAAGTCTGTATCACTTGTTGGAGGACAAGTGTTTTTGAATGCCGCGGTGTACATGTTTTGGTGGACTGAATGGTGCCACTTGCCGAAGTAGAGCTTTGGGCGGCCGCGGTTAGTGTTACCGTCTTGCTCCCAATCATCGGTTCTGCGTTGGTACGTGATTAGCTAGGGTAACTGTGTTAGAAAGGAGATATTGTCAAAAACTAACCCGTCGAATGTATTAGGAATAGATCCCCAGGGGATAGAGGGGTGGCTGCCGTCTTGCTCCATGAAGATACTGGTTCCCACCCAGCTCTCGCCGCTCTGTTCGTATACCACCACCGCCCCCTCCCAGTCGCTCTTGTGGCCAGTGTCCTATCGAAAGTTAGCCAGCGGCAACATAATCGAGTTTTTCATTGAGGGTTGGTAGTAAAACCTTTTTAAAGTAGACGTAATAGAGAACCCTCCATTGGTTCAGATTCGAGCAATACTGGGTCTTGAAATATGTAGGAATATTTGCAAAAGGCTCGCCTGGAATGTTGTAGTACCCAGTATTCGGACCAGACCATGCCGGTTGCGGGGGACAATTGTGGCCCAGCTTGTTGATATTGCAGTTATCAGTATCCACACCGTTAGTTTGGTGGCCTTGGCCATCTTCGGCAGCGCTTGGCATGCATGTTCCGGAAGCCATATGCCAGAGACTTTTTTTCACGTTAGAAGATGGCTGTCATCACTAGCATACGGTCACTTACGGTGCAGCTATCAAGGCGGCGTTATAGCCATAGTTGTTCTCAAAATCCTGTGTGGCGGCATATGGAACAGCAATGATAGCTTTAGCCAATGCCAGACAAATTGTGAGCAGAGCTGGACCGTGCATTATTGACTGCAAATATAGAATGAACAGAGACTTGGACCAAACAGGATTGAAAAGTGATTGTGCTGGACGAAAAGTGATTCCATGTTGTCGAGAATTTGGGCCCTTTTTATACTTGTATCATGTTACCATAGCCTGCGAATGACAGGTTGAATTTTGTGCTCGCAGTATATGAGAAAGCGTCCATTTCCCAGGCTGCTGTGGTTCTAAGCCTTACGAGGTTGCTCCCCCTGAGTTCCCCTGTTTCTTGGCGCTAGGGATCGGCCGCAACAGCTGTCGGCTGCGCCTCGGCTATCAATTTGTGCAGTGATATCCGAGACTGCCATTGGCTGGCTACATTTCTGTCCCTGCCAAGACTCTGTCCTTAACGAAGCACGATGTAACAGTTTTCAGCTCCCGAGCTACACAGAAATCTTCAGCTCGGGGAAATCCTACAAAGATGTCTCCGAGAGTAAGTTCTCTGCTACACTTAATTTCGGCCATACGATTCCATAGGTCGGCTTACATCGGCAGGATTCAAGCATTACGAGCCCTCAAGCCTCTACAAATGATTTGTAGTGAGCGAGGAAGGATTATTTGGATCTAATAACACGAGGACATAATATCACATCCTGGGGCTAGAAGTATTAATGCTACGTTTAAAAATAGAAGGGTGTGTAAACTTCTAACTAGAATATATGAATGTGGCAATGTAGTTGTAAAGTACTCAATCTATGAACGAATACACCCTAATATTCCCGCTTTACTCTCAAAAGCCTATAATCTCCAAGAAATACAACCCCAATTTCTTTATTTCTTCAAGAGAGGCAAAACCTGCCATTGTATTACCAAAACTTGGACTCAAAACGATGAGGTCCCTTACAACAAGAAGAACAAGACGCCTCCAGCAACAACGAGACCGAACTGGGAAGTCGAGGGCACCAAACGAGCACTAGAAGCAGACTTCTTGCCATAATTCTTCGTCTTTTTCAAGCCGGAAATAGAAGCGTTGGCCGTGTTGTGGCTTTCCTCCTCGTTGTGATCCCCCTCTTCGGTTCCGTCTTCGTCGTTTCCTTTCTCCTCATTTGGCAGGTCCTCAGACTAAGCAGCGGTTAGTTTCGGCTATACAGTGGTTTCAGAGGTGAGAGAACTGGAGTAGGAAGCACTTACTGCCGTTGGGGTAGACCCGGCCATGACTTCGGACTGAGTGGGGCTCGGCGCGGGTACAGAGCTCGAAGTGGGAGGTGGAGTTACGGCAGAAGTAGAAGCAATGATACGCACCTCTGTCGATGGTTCTTGATGCTCCTCTGGCTTTTGAGGGAGGGACTCTTTTTTCTCTGGTTCCTCCTCCGTGGTAGTGACTTCTTCTCCGTCGCCCTCCATGCCATTCTTCACGTTCTCGTACTCGCTTTGGGGATAGTTCAGGTGGTTCTTGCTCTTCTCCAAAATTCCGAGCTCCTCGATGACGGTCGCGACCAAGGACTCATCTCCCTTCTTGTCAGCATCTACCTGCCACCACATGGCACCACCCAATCCTCTGTCCTTGATCCACTTTGCCTTTTGGCGAGCGATGTTAGGGGTATCGTAGGAAACCATCATCTTCTTATCCACATCATAAGAATAAGAAGCACCAATATCAGACAGATCAGTAACGACGGCGCCGGGAAAGGGGAGATCCTTGTAATCCCAGACACCCTTACCGTCACCACTGGCGTCGACGTGGGAGCCGTCTCCCACGCCTTCAAAACTCTTTCCGGGGCCGTCAGTGTTTACAAACGCACGGCCGTAAAGTGGCAGACCAAGGTTCATCTTTGAGGGGTGGATCTTGCCGTCATTGAGATAGTAATCCATCGCTGTCTCCGTAATAAACGGTGCAGCGGAAGGGTTTTTGGAGTCGAAGAAGAGGGCCGCTTGATGTCCTGACGTTTTGTCCCAGCTCCCGGCATAGTCGTAAGCCATGAAGTCCCAGAAATCGAGATACTTGTCCATGGCGGGGATATCCATGATTTTGTAGTATTTAGGATTTGCCGTGACTGCGACGGAAAGTAGAAATGGTGCTGAGTTGGTGCTAGCAGCGTGTTCCTTCATCAGGTGGCGCATCTTCTTCAGAAGGTCCACGAACTGGATGCCTTCCTCAGCAGTCATAATATGCTCCCAGTCGAGGTTCAGTCCGTCGAAGCCGTAGTTGTACATTAACTTAAGTGCGGTAGAGGCGAAACGTGCACGCTTGGCTTCTGATTTGAGAATTTCATTGAAGCTTGGGGAATAGGTCCATCCGCCGATTGAGAGCATGGTCTTCAATGTGGGTTGTTTCTTCTTGACGAGAAACATTTGCTTGATGTTTCCATGAACATTGTTCTTGTCGTCCCAAAGATCCCCAGGGAAGTGTTTATCTGTGTCTGCCCATTCGTCATCCAAAGCTCTGTTTACGAGAAAAGTTAGTTGTAAATTTTCTGCCCTGTGGTGTGCGACTTACACTGCGCCAGTCGAATTGTCAATTTTCGCGAACGAGTATAGGAGATGCGTGTAGTTTTCGGCAGGGATATCCCTAATGGTGAAATTTCTTGAGTAAATGTCCTGGAAAACGTCAGTGATGCTTTCGATAATATTTCCCATATTTCACTTACCCAATTGCCAAAGTATCCAACATTTCGGAATCCAGTTTCGGTAGGATCTGTTCCCTTGGCTGGAGAAGCTGAAGCGGCCGTAGCTGCCGAGAGGGCTACCAAGAAGCAGGTTATGCAAGATAAATTTGAAGGGAGCTTCATGGTGGAGGTATTATCGAAGTAAAAAAATCGAAGCTTGTGAGGTGTTTAGATTTTAAAGAAAAATGGTAGTAAGTTAAGAATTAAAAGTGGTTATATAGAACTCCGTCCATCGCAATACTTACTAGAATGAAACCGGTCCCAAGAGGGGAAGAGGGCTATCGGCCTTAGCGTAGATATGAGCTGAATTGGCCTGACTTGGACGTTCTGTCGGAATTCCATACGGGTGAGCTAGAGAAACGCTAACATGCTAGCTTCCACATCTATACACCATTGAACTTATAATCATAGTTTCCTTTTGGGACTATTATAATTATATTTTTCGATTGAATATGAAGTTTGGAAAATCTCTTCCCTTCGTTTGCCGAGTACTTCATGTTCAAACAGACTAAGTTTAACGATGAGCTGATTACCATAAAACAGAAACTTATTAAAAGCTTTCCAGAACAAAAATAACGAAATTTGCAATTAGTGCTCTTTAGGTAGAACACGCGGAAATGCTAGTGGTGCCGGGAAGTATTCAGAAGTGGGAGTAGGAACCAAAATTTTGTTTCTCGACCAAGCTATGACATACAATTTCGCAAAATTAGCCCTAATCGTGTTCAGAAGCTAAGGCGAGCAACCTCAAGGAGCGAAACTTGGGACTCAAGTTAAGCTTTTTGCTCCGCATATTCTGGCTTTCCGATGCAGTGTCCAACCACGTGGATACGTGAGTAAATTACCGCCTCAGATTCGAATTAGAACAATATAACGGGATCTACTCCGTGAAAAGTATCCCGATACAATGAACTATTATTTTGGGTTTATTCGTGCAAAAGGCTGTTGGTGGAGAGACTTCAAACACGAACGCGGACAGCGATACCAAAATGCATGTCATCTTGCCATCTATTCATAGAGCTTTCCTAAATGGAGAACGAATTCACAAGAGTACAGTTTCAATCATGTCCCTGAGAATGGTCATTGGTCAAACATAAAATGCTGTATATCATATCCTACTATCCATCAGAAGAATGACCAAGTTCAGTTGTGAAGAGAATCACTTCGCTGCTGCCTGCTTCGCCAATCTGACCTTAGTCTTCTCAATAAACGACTTCTCTTCCCAAATATAATTAACACTCTTCTCCTTAACAACCGCATTTGCCCACTTCCAGAAAGCCGGGGTTCTAGTCTCAAGATCTGTCAAGATACTCTTAGGAGCAAGACCACCATTAGGATAAGCCAGGAGACGAAGGATGAAAGATCCAGTTTGGACCTAACCATATCAGTACCAAAACTCTCAATGATCTCATTTCGATCAGAAACTCACCTCAGCCAAAGTCAACTTGCTACTTCCTCCGAAAAACGGCTTCGCATCCTGCAAAAGCGGCTCAACCTCCTTAACAATAGAATCCACCAATTTCGTCGCCAGCTCCGGCTTCTCCTCCTCAGTCGCTCTCAAAATACCAAAAGTCTGTCCATTAACCTTGGTAATAAAAGTATCTACGAAAAAGTTGATCTTCGCTCTCTGCAGTGCTCCACCCTCCTCGGTTGACGTCTTCTCGAGGTGCGAAGGGTGAGCGTCCGCCAGGAATTGGGCGACGATGGCGGATTCGGTGATAATGGTGCCGTTGTAGGAGATACTGGGGACGAGACCGCGGGGGTTCACAGCGAGGTACTCTGGGGTGCGGGGGACGGTGAGGTCAATGATCTCTTCTTTGTAGGGAAGGCCGAGTTCTGCGAGAATGATGTGGGCGCGATGTGCCCAGGGACAGCTGTGGTTGGTGTACAGGATGATGTTGGGAGCTTCGTTGGAACCCATGATGGAAGATGTATCAATTGATGTATACTTTTAATGTGAGGCGGAATGATGTATAAGTCAAGGTGGGGTAAGTGGAGACGTGTCACGTGAGTATACTGTAATTATGGGAAGACAGAGAAGGAAAGGTTATAATTTGGGGATCTTGGGGAATTTATATAACTTCAGAAACGTCCGGAGTATTAGTTTAACCCCGTTAGCGTGACCTATATGCTAAATGATGCGATTCCTGGCTGGGATGAGGACGCGTGCCCCTCCTTTTGATTTCTAAGCTGTTCTCTTATCGTCCAGGGCGGATCGTTATCACTGCAGCGGGATCCCGCCCCGCCACGAAATATTATTTTCAACATCACCGCCTGGCAAACAACCTCTAAGATGGTGTGTTACCGCACTACAGGACAGCAATCGGACCTGTTTACAACTGTCTCAAGCTGAAGAAAACATGGCAAATTCCGCTGGAGAAACCCCAGGACCAGATCTCCTTACCCAAGCCATCAATTCCTTCTCTTTCCCATCCGACTCGACCACACAAGATGGCACTACCCCCTCCCTACCCCCCGCAATGGCAGCCTTCCGCAATAAAACATCAGACGAGATCCTCGCCGACCTAAACAAAACACCTCTCTTCATGACCACACTTGAAGAGAATGACGATCTCGAAGCCTTGAAAGCATTAGCCTACGAAGGAACCCCGCTGGAAGTAGCAACCAGCTTCAAAGAACACGGCAACGAATCCTTCAAAGCAAAAGGCTACAAGGACGCCAAAGAATTCTACACAAAAGCCATCAACGTCCTGCTCCTCGAAGTTCGAAAACGGCAGAAAGGCGAACAGAAGTCCGAAGAAGAGGGCGGAGAGGAGGAAGTCAAGCGCGAAGTCGCCGTGCTTGAAGCATGTCTCGTGAACCGCGCTGCATGTCATCTCGGGCTTAAGAACTACCGATCTTGTACTTTGGACTGTGGCAGCGCCTTAAGGATTAATCCTAAGAATGTGAAGGCTTTGTATCGTAGTTCCAGGGCCTTGCTGAGTCTTGATCGCATCCCTGAGGCAGATGACGCGTGTGCACGTGGCCTGGCACTCGATCCTGAAAACCCGTCTTTGAAAGCTGTGGCGCAGGATATCATCAAGCGACATGCGCAGGTAGCGGCGAAGCAGAAGGCGGAGCTGGAGCGAGAGCAGAAGAAGAGGGTTGAGGAGGCTACGTTGAAAGCTGCGTTGAAGGCACGTGGTATCAAGACCAAGCAGACGGCGCAACCGCCGGAAATGGAAGATGCGAAGATTCAGCTTGTTCCAGATCCTGCGGATCCGACTTCTACGCTTGCGTTTCCGACGGTGTTGTTGTACCCGTTGGCACTGGAGAGTGATTTCATCAAGGCGTTTAATGAGACGGAGACTCTAGGCCATCATTTAGATTATGTTCTTCCTGTGCCCTGGGATAAGGTACTGTATACGCCAAAAGGTGTGGAGTGCTACATGGAGACGATCACGGGGGGACTGGTGAAGGTGGGGAGGAATGTCACGCTTTTAAAGATCTTGACTACTGCGAATGTGGAAGTTACGGATGAGGTTGTGAAGATGTTTGTGGTGCCAAAGAGCAAGGCGGAGCTCTGGGTGCTGGATTTCAAGAAAAAGAAGGCTGCTGAGAAGGCTCGCTGAGGACGCCGCATTCAGCCAGGAGGACCCGCAACGCGTGGGCACCTTGAGCCCGGACGACTTTCATATGGAGAAATATGACAAGTGAGCGATGTACGGTACTACTCGTTGCAAATTGGATCAACTGTTTCTATCAGCCAAGCAACAGAACGAAAGAGGAACCTTCAAACGCTATCTCCGCTCCACGAAAAGGGACATATTCTCAATCTGATACGTCAACAAACGAGCCGTTCATCCAAATAGAGTTATCGCTGCAGCAGGATTCTAGCCTGGGCTTATTTACGCTCCCGCTGCCACATGGTGATCATGGTCGGCCCTTCGATCGCGGGTCCGCGTTGCACGGATCGGCGAACTTGTGCTGCGGAGGTGGGCTTGACAGGAAACGGCGCTGCAGGAGGGGAGTCGCGCGTTGTGTCTGTTGTGCTACGTTGTGGGACTTCAGTCGCCTAGAATTTTAATCTGAACTCTGGATATCTCTTGGGTTAAGGTCCGAATGAAGACTTTGCTAGGGTAATGAGGATTGGGGAGAGATGGAGATGTTGAGAAATCATCGAGATTGATTACGACTAGATTACAATGCCATTGATATGGACTTGGTCTTTTGATCCATGCTGCTAACTCTTTCATCCGTATGTGATCCATGTGAAACCAAAACACCTCCCGATGCAAAGCAAATCAAACCATCGACAGAGCAATCTGAACATCTATCTCATGCCTTCCCTTCTCATGCCGAGACCCCAAACTCCAGCAATGCCACTGTCTTCCAACCCGCGTAAGAGAAAGAGAGGATTCACATGCTCATAGCCCTCCGCCTCTTGATTCTCGGTCCGTCATCTTCCTGCTCGTTGCGTGCCTCAGTGCCGCACTCGCCATCCTTGACACTGAGCTTCATCAGCAACCACGCAGCTTTCTTCTCTGCTGCACCACCACCACCACCTGCACTGATACTGGGAGAAATGTCCTCCATCTCCTTATCACTTCCCTTCTCGTACATACTCCCTTTCTCATCCGTAACACTCGCACTCTCCTCGCCATCATACTCATCATCAGCATCGACCTCCGTAGCTCGTCTCTTGCCCCGCCAGATCGCCATCGGCATATCAACTAGACCACTTGACCTTGGGATCGCGCTGAGGATAGGGTTCGGGCCCCCGCCACCGGTGCTTTTGAAAGGCGACGAGATATTGATTGATGAGTTTGCGGAGTGAGAAAGCATATTGTGCGTTTGCCAGCTCGCAGCTTGGCTGACGCTGTTTGTACTGCCGGGCGTGATGGGACTATGAAAGTAAGCTCCACCGTCGCCACTAGAGGTCTCGCTGCTATTTGTGTCCATGTCTGTTTCAATGGGTGTGCCGTAGGGGCTAACGCTGTCGCCGAAGGGGCGCTTGAGACGGAGGCGGCGACCAAGATGAGGTGGTGTGCTGCGCATAGAGAGCGGATCGGCGACGCGGTCTGAGCGGATGGATTGTGATGGGGAGTAGGATTCGCGGGTGGATTTTGGGGAGAAGGTACTGTATTGGAGGCGATAGGCTTCGGCTTCCGTGGTGGCATCGACGACAAGTTGAGGGTCGATAATCATACGGCCGTGTTCGGGTGCTTCGAGGGGAACGCATCGCGAAGGAAAGGTTGGACCGAAGATAGGGATGAGGGCTGGTGCAATGTGGGCGCAGAAAGTTGTGCAGACTGCGAGGGCGCAGGAGTACGGCATCCAGTAGCCTGCATGGCACGTCAGGACGTCGTCTAAAAGATAGATAGGTGGCGAATCTTACCTTGTGCTGCCAGTGCTCCTCCCGTGATACTGTGGGTGATCTCCTTAAGGCCAGGATTCAAGTTGAGCATTTTTGCTGGCGTCGTCTACTGAATGTCAGTCGAGCTTCTAGAAACAAGGAGTAAGGATCAAGGACCTTGGAGTATTTGCAGCACTTAAAGAAAGGGGTGATGCGAACGAGGCCAATATTGTAATCCCACATTACAATATAATCCTTGTCATCTCCAGGCACTTTGAAAGTGTACTGGAAGACTGCAATCGGCAAATCAGCAAGGGTCGGCGAACGTGACGGGTCAGATATCTTACCTTCAAAACTTTCTCGACCTGTCTTCTCGAGGAAGCTTTTCTTTTCGCTGTTATAAGGAATATGACGTGAGTACTCTTGGATCTTCCCAAGGGGATAGACCTGGAATTTCTCGACCTCGCGGATTGTCTCCCCGTCCAAACGCTCAAACGGCGGAAAATTAACCTCTCCCTTAATCTTACCCTTGGCAAAAACAGCGCCGTCCTTAGTCATCTTCTGCTTCTTGATTGAAGACTGAGTTAAGAACTGAGGACTACCATGGGTTGAAGACGACGTACAGAGCGACGACGAGGGACTTGATGGTAGTCGTGTGCCCCGGGGTTCTGGCTTGACTGGGCTGACGGGGTTGAGGAGAGATGCCACGGAAAGCATGGCGGTGAGAGTTTAGTGGTCTGGCTCTAATGCTGCAAGGTGTTGGACTTTGGATTTTCGATGACGAACAGAATCTTCGTCAGGGAAGCAGCCAAGGGATTGAATGCACTGATACAGCAGCTCGGAGGACCACTGTTGGTGCGTGCAAACAGAGCTTGAGAAATAATCGGTTCGTGGGTCTTTATGGGAGAATGGCAGATAACGAGCTTGAGAATCAGCGCTGCTTCGATACCAACTAGCGGTGCAGCTTCCTGCAGTCCAAGGCCTCCCAGTGGTGTCTCCAAGCGCTCTCAGCAAATTCGGTGTGGAAGTTCTCTTTGTTGGCAATGTCTAGGAACCGACCTGGGGTAGAAGGACGTCCGTTTGCACGTTTCCACCGCTCATTCGTGAATTCGAGGGCGAGAGCACACACCGCAGTTGCAGGGACTGGGGAAAACGTATTCTGAGTCCTGGGGTCTTTGGGCAACCTGGGAAGGGTGATTTTTCCTTATGAGTTGCCTTTGCGTCGGTGCTGATGCTTTGAAAGGACAAGTCCCGAGATGACGAAGTCACAATTCAAACGAGTTGTAGAATGCTTCTCTGAAGATTCTCCACTCCCGCATCTGCCACTATGGAGCCAGCAGGCATCCCGAGCAACATGCACACACCTTCCAGAGCAACGATCGAGGGAAATGTGTTTCACTAAGAGCCCAAAACAGCGGAATTGCCGAATGAAAAAGAGATAGCAACCGGAACATGACAGCAAAAGGTGTCTCGCCATGCTGAGAATGGCAGTTTGACACCAACTGATTCTGGGCCACTGCCCGATCGGGAGGAGAGCTTGTTTGAAGAGTGGAGAGGGAATTTGCTGGGCACACATGCTGGCCAGGAGTCTTGGGACGGGAAGCTGCAGTAGTCGCGGGTGGCAGACCATGATGGACAGCCACTTTTTGTAGACAGACAAAGAAATCAAGAAAATTAGCGCCAGAGATCAGAGACAGCTTGCTTGACTCGATGCACGTGGATAGCAATCCAGCATGTCAGAGGACTTCAGGAAAACCGGTTCTCCAGGGCCAAAAATATGGCATCAGTGTCTCTTAATCACAGAGAGTGTCTTGAGAAGATCTTGCAGCGGCTCAAAGATCTGAAGATCCCGGTCTAAGCTTGATGCCTCTAGCCGGTTGATCACATATTACTCCTCCTGCTCCTCAAAGGACTTCTAGGTCCCTTCGAGAAATGGATGGGAAAGTTCCCTGCCCGCAACTAACGCGGGGATGCAGCTGTCACTTGAGGATCATGGTAAATGCACGGGACCCATGCATGTAGGCGCATGCCGGGATATTTGGTTGATGACTCCAACCTGAGCATATTGGAGTTCTTCTCAGTGGGCAGTACAGAGACATCGACTCTGGGCTGGTCCTGGCATTGTCTGACCTTGTGCCGAGATATAGATGAAAAGGTTGTACGGCGAAAAGAACCTAGAAAACTGAGCAAATAGTAAATGGGCAACACAGAACAGATATTGAAGAAGTTATCGTTCAACTCGCCCTCAGCAAGTATCCTCATTACAGTGCAGCGGATCTAGTACTTCCCCTCGAGTCGTGGTCAGAAGAAGAGTCAGTGCGTGCACCCCAATTCAGCCCAACCTGCAGTCTCCCGGGTGCTCCATGCGGCGATTTCATGATTCTAGGCCAACCACGTTCTCGTCTATGCAAGTCGACAAACGAATCCAGGAGAAAGAGCAGATTTGCAATGCGATTGGTAGGTAAATTCCGGAAACACAGCGCATGGGCCAAATACAGGATGAAACCTCCTCAGAAGACTCGACCGCAACTTTGCTCAGGAGGCAGTCGGTGGAATGCTCTCACCCTGAGTTATCGTGAGCAAATTCGACAGACTTGTGTTCAACATGGCCCACTTTGGTCACCGATTAGGAGTAGACCAGGGACTCTGGTCAAGAGGTGAAAGGAAACTGGATTGGATACAGTGATCCGGGGCGCGCTTCCCTCTCACGAAGAAGAGCTTGATCTGCAGGACTTGCTGAAAGCAGCAATACCGTGTGACAGGTGCAGGAGGGAGTTTAAACTCCCGATGTCCCTCTGACAGCCGTTGAGGTTTCAGATCTCTCGAACGCGTGGAGTACAGAGATATTTTTGGGCTCTGTCTCCAGATTCGGGTGCTGTCCAAATGGTGAGAGGTACGGGAGATGCGGGTCGGACCAATGCAGGGCACATCGGAATGCTTGTGATGGTCCCTTCTTCTCCTCCACTCGCATCTTCTCTTCGTGCTGCACACGTTCAGCGAGAGTAGCACCCGCGAGAATGTAACAAGCTTGGTCCAGCTCGCTTGAGCCCTCGGCCTTCGGACGGAGGCTAGAGGTTGGAGGTTGGAGGTGAGTGCAGGAATCATGGTGTTGTTCCCCTTTCCCTGCAAATTTCCCGAAATCGGATTTTGTGCCTGGGTGCCTCATAAGGCCGCAAGTCACGTTTGAGATTTAGTAGCGGACGTAGCAACGCGACTACGAGACGACCCTGGTAAACAAACAACCTCCTCTCGAGGACTCCACGGTTGCACAGTCCTTGACCACAACAAACCTTCAACCAACTCAACATTCACTGTCACTTCCTACCATTGTCGTTCTTTCATGAGCGCTTGACCATCGACGCCGTTTTGGTGACACCGCCTGGTTGCGTTTCATTTCCACTCCAATCCCCTTCACCCTCGAACGCGTCGCACGCTCAACACCATGGATCTCTCGATGGATGACGCCTCCGTCTTCGACGACTTTGATGATTCCGACAATTTTGAGCCAGTTCCTATCGTGAGTCTCACCGTTTCATACTTGAATCGCGCCGTGCGCAATTGCTGCCTCAATTGCAACAGAGACTGACGGCTCTACCATAGAAGGCGAAAGCCAAGCCAGCAACCAAGAAGGCTGCCCCCGCGGCCAAAGCGCCAAAGCCTACTGCGAAGAAGTTAGTTCAGACTACCTTGAAGACAGCCAAGCCCGCCACGAAGAAGCGTCCGAAGCCTGAGAGCGATGAAGATGAACCATCCGACATTGATTCCGTGCAAGATGCCTCCCTGCTTTCGAACACCCCACCGAGTTCCAAGAAGCAAAAGAAGGCTCCTGCGAAGAAGAGTGGAGGAAAGCCTCTGCAGGATATTGCCAATGAGAGCATGAATATGGATGGTGGGGTAGAAATGAAGCCCATGAAAAAGAAGGATGCCACGGACCAGTATCAGAAGCTCACCCAGCTCGAGCACATCATTAAACGTCCCGACACATATATTGGTTCAGTCGAGCGTGCAACAGAAGTCATGTGGGTGTTCAATTCGGAGACGTCACAGATGGAACTGCGAAAGGTGTCCTTCGTTCCTGGTCTCTACAAGATCTTTGATGAAATTCTTGTCAATGCCGCCGACAACAAGCAGCGTGATCCGACTATGAAAGTAATCAAGGTTGTTGTAGACCGCGAGAATGGAGAAATTAGTGTTGAAAACGACGGAGCTGGCATCCCAATTGAGATCCACAAGGTATGCCTACCCCAAATCTGGAAGGAAAGCGGTGCTAAAATACCTTGCAGAAAGAGAAGATATACATTCCTGAGATGATCTTTGGTCACCTCTTAACTGGATCTAACTACGATGATGACGAGGCAAAGACTACCGGTGGTCGAAATGGTTATGGTGCCAAACTTTGTAACGTCTTTAGTACCAAGTTCACATTGGAGACACAAGATTCCAATACCGGCAAGCGATACAAACAAACATGGACAGATAACATGAGCAAGATGGGAAATGCCAAAATTACATCCAGCAAATCATCTGATTTCACACGAGTCACTTTCACTCCAGATTATAAGCGATTCTCAATGGACGGCATTGATGACGATTTCGAAGCCCTTGTCAAGCGCCGAGTGTACGACATGGCAGGAACAGTCAAGGGCGTCAAGGTGTTCCTCAATGGCGTTCCAATCAAGTTGGACTTTAAGAAGTATATCGAGATGTACGCAAAGGCCATCAGCAAGGAGCGCGGGGTTGAGGAAGGTGGAGAAGCAGCGGTTAACTCAGTCATTGTTGAAGATCCGAAGGCACACGGCATGAAGTGGGAAGTTGGTTTTGCAGTCTCTGATGGGTCCTTCCAGCAGGTGTCCTTTGTCAACTCCATTGCGACAACTTCTGGTGGAACACACGTCAATTATATTTCCGATCAAATTTGCGAGAGGCTTTTGGACGTTGTCAAGAAGAAGAACAGCAAGGGCGCTGCTCTGAAAACCAGCCAAATTAAGAACCACATCTTCCTTTTCGTCAACTGCTTGATCGTCAACCCGGCCTTCACTTCCCAGACGAAAGAGCAATTGACCACCAAGCCAAAGGCATTTGGCAGCAAATGTATTCTGACAGAACCTTTCTTGAAGAAGATTGGCCTGACTGATGCGGTCCAAAACATCTTGAATTTTCAACAAGCTAAGGCGGACCAGCAATTAGCGAAGAGTGATGGAAACAAGCGATCACGAATGAATAACCCCAAACTTGTCGATGCAAATCTTGCTGGTACGAGGCGTGGCCACGAGTGCACTTTGATCCTCACCGAGGGTGACTCTGCCAAGGGTCTTGCTGTCGCAGGCAGAGCCATTTTGGATCCTGATCGCATCGGTGTCTTTCCTCTTCGAGGTAAATTGCTCAATGTTCGAGATGCAAGCGTCGACCAGATCTCAAAAAACGCTGAGATCCAGAACATCAAACAATTTTTAGGCTTGAAGCATAAACAAGTCTACAAGGATACCAACGGGCTTCGGTACGGACATCTCATGATTATGGCCGATCAAGATCACGACGGCAGTCATATCAAGGGCCTTTTGATCAACTTTCTTCAAGTTCAATTTCCCAGCTTGCTCAAGCTGCCGGACTTCTTCCGAGAGTTCATTACTCCGATTGTCAAAGTCTGGAAGGGACCAAATCCGAAAAAGCCCATCAGCCCGAGATCCTTCTTCACTCTGCCCCAGTATGAGGAATGGAAGGAGCGACATTCCAATGACAAAGGCTGGAAGCACAAGTACTTCAAGGGTCTGGGTACCAGTTTGCCGGAAGATGCTCAGATATACTTCAGCAATTTAGATGAACATCTTCGAGAATTCGAGACCATGAAGCCGGAAGAAGAAGAGATGATTGATTTGGCTTTCTCAAAGAAGAAGGCTGATGCTCGTAAGCAATGGCTTGGCAATTTCCTTCCCGGAACTTATCTCGATCATTCCACCAAGACTCTGACCTACAACGATTTCGTCAACAAGGAATTAATCCTCTTCAGTATGGCCGACAATCTCCGTTCCATTCCTTCCGTCATTGATGGTTTCAAGCCTGGACAGCGGAAGGTTATGTATGCTTGTTTCAAGCGAAATCTCACCCGGGACATGAAGGTTGTCGAATTGGCAGGTTACGTCTCCGAGAACACTGCATATCACCATGGTGAAGCATCAATGCACATGACTATCATTGGTCTCGCCCAGAACTTTGTAGGCTCGAACAATGTCAATTGTCTTGAGCCCAGTGGATCGTTCGGTTCCAGACTTGCTGGTGGTACTGATGCTGCATCGCCTCGTTATATTTTTACTCGACTCTCGCCATTTGCTCGACGCGTGTTCTCCAATCTCGACGAGCCCATCTATGAGCACAACGTTGATGATGGGCGTGCCATTGAACCGACCATGTACTGTCCAGTTATTCCCATGGTTCTCGTCAATGGAGCCGATGGTATCGGCACCGGTTGGAGCACCACAATTCCAAATTACCACCCTGTCGATATCGTCAACAACTTGAAGCGTCGCATGGGCCGCTTGGACGACGATGGAGAAGAGAAGCCATTCACGACTATGATTCCGTGGTTCCGAGGCTGGAAAGGCACTCCAGAGGAAGCTGGTCCCAACCGATATGCTTTCAATGGTATCATTAATGAAGTTGGAGACAATGAAGTGGAAATCACCGAGTTGCCAATTCGCATGTGGACTGATGATTTCAAAGCCAAGCTCGAGGACATCATCAAGGCTGAGAAGGTCCCCTCATTCATCAAGGACTACAAGGAATACAACGACCACAAGAGTGTACACTTTGTGATCCAAATGGATGAAAAGCACATGAAGGCTGCACTTAGTGACGGTCTTGCCGAGAGATTTAAGCTCAACAAGACCGTTGCAACTTCTAACTTGGTTGCCTTCGACACCAGAGGCCAGATTCGGAAGTATGAGAAGGTCGAAGATATCTTGGAAGAGTACTACGTCTACCGTATGGCCATGTACACAAAGCGAAAGGTATGTCAAAATCAGAATTTTTAGTAGCAATTGCTGACTTCCCATAGGCGTATTGGTTGGCCAAGATCAACACCGAATATCGCAAACTCAAGAATCAGGCTCGTTTCGTTATGGAAATTATCGAAAACAAGCTCGTTGTTTCGAAGAAGAAGAAGCCAGTCCTCGTTGCAGAGCTGAGAAAGCGTGACTATGAAGCGTTCCCCAAGGTCACCGAGGCTCAGAAGGCTGGTGAGACTGATGATGTTGTCGACAACGAGGAGGAAGTGGCTGCCGACGAAGATTCCGGTGCACGAGACTTTGATTATCTTCTAGGAGTAAGTCACGCTTCATGCGGTAGATTTCAATAATTCGCTAACTTGTTACAGTTACCCATTTGGTCTCTTACCCAAGAGCGTGTTGACAAGCTGAAGAACCAAATGGTCAGCAAGAAGGAGGAGCACGATGCTTTAGAGAAGCTCAGTGAAAAGGATCTATGGTGCCAGGATCTTGATGCTTTTGTTGCAGAGTGGGAACTGCAACTCAAAGAGGAGGCAGACTACCAGAAGTCGATCCGCAATACCAATCGTCGGGCCTCTCGTAAGATCGGAGCAGGCAAGAACATCAAAGGCCGGGCGAAGCACGATGAAGAATACAACCCCAAACCTGCGAAGTCAGGCCCTGCTAAGGTCATTAAGGTCGAGCAGAAGCCACATCAACGATTCCTCAGCATGTTTGAGAACAAACCAAAGCCGAAAACTAAGTCCAATTCAATGGGCTCAGATGGTGCTGAGGATGATGATGAAATATCCGGAATGTCTGATGGCGATTTTGATATGTTGAGAGCCGACAAAGTAAAGCCTCCTGCTGCAGTCAAGGAAGGCTCCAGGGCTCCCAGTGAGCAACCCGCCAATGGCCGTGTCAAGCGTGCTGCTGCTGCGGCTCCTAAGAAGTGGCTCGATGACGAGGAGTCGGAGAGCGATGGTGGCGGAGAATTCGATGTCGGCGACATGGTCAAAGGTATCGGCGGAGCAGACCTTGTCGACACCAATGCGCAAAATGGTCGTCTCTCCCTTTTCGCCATGTCGCGCCCCGCTAGCAGCCATGGACGTGCAGCCAGCGAAGCCTTGCCAAAGTTAAAATCCAAGCCAAGCAAGATCTTCAACGAGAGTGACGATGATAATGTGGCAGACGAAACGAACTATGAAATGCTAGCCAAATCATCTCCTGTCAAGGCAGCTGCTCCGAAGGACACCCTTGATAGCTATATCTCCTCCGACGACGAACCACTGCCAGCAGTGAAAGTCACTAAGAAGGTGCCAGTGAAGCCTGCTGGTCCAGCTGCAAAGCCAAAGCAGGGCCGCCCTAAGAAGGCACCCGCTGCGAAGGCCGTTGAAGCCACCCAATCCAAGCCGATCACTCTTTCTCCTGCGGCAAAGGCCTATGCTGCCAAGCAAAACAAGATGAAGCTCCCCGCCAAGCGAAATGTCATCAGTGACGATGAAGACGATGACGATGTCGATATAGAGGAAGCTGATTCTCCGGCTCCCAAGCCAGCTGCTAAGCCCCGAGGCCGCCCTCCGCGTGCTGCTGCTGTCTCGAAGCCGAAGAAGCCCATCTATATCGACTCGGATGATGATGACGATGTGGAAGTTGACGACAATGATGAATCTGCCCTGGTTGACGAGGCCAGCGAGGATGACTTTGATGATATTGATTAGGGGGACATTGATTTTTGGGCGTGAATAAACAAATGGGTGGGGTGCCAGTGCGTGCTTTGCTATTCTGGGGTTTTCTGCATCATGAGTTATACGGTATCTGATTTCTCTTTTCCTTTACGGCATGACAAGGCGGTGTTTATATGCGGCGCAAGACTGGTGGTAGCTTGCAGCTAGAGTTGGCGAAAGTCGATTTCGGGTTCATGGCAACTGCTGGTAACTGCGAGGGGCAATGCATTGTATGAGTACGTATTGCTTTGGGAAGCCTTTAAATACAAAGATGAAAAAATGGATATGTATTTGATATGAATGTGAGCCTCCATTCACAACCCGCAAATCTTCCTTTGGCTCAGAGAGCATATGACTCTGTCCTGGTTGGGAACTTGTGGCGCACTACAAAGCTGTCTCGCTAGTTTTTCCAACCCCTCTCAGAAGTTAGAACTCAACACGAGATCAACAACTTCCCGAAACATCGCCACTGAGAGAGGGGGTTGTTTATTAATAGTAGGGAGATTAAGTTTTGGCGAATGGTGACACAAGGCATGAGGTAGGTGGGGTTGCATTGTTTAATATAGCGCGGATAAATGCCTATTCGTTGGTCTGTGAGCGATATGTGGATTCGCAACGGAGGCAACAGCCAGTCCAAACGGAGGGGAGGATTAGCTGGCTCCGGAAAGTCGACGAAAAATTGTTAATTTAGATAGTCTTTTTTCTGATATTATTATGATTCAGTTTTAGAGGAGGGCTTGTGGGGATTTGGGGAAATAGTGGTGAGGATCTGGAGATAAGAGGTTGCACTCATTCGCTAAGGCGAGGCGAAGCCAATTTCCCATGCGCGACGATCACACCCTGGTCCCGCGCCCTTGAACCACCGCGGAAACCGCAAACCATTGTTGGAAATCAAGCACTGAATCACGCCTCTCCTCCGCCTTCTACTGCTCAACAGCATGCAATGCGCATCTACGGGTACAAACTTACTGTAGAGCTGTATAAAAGGCTTCTGCATGAGGAGATAGATTACGCCCCCGTCACCCCCGGCAAAAAGGGGCAGAGGCGTGTTATGTTCGCGTGCTAGCCGCCCAATCAGCACCCCGGACGAGCTGCCGGCCCCTGAGCCAGGGAGATTATCCCCAGTCAGACGAGAGCGCCGCAAACCACCTCCACTTCCACCTCCACCTCCACCCTCCTTTGTCCGCACGACGACGCTCTCTTCGCCGTCGAAGCTCTCCGGTCCCCCCTTCGGTGGCTGCCGTTCTTTTGGCACGCAGGATTAGTTGTACATACTGTTTTTTGTTGTTTGTTGTGAGCTTCTGAAGGCAAGGAGCCAAGGGAAGGGTGAAACAGGCTCGTGCATGCACCGAGTTCGAGGTCGTCTGCTACGGCTCGAACGATTTGTGGGCCCATTCGCACCTCGAGGGACGGAACGACGAGCTTTAAGGTTTATGCGAGGGTGAGGTTGAAGAAGCTGGAATTGGAGGAATAATTTGAAAGGAGAAAGGAGGAAGGAAGGAGCATTCTTCCTATCCGCTCCCGCATTCCGAGCCCGAATCCGTCACCATGACCACGAATCCAGATCTGCAGCACGAGGTCGAGGCTGGCACCGAGGCAGAGGTTGAAGTCGAGAGGGAACAAGAATCGAAGGCGGAATCGGCACAGCAAGTCTTGCAGCACGATTCGATGGTCACGGTCCGGCTGTCCGAGCCCCCGCCGGCATTGACGGTCGACACGAGAGCGAATATCATACAGAGGGGCCGGAAGGATACTATTGGGGAAGAGCCGGGCATACAAGATGTTGTGCGAGAGGAGACGCTCGAGGAAGAGAGTCCCAGGATCACGATGATGGATCCGAATGGTGAGGAGTTGAGTCCCACCGGGAGCGAATCTGCGAGTGAGAGGAACCCAGAGTCGAGGAGGGGGAGTGATAGCTCGGAGGCGAGTGTTGAAGGTGGTGGTGTTAATTGGGAGGAACTGGAGAAGACAGAGGAGAAGGAGCCCCGGGATGAGAGTTCTGATGATGTAAGTCTCTCTTCACCTATCCTTTGAAGATATTGCTGACGTCTCAGTCTACGGCATTACTGCTTGCCAGACTCGAACAGGAAAATAATCTCCTAGCCACAAATCCAAAATCGGGAATTGCAAAGGTGCAGATTATTGAGAAGCAGAATAATCGGGGTCTGTCGAGACCGCCGTCGATACAGCATTTGAAGAGACTGGTCAATGGACCTACGCCCCCAGCGCTACGGTACTCCATGATCCCAGCGCCGCCCATGACGGATCTGGAGTTTTATGCTGCGCTTGTACAAGATTATACTAGGACTGCTCAATGTCTACCAACATTGCTGTCGAAGAAGATCCGCAGTGGTGTGCCACCACCTTTGCGAGGCGTGGTCTGGCAGAGCATGTCTGGAGCTAGGGACGCGCTGCTGGAAGATCAATTCGATAGATTGTGCGGAGAATCGAGTCCATACGAAGGCATCATTGGGAAGGATCTTGGAAGAAGCTTCCCTGGTGTCGAAATGTTCCGTGATCCGGAGGGGGATGGACAGCGTATGCTGGGAAGAGTGCTGAAATGCTTCAGCTTGTACGATCATAAGATTGGCTATTGTCAGGGATTGGGCTTTCTTGTTGGCCCACTGCTTATGCATATGGGTGACAAGCAAGCCTTCTGTGTTCTTGTCCGGTAGGATACACTTGCGTAGATTGGATGGAAACTGCTAACACTTTACAGATTAATGGAGCACTACGATTTACGGAATTGCTTCCTGCCAGACCTTTCTGGTCTTCATGTACGAATATATCAGTTCCGCGAACTGCTCAAGCTACATCAACCGACACTCTCAGCCCATCTTGACGCCCTACAGATAGAGCCTGCATACGTTTCACAATGGTTCTTGTCGTTCTTCGCGGTAACATGTCCACTGCCGATGCTCTTCCGGATATACGATGTCATATTTGCGGAAGGAGCTTCGGAAACCATAATGAGAGTGGCTCTGTCATTGATGCGGAAGAACGAGGAGAAAATCATGGCTTGTACGGAGTTCGAGGATGTCATGCAATTGCTTCTGTCAAGAGGCCTGTGGGATGTCTACCATTACAACGCAGATGAGTTCGTCAACGATTTTGTCAGTCTGACTGGAGTGGTCTCGCACGAGAGTCTACAGGCACTGGCTGTCAGCTACAACGAGGCAAAGGTTGCGGATTCTGTCACTCCATCAGAGAACATTGGATCTGCGGCTACGAGATTTCTGGGTCGGTTATGGGCTGGATCAAATTCCTCAACGAAGTCAATGAATTTGAGCGTGAGCCCAGGTCTTACAGCACCATCACGCCCTGTCAGCTTTCTACGAAGGTCTCCCTCGAAAAATAGCATTGCTTCAACACTCAACTCGATGGAAGGTGGTGGGACAGATAGCATGTTGAGCTCTTCCACGGATGCAACTAGCATGTCTCGAGACTCTTCAAACGCTGACGGATCTTCGGTCCGCACGCCGTCAGTGAGCTTCAACAACGCCATTGTTGTGCCGTCAAAGACGAACAAGGACAAGAATCTTCATAGCCAGATCGAGGATCTGTTGACAGCCCTCAGTGAAATGCAGCGGGATCATGCTATTCTTGCTACACAGCTGCAACGGGAACGCGAAGAGCGAGAAGAGGATAGAACTGCTGTGCGATCATTACTTGATGGGTTGAGGAGAAAGACGAGCTCGGAGACTGTGAAGAGTTCTGGTAGTGATGGCACTGTGAAACCTGTCGACAGCGAAGCTGATGCGGGACTTGTCGAGGAAGAGCCAGAGGCGGAACCAGCCTCCCCTGAAGAGGTCGCTCTGGTTCCCGGTGCTCCAATCACCGCAGATGAGCTTTCCCAGCTGCTGGATGTTGTTGAAGATCGGTTTTCGGCACCCTCACCCGACCGACGTTCATCGATGCTGCAATCGAAATCACAACTTCGAGAAGAACTTGCACGTTCGAAAGAACAACTCATCATCGAGGTCTCAAAATCACAAGATTTCAGCAGACAACTATCGGAACAACAACAAGAGATGCAGAACCTCAGAGACCAAGTCAAGGAAGGGCATCTGCACATCAGGAACGCCCACGCCGAGAAGCAGCGCCTGGAGAAGCAGATTTACGACTTACGGCAAAAAGGCAGCAGAGCAACGACCCCAGACGGCAGCCGAGACGCAGAATCGGAATGGCCGACCCGCACATCCGCCCCTTCTGGCCTCCGCGAGCTCAAGCTTGGCCGCGCGAACTCGAAGGAGAGAGCGAAGGGGTCTATGTTCGGCAAACGCACCTCAAGTCTCGCAGCCGTTAACGGTACTTCCAAAGACAAAGAGAACGAAAATCCAAGTCCGTCTGGAAGCCAACCTTCCTCTCAATCCTCCTCCGCTATCCCATCGCCGACGAAACAAGGTCAAGACGCGGATACGGATACATTGGTCTTGGAACTAGTGCAATCCAAGACCGCGGAAGCGGTCGCGAGGCAGGAGGCTGAAGAGGCGAAGGCGAAGCTCGAGAGTTTGCGGAAGCTGCTCGGCATGGGAAATGAGAATTCAAACGGTGGAGGGGGCGGACATAGGGCGACTCCCAGCCAGGCGAGCTTGAGTCTGGGAGTAGGCGGTTATTTAAGTAAGGGGACGAGTAAAGCGGATGTACCGACGCCGGTTAGTGCTACTGCGGGCTTTTGGGGTGGCTGGGGAAAGAGAGTTACCACGGAGAAACTGACTACTGGACTTGGAGGTTGATTTTTTGGAGATGTGGGAATAGGCTTTAGGGGGTGCTGAGGGAGATTCAACAGGGAGAGCGATGTTTATTCAGGGAGAGAGGAAGTTGAGAGATTTTGAGAGCGAGAAGATAAATACCCGGAAGATTGAGATAGGTCATAGGAATATATTAAGGCTTTACATACGTAATGGACTTGGCTCAGCTTGGAAGTGAGAGATTGAAGGGGGCATGGGTGAGAGAAGAGGAGAAGTTTCTCTTGAGCATTTAATGTCTGAGATTTTGGTTTAGTGTTTTTGTTGTGCTTTGGATATTGAAAGCTAGCGCTTTGTTTACTCGATCCAAATCGCATATTACTTAGCAAAGCACTCAATTGGAGACTTAATCTAAGTATTTTGCGGTAAGTGAGCTTTTTCTTTCCTTTTCCAAACTATTTGTTAGCTTGCTTGCTTGTTTGTCAAGGTAGTGTCGGATCGAGATCACTTTGTTTGTTTCCTTGCACTAGGAGAGTCAGACGGGCAAGTGCTTCTTCCCCCTAGCGCAGATTCAACTCCAGGGTAAATGCCCATGGAGAGCGAGCGTGGGTTATAATTATAGATGAGCTCGAATTGTCGAGTGGGACGGTAGCGCTGGTTGACTATTAAGAGGCTTAATACACTCCAAAAGCAGAACAATGTGGTCCAGTAGAGTATTGAAATCACATCCATGTTCTCGCAATTATTATCGAATACATTGAGGCTATATTACCTCCGCATATTTGAATGAGGAACTGGGTTTAACCTAGAATCCGGCCCAATCAACAGGGGTTGCCTATGGTCAATCCTTGGTATCTACTGTTAGAACTAGACGGAACATACCCGTCGGACTGTTTTCGATTATCCCTGCCGATAAAGAGAGCTGGATTTGGGACTCATCGACAAATGGGCTATTCTCAGTAGCTGTAAACGAGTTCCTCCGCCCTCCATGCCATATAGGATTAAATGATAATGTCTTCGGTAATATACGACCGCTTGAACCAACTCGGAGGAGCTCTCGAATTTGGTTGAGACCGTACGGAAATCCATGACGACATTCCTCGGAGTCAAGTTGTGAAAAAAGCATTTGATTCGTTTTGCCATAAATAGCAGCCCACGGTTTTAGTGCTTTCCATTCTAGAATATCCCCACTTGTTCGAGTCTGGTCGGGTGTTTCAAGGCCAAATACCACAACATAAGTTGAAGAATGTCTAACCTGTGATAGTAGGTGACCTAGCCGGCTAGTGAAACCCCCTCTCTTTTTCGGAATAGTCTCAGTATCCGAAACATTTTCCTCTTGAGACGACTTGTAGATTGAGGGTATTGGCGAAGATGCGCGAGAATTATTTTGTGGCTGTTTTAGTCTGGGATCGTCTTGAGAACCAGTGATGTCGATCTTGAGGAGGCCAGTAAAGTTCTCATAACCATCTGTCAAGAAACTATTGGTATGTGGATCCCACAGGTGACGTGGCCACTTAGTGATAGTACACGAAAAAGAGGATTTATTATCAAATTCAAACACAAAACGATGCGCAAGTCTAGTTTTGATTAACTGAGACTCTGTGAAGCTGATATTCTTAGGGATGTCGACGTGAACTGGATTCCAGAGCTGAAGATCTGAGCGCGAAACAATGACAAGCCGATCGGATCCATGTCGCACATACCCATGTGCTGTTCTGATAATACGAATGGCGATAATTCCATCCGCCCCTTCAGCTTGTTGTATACTGCTATCAACACACTGTAGGTTCAAAAGGAAATCTCCTTCACTCTTACTTAAGGCAGCTGTGATGTGGAAGCCTTTATTGGTCATCGAAAATTCAGTTCTTTGGACGGCAAGGTCCTTGATCCGTTGAACGCTTCCACATCTTTTAAAGTCGATTGGTGATCTTGCAAACACCCCCCGATACTCTTGGTCATTTCTATTGGATGTCCATGCAAACAGCGACAGGTCGTTATTATCTTGCGCAATAGCCTCCTGCAGTCGAGTGAAAGAATTCAGTCCCTCGCCATATATCAAAGGAAGATGGACATCAAAGATCCCGAATAGGCAGTACGCACGATCCTCCAGTCTTGATGTGGCTCGCATGGCCGCCCAGGACATCCTCCTTGCAACTGAAACAGTGGAGAGTGCGTTACTATTTCTCAAGACTTCACGGTCGATACCCGTGATCTCAGATAGCCAAAGTTGTAATGACACTTTGTTCCCTCGGCTATTCCAGCCCTGATCGTAAAACTCGATATTGTTGGGTGCGATAAGCTCTTGCAATGTCCATCCCCGACCGAACCACCTGCATCGGGGGAAGTAGTCGTTCATTGTCGAACTGTCATCCAAAGCGGGGAGATCACATAGAAAGACGAAGCAAACAGCCGAATTCTTATACCATCGGAACATCGAATTAATAGCTTCAGTAAGTTCGGCGCTGCTGCTCTTATCAATACAACAAGTGTCCACCCAGGCGTAGTTGATGCCACGTTCATGAGCGAGTTCACAGGTTCGCTTGATCTTCGAAAATCCCGGCTTTACCCTGGCCTGTTCGAGATCCGCAATCTCCTGAAATGTAACCTCCCCACGTTGCCATGTATGGGATAGGACTGCATAAGTACAACCATCGAGGTTTTCGACGGGCTCGAGAGCGAGCGAGGCCGTATTGAGCAGCCACATGGCGGCGGCAAGGTCTTCGCTTTCAGCAAGAGGGATGGGTTTCGAAACCCAATTGAGAAGGTTCGGAAGTCGACCTGTCGATAACTTGAAGAGGTCTGGACGGAAGAGGAATGGCCGGTTGATGTTGGATATAACTAACACGATTACAAAAGGTCTCAAACTATTCAAAGTACTGCATACTTACTGAAGACTTCAGTGACTGATATTGCTGCTCGTCATCCGCACGTCGTTGCTATAATTCTGCCCTCTCCTCAATTCTAGCTACAGTACACTCTAGTACTCCGTATACTGTAATAGTCGTGAAGATATTTGCTGGTGACTGTTTGACTGTTGCCTGCTGACCTTTCAGGCTGCAATTTTTTTACAAGGCGCTATCAGAGCGGCGATACGTTTCCCAAAAGCAGCGGGCTGCTGATAGACAAAAGCAGTTATCTCTTCGTCCGCGACATTACTAGCGTCTAAGCCACAGGTGTGGCTCCCTCCCAATAAAATAGGAAGGAAGGAAGGAAGGAAGGAAAGGAACGGAGGTCTCGGATTTCATTGCTTCCAAAGACAAGAAATTCTGGAGATGAATGTTGCATATGGTTCTAGTAGAGTGAATGAAACAGGCGAGGGACAACCTCCTCTGCTAGGAAACTTTCTGGCTCTTAAAATAATGAGTGAGGAATGGTGGCGATATGAATTTAGTTCATGGAGTGCCCACGAGACGTTCCGGTGGATTCCATAAGTCAGAAAATTGTGGAAACAAATATGTATTAAAAGAGAACTTGGAAAGCGAGCATAGATAACGGATACGTGACCCATGGACCACAAAAGGAGCGGAGTTACTATCTAATTCAATTTGAGATGTAATGGTATATTATCGAATCCTAAGATAGCTGTTTCTTTATACCGAAATAAAACCGAGTTATTTTCATTTTTGTCCTCTTCAAGAGCCAAATTTCCAGAGAAGGGAAGATTGCCGATCGAAACTGCTAAGTAAAAATTATAGAGGCATAATGTCTTCTCACTATTCACTATTCTTTTTGAAACATATTTTATTAAGTATGTGAACTTTTTTGAGCCTCGGAGATTACTATTAAAGGGGGCGGCGCTTTAATCCCACTACCGGAATGGTAACGTGATATCCTGAGTGCGGTGCGTCCTTCGTGGAAGGTTTTTGGATTTGGTATAACTTAAGGTACTGATTTACTAGGAGCAGCAGTATCTTTCTAAAAGAGACGTAGGCTATAAGCCTCGATTCCCTTATGCAACCACTGCGCTCCATGAATAAAACTGCACTTCTAGCTAACGAATAGGCTAGTTTCAAATTCTCGCATAGAAGAGTCTTTTTGAGCAATCCTGTGCCATCTTGAACATATCTACTTAAGGCCTTTATACAGTCTGACTAAATAGTTCCCCATATCGGTCTTCCGCCCGTCGAATTTTTTTGATATTGTCTTGAAACCACGGGTCATTCGGCGTCATAGCACCTTTACCAATCATCTCCTTGGCCTCCAGGTAGATTCTTTTGTCATCTTCAAACTCTATCATCCTTCTTTCCAGACTCCCATATATCGCCTCTTGCTGAACAATGATATCAAGAAACTGCTGTCGATATGCTTCTGCCTCTGATATACGGCCTGAACGCCCAATGGCTAGCATTTGGTTGTAACGCAAAAGTGGGATGACGTCGTGCATGCCGTGAATTTCGCAAAGCTCAAGCGCTTGAATATGGTATTGCTCGGCTTCATCATATTGTCCTCTCCGCTGTCTGTATACTCCAATATTATTGAGTGGTTCTATTTGGGACGATGGGCTGTTTGTGGCATTATCTAGGCGGCTAGTGAACCTCCAAGCTTCTAGAAGCTCCTTAAATTCGAGTGAATTTCTGGAGTTGACGCCGTGGTGGCTGTCGAGGTACTCTGAATACTCGCCTGCTTTGTGATACACTCCCACCATGGACGTGTCAAATTTGCCCTCTATCTTGATCTTTGTCGCGATGGCGCGTGTTATTGTTTCCCAAAGAATATGCTCCATGTTGCACATCTGATCGAGCTGCAAAAGGATGCCGCATATGTTATTTGTGGCAATCCATGTATCAACCTCGCCAACGCCGAGATAGTCTTGAGACTCCCTGAAGACCCGATTGTAAATCTGCAAGACCTCTTCCTTGCGTTGGTCGAAATTACTACCAGAGCGGATAATTAATGCTCGCAAGTTAAGCATTATAAGATGCAGGCGCTTGCCCACCACGAGAATGCCCTCCTTGGTCTCACAAAATTCTAATAGTTCATTGTTGATTTCTGTGGCTTCTTCAACCTGACCTCTTTTCAGTAGTGTATGGGCAAGATTATGTCGAGCTACAATGCCATGACTAGACCACGGGTCGATGTGCTCGCTCTGGAGTTGACCACGGTGAAGGACCTCCAACTCATCAAATCGTTTGCCTCGCATTCCACGAAGAGTGACCGAAAATGACGACGTAATCTCGATGCGTTGTTTCTCAAGCGAATTTGCCAGTTGTTCCACTATGGCGGGTGCTTCTAGCAACTTAAGAAGGATGGTAGCCTCCTCTTCCGCATCAGGATATCGGGCAGCCCCATTCAGACGTTCGAGGTTATTCTTACGGAAGTAGAAAACCATTGTCCCTTCGGGATCCCATAGCTCACTGGCCATTTTTACAGACTCCACAGCAACCTCTGCACCAGCCTCTAGCATGCTCGACTGTCCGTAAAAACAACTCAGCCGGAACATTAACAGCGCAAGGGATTGGCTTGAGCACTTGGTTTCTTGTGCTATCTCAACATGGCGAGCGACGTGTGGAAATAAGAATGTTGCTAGTGACCATTGCTCAGTTCCTATTGCAAGCTTATATGGGAAGATATTGGACATCAACAGAATAGTCGGTTCCACATATCGTTTGCGCTCGTCCGTGTCCACTTCTTTCAGTAAAAGCTCGTGGAGGAGAGGATGTATACTGTATGTAGTCATCCCACTCATCTCGTCATCAACTTGCTCAATCAAAGATAGACTGAGCGGTCTCTTCGCTGCTCTGAGAAAATCAGCAGCATCTGAAGCCTTGAACTCCGGTAATGCTCTCAAGAACAACTGCGGCACGTCCTTCCAATGATAGCACGCTAGATACCTTAAGAATACTAGCGACAGCGGTGCCTGCTCTTTCAACACGTCCAGAGAGATCGCCCACGTCACATGGACGGACTGCGTCCCGTTCCTCGGGTCACGGTTCGCGAAATCAAACGCTGGTCTTCGCATTAGCTGGATTCGCCGTTTCTTTTCCTGGAATAGACGAACGTATTCTGCAAAAGACAGTTGTTGGCCGAGGATATTGGCCGCGGCTTGCGCGATCGCGAGCGGTAAGTAGCCGAGCTCATCGACGAGCTCTTTTGCCATGAAGACATTGGCGAGGTTCTGTTGGACGAGGTGCTGCGGGACGGACTTCAGAAGGAGGGATTCGGCTTCTTGTGCGCTCATTAGGTCGACGCACAAGCCGTTGCTGGCGGCGGCGACGACGGAGCCTTGAAAGCGGCGATCGCGAGTTGTAATGAGGATGCGGCCACGGCGTGGGATGTATTGGCTGATGCTGATGCTGTTGTCTTGATTGCCTGTCCCCATGAATTGATCCAGATGGTCGGCATTGTCGAGAATGAGGAGCCATTCTCCCGATGTCTCTTCAAGTCTGTTCCCAATCTGCTTTAGGAGGGATGGGGAATCGCTGCTTTGAAGCGGTTGGCTGTTCGTGACATCGAGCATGCCGAGAATTTGAGAATAGTCAGCGATGAAGTTGGCGAGACTGTCAGCTCTGACCCAGTACACTGATAGGCGCTGCGTCATGGATTGCGCAAACTCCAAGGCAATCTGGGTTTTGCTGTTGAAAGTTAGTACTAGATGGAATGCTCAATCATCGGATACCCACCCAACGCCTGCGAGACCCCAAAGCGCAAATATTTGTTGGTGTTTCATATTAGGTGTGAAGAACTTTCTGAGCCTGTCGGAATACGCTGGCCTGCTGACAAAATGCGTGCAGGGCTGAAAGGGAACGATCGAATTTCTAGTTTTGATACTCATTTGAACTGCATACCTTCAGCAGATGACGTTAGCGGTCCAAAATCCACGTGTACTAACGGTTCTCATCTGGAAACAGCAATGTCTTTGCACACTGCTGGATGGTGTCCCCAATGCCCACGTGGCTGAGATATTCGGTCGTTAGAGCTCTCATACGATCCGTAGCCTTCCACTCGTCCAGCTGCAAGTCTTCCATGCCTTGAGGAATATTGAAGCGGAAGTATCGATGTGTGCGCATTAGATTTTTTCCAACCGCTGAAGCCGCAAACACTTTTGCAGTGTCCTCTGCGTCCGTCATAATCTTAATCGAACCCTTTAGGAAGCTCGCCAGGTTCGACGACAATGAATTTGTTCTTGCTATTCCGGTACCCAAACTCAAAACGCAGCCGATCTGCTTTCCTTCCCAGTTCGGCTCACAGGAGATCTCGGCCAGCGCTTCGTTGATGGGATTATTGCGACGTAGACCACCATCGCACCAAATCTCTCCGGTGGCTTTGAACTTACGCTGCGGAAGAACATTGGAGCTGCTGCTGTGGCGCTGGCCGCTTCCCATATTTGACAGGTGTAGTTCTCAGAAGTTGGATGATGTGACTCGTAATTTCTGAAAACATCCGCTGTGCTGGTAGCCATACGAGTGGCGCAAAGTATGCTACAGGAAATTTAGAACCGCGGAGATAAATTCGAAATTCAAGCAAGACAGACTCACACTTTACAGATTGGAGTATTGGATTCCACAAAGAGTTCATCCAAAGCGATGCCTTTCTCTTTGAGCACCTTCTTCACTTGAGCTTGAAGCGCTTCGATGTCGTAAAATGGCAAGCTTGTCATCCCCCTGATGATACGGCCGAATTGCCCTCCTATCAGTCGTTTCCCAAAGACCTCTTTTCCGAGGTTCTCATAAACCGTAATGCATTCATCGACAGACATATGCAGACGTCCAAGCATTACTGCTATGAGCCCCCCAGTGGACGTGCCCGCAATTAAATCAAACATGTCGCATGGTCGCGGAGGTTCTTGTAATCCACCTTCAGCGGCTATGGTCCTGAATATTCGTCGTAGGATTAGTAGTGAGGTGTAGCCTTTGATACCACCTCCGTCTAGGCAGAGCACTCGAAGACTCGTTGGTGCCTCCATGTCGAAAGCCACATCTTCCAGGTTTTTTCGCATGAACGCGATCGTTTATTTGTTCGATACCATGATGGTTAATCCTAGGACGCTACATCACAACAATATACAGGAACAGGAAATCTCGAAGGCGGTCGCTCCTTATCCTTTGCTGCATTGCGGGCTGTGCTCCAGCGCGTAAATGTGGCGTTACAGTATTGCTTTTTCCACCAATATTATGGGGCTGTGTCGGCGCGGGACGACCAAAACACGCCAGTCACACTCGATTGTGACTGAGCAGAGCCTCATGAATTACGAATTCTTTAATGGTTATCCTGTCGCTGGAGGTCAAAAAAAAGGTTAACAAGACTAAAGCTTGATCCTGAGCAATTCAAATATGTACCAGGGACACAAGCCGGCCGCTGCGTGGCGGCTTCGCTTGGGAACCTTAGTCGACATGAATATGGGGGTTTACCCCACCTGTGGTTCCAAAGCAAGTCGCTAACCTCCATCTTAAATATGCAATAGCGCGTAATGCAATCACCAAATGCGCGGTAACTTGCTGAAAATAAACCCATTTAGTTTATTATTTCTCATAGAGTTGTGGTTACAACGTATCTACCCCATTAAATGTAGCGAGACCGCCCCAGACAGGGACTCAAAGCGAATCAAAGCTCGTGTTGTTGATTTTTTGGTCTGTACCAGCCTGGAACCGCCCTGGTTACGGCAAGCCGTTAGGCCCACTAGTCTCAACGCAAGTTGCAGTTTCGACTCTCGGTTTACAGTTTGCGTTTACTGCGCCGCACCCCACTAAAAACTATCACTTACTAAAATACTCCCTCCCTCCCCTTCTCCTTTACTCCCACCCTCTCCTCTTCTTTATAATAATAATATATAGAAATAAGACCTTTTATAATAAGAGTTAATATAAAAAGAAGGGTAAAATAATAAAAAGGGAAGGGGGCTAGGTAAGGGGAAGGAGAAGAGAGGGAGAGAGGAATAAGAGAGAAAGAGAGAAGAAGGAGAGAGAAGAAGAGAGAAATAAGAAGAGATATTTAGAAGAAAAGAGCTTAGAAGTAAGGAGGAGAGAGAAGATAAAATGGGAGAGATAAGGGAGTATATTAGTAAGTAATAAGTTTTAGTAGGGTACTAGAGCGCGCGGAGTGGGACGCGCGTAGAGTAGGACGCGCGTACACGGTCTTTAGTGCGCGCGAGCTTAAAGTTTAAAGTGAAAGTTGAAAGTCGAAAGTTAAAGTACTACGGCTAGGTGGGAATTGGCCCGTGCATAGCGGATAAGAAGGAAGCCTATAATTATAGGGATAATCGCTAGAAATATAGGCCTCTAAGCGCTAAATTATAGGTAAAATAGCCTATAAATTTAGCGCCTTAAAAATTTTAGTGGGGTGCGGCGTAGTAAACGCAAACTGTAAACCGAGAGTCGAAACTGCAACTTGCGTTGAGACTAGTGGGCCTAACGGCTTGCCGTACCTGGTCTTGCTACATTTAAAAGGGTAGAGACGTTGTAGACAGAGCCGACAGTGTCTAGAACTGGGCAGGGGCTCGCATGAAGAACCGCCGTGGCGCAGCGGCCGACCAACATCCAGCCGCACGTGTCTGCCTAATAGAAGTTCGTTGAAGTTTCACTAGCACAGCGAAACCTTTCATTTCTCCAAACTCAATTTCTTCTCTCCTCTCATTTCCAAACGAAATTCCAACTTAGGACGGTAGCCGAGTGTCGCTGTTTCTAAAGATGTCTCCTCAAAAGCCAGATGAATTGCTGACCCATCTGGAGAAGCTCAGTGCCGAGTATCGAATTGATTTTGCTGGAGATCTGAGTCAATCGATGTGGCCCGAATGCCACAGGAAAACGCTAGAGAAAGCTAAAAACCTTGAGGACAACAAGTACGACACATACGCTGTTGATCCCGACGTCTCTCAAAATGAGCCTTGGAAACTGGAAGTGAAATCTTTGGCAGCCATGCTGGTGGAAAAAGCAAATCGATGCAGACATCGCAACGAATCAACTTGGAGACACGCATGTGAGCCAATTATACTAGGCAGGCTGTCTGCGGAAGTTTGCTGGTGAGTCTTTTGCTACATGAGAGAGAGAAGTGGTGGCTGATGCCAGTCTAGTAAGAACTGTCGGAAGCGAATATGGCGGTCTGAGGTCGAAGCGTCTCGGGGAGATGACACTGCAGCCGCTGAGCATTTAGAGAATCGTCAAAAGTCTCGAGAGCCTTGTCGTTGCCCGCGAATGGCACGTTCGCAGGACGTGTAAGTCGCTCATTTACACCCAAAATTGTAGCTATGTTATAAGACGCTGATTATTTCCAAGTCTTGAAGCAGTTGGGCTTAATCAAATTTTTACTTACCGAATCGATGAAGAAGTTCATCACAGCCTGAATATTGCCAACAAGCTCAAAAAGGGAGAGAGACCGGACCGGGTGTACGGGCTACGCCAAACGAGAAACATTGAGAATCTCCTCCATGACGTTGTCAAACGTCAGTTTGAGAACGATGAAGGGGCCATCGAAAGACAGGTCCACGAGGTACTGGGAATTGAACAACCACTGACACAAACCGGCGACCACCTTCTCTTCCCATTCCTTGTCCTCGAAGCCAAGTCTGGTTCTTCAAGCTGTGACTGGCACTCCATCCAGATGCAGACCGCATTCTCAATCAGAACCCTTCTTGAAACGCAAAACCGCCTCCGAACTCTTACCGGCAGACAATCGAAATGGCAATCTGGTCCACTAGTTTGGTTTTTCGCGAATAGAGGAGAAGACTGGCGTGTCTACGCCGCATATATGCAGCCCGCTCACGCGAAGCCACATACAATAGGGACTATCGATTATGTAAGTGCACATCTACTATACGCTGAGATATGGATGCTTACAGAAAGCAGCGTGTGGTTGACATATGGCGTGGCTCCATAATTTCTCGAAATGGAGCCTTGCAGTTGTTATTACTTGTCGATTACATCTTCGACTGGGCACGGGATGTGTACCGAGACGACATCATAAAGGAATTAAGGGTTCTTGCAACTGGTGATAATGATGCTGCTAGTGTTGTCTACGCGGATTCCGATATCTATTCGACCCGTCAGATGGATATTCTAGATCTTCCCGACGAGGCGAACAGAGATGAGGCAGAATTTAAAGCATACAAGTCAGCTCAAGAGGCGTTTATGACAATCGATTCACCTGCCGGTGCAGTTCGACATGCGACGTTAATCGAATCGAAATATTGCTGTGTCTTGATTACCAGGGATAATGTTAAGACTCTTCTCCAATCTATACAGCAAACGAAGCTCCAGCGCCTCTGTCGACTCGTTTTAACCCATATGAGGGACTCAATTCTGCTTCCACAGGAGGCTTTGGACAAAATGGAAGAACAATGGACAGGAAATTCTCGGTTAGCAACCTCTCATCAACATACAGAGACGCAACTTTACACCGTCATATCTTATACTACGTATATATCACCGCAATGGCATTTGATTCGCGAATTATTTACTATAGCCATTGCCGAGGATGCGTGGCCAGACATTATTATTGCCTCTGGGTTGAAAGAAGGAAGAGGAAACGCCAAGATACCGATAGCATATCGGAGAGTGGATGTAGCCACGCTCTGGAATGCGACAAAACGACTTCAGGCCGGATCGCCACAACAAGTTCTTTTTGCAGCCATCACGCGGAAGGCAGTAAGAGTTGGAGTTAATCTCACTGCTACCACTCCAGTTTTTAATGCCGACGACGGTTTTGTCCGGAACATCATTCATTTCATCTACAGTTCTTTCAAAAGGGGTAACCTAGAGCCACAAGAACCATTTATGAGGGTCTCCAACAGGTTCGACCAGCAGCACCACCTGGATTGCGACGTCGAACCGCTTTTTAGCGAGAGTCCGCAAGCTTCCCGGGAAGGCTGCATATTGGTAACAGCGACTTCCCATCCCTACGACCCCCTTTCAAACAAGTCGAAAGCTCAAATCTGCGCGTACTTGACTGCCGATGAACCCCGCTTACCTATACGACAAGTGCTATCCGACATTATCAGAAAAGCTTTTGAAACTTGCGATGTCTATCATACTACTCGAAATCATTGGAGCTCAACTATATCTCCATTGGTTCAGAACTCCGAGGAGTACAAGCGGGTATGGAATATCGAGGAGACATACGGTGTATACAGTCAAGGATTCAAGTTCATTGACTTTCTTGCCGAGCTAGGATCCGAGATGCCCAAAACTCAAGGATCCTCAAGAGACTTAAGTGAATCCGGATCTCAGCTATACAAACGAAACTTTTCGCCGTGGCGTGATCCCCGCTTACTATATATGGACCGCCGGGAACGTATGTTTGTATTGTACAAACTTTTCACACGAGAGATAGCCTTCTGGAGAGATGTTGGGAGAGATCGAAAAGTCCAAGGCTTATCTTGCTGTGAGTGTTGCGCAGCGATCGGTGACGATGCCATCTGTCGAGCTTGCACCAGTTTCCTCCATGACCCAAATCGCTACAAGTGGTTCAAAGACTCTTTGCGAGGCAAATCTCCATTCGCTATTAAAGCCCTCGATAAATCCGAGCTTGAGCAGAGACTAAAGCGATCACAAAACCACGATCTTTCCCTGAGGGAATATATCTGGAATGGTCCACATAGCGGACCGACCGACGATAATGATGATTGGGCATGGAATCTAGACTTTTATGCTCAACTCGAAGAGCCTTTCCAAGATATCTCTCAACTTAGGAACCAATGGATAGAGTTTAAGGTATACTGCAAAAATTCAAGCTATTTGGGGTCTTTCTCTATATCCAGGAAGCGCAAGCAAGAGGATGCTTCGGACGATGGCGAATTTGATCATTAGGGTGGACTAGCGTTGCGTTTTGAGTGGACAAGTGGATAGATTACGCAAGACTAGACTCCCTGCTGTTGATTCGCAGTGCCTAGGAAATCTTGAAATACTCTCAATGAAATACAAGGGCCTCTATTTACTGAAAGCAAGGATCTTTCTTTCATCCTTCAACCAGATACAACCGCTGCAAATTTGAACTCTACTCTGTCGATGGGTCTACCGTGATGTCAATGACACGCATTAAGCCACCCATGACATCAACAAATCCTCCGTTGTCCGAGTCGTGGAACTCTTTATTGAAGGTGATGGGTCCGCCCCGATGCTCATAGACGCCAGCGAACTTTGTCGAAGACTCGAAAACTCGCCGTATGCTTGCTCGAGAGCATATTCACCTTGCAGAAAGTCGAGCGAGGCACACCAGGGCCCAGCTAGTTTAGTTCTATCCCAAGGGGCATGAGAGCTAATCTCAAAGTTGATGGTAAGGAGCAAGTGTATTCGGCAACTTTCTGCCGTGGACCCAGGTGAAGGCAAGCATGCCAGATTAATGAGTCTAAGGTGGAGTTGAAGTGGATTTGATCTTGGAGAATCATGCTATTTACCTTCCAACACCTGGAGGGATATACTCCACGTGTTTTAGTACCTAAATGGAGTTTTCGGAAAATTAAACCGAGACTCCTTCATCCTATCTACCCTTTTCAATCAGTTGGTTCTGTCCGATGAAAATTCCCCGTGCAGTACAGCTGTATTAATTGAGATCACGTGATTACGTAACTATTAGCAACCCACGCTAGAATACACTAAGCTCTGGCAGCTGAAAACTCTATAAAATAGATTAGCTGCCTCCTCTCTATTTTACTCTTTGGAGTAAATGAATAAAATCTACCATCGGCCTATAATCGCAGTACAACTAATCAATTATCATTTCTGACTGCTTACGATTCTTTTTAAAACGCATTTTGTTGTGCACGTGCACTTTTTGAGCCTCGGAAATTGTTATTAATGGGGCGGCGCTTTATTCTACCGGCGGCGCAGCAAGATAATAATATTCCAGCGAGACGCGTCCTTCGTAGAACCTTCCTGGATTTGATATAATCTTCACAAATCGTCATTTCACAGCATTTCGTCATTCTGTGTCTCAAGAGAGTGGTGAACGGATGGTCATCAACCAACACAGCCGCTCTTCGATATGGTCGACAAGGAACGAGACCGTTCAACCACAATGGCGGGCGATTCGAAATCGATAAACACATCACTAATGAATGGTTCGGGAAACAATTCTCTGTTACAAGTCAATGAAGGTGGCCTAAAGCTCATTCTGGAGAAACGTGGGAGAGAAGGAGGTCTGAATAAAGTCGCATTTATTGTTCTACTTGTGTGGGGAACCGGGTTACTAATATACGCAACCTACGCCTTGAATCTACGAGGAAATTTTTTCTATTCAGATGCTTTGGAGATATATCAGCTAGCTGCTCAAATCGTAGGTAGAAATCTGTCATACTCTTGAATATTGCTAACGATTTGACTGCTAGATATCCACCTTCTCTACATTTCTGGCGGTCTTGTTGATGTTTCGAGTGATTAATCAGCCAACCGAGACTAAGGATACTTCGGAATACACGACCGATCTGAACAGTGGGGCCAGAAAGCGTTCGACTAAGTGCCGGCTTCGATCGCTGAAATTGGTTTTGGCCACAAACCTCGCCATCTCCATGGGAATACTTGGAAACTACGGCTTGCTCCATCTGCTCACAGCAAGAGAGCAAGACCACAGCTCCAGTGTTACCCTCGAATATAGGTATCTATCAGAAGTAGATATGGGAGCTCGCTCTGCACTTTGCTGTAAGGAGCTATTTGCAGAATATACCCGACTACTTCTGTCACAAGGAGAATATTTACATAACGCTGCTGATTTTTACGGAAACGTTAAAGTTCCTGATCTTGCCCGACTTACATCCTACACAGAAGACGATGAGGATTGGACCCTTATTCATGCAGATCCAGATACAATTTATTCTTCGTTGTTGGGAGTTCCAGTTTCGGGAATTCCGAGGACTGGGAATACTACTTTTACCATTGAAACTTCATACTATTATGTAACATGCGACAACGTCACCCAAGGTCGCCTTCAACCTTTTTGGATCATTGAAGCGGGACATGCCGTAATGTCGAGTCCGATATACAATGGTCCATTCAGCGAGACCAATACAACTTTCGGCCTTGATACCATTGGAGGTCTTTCAGTGACCACAGCTGGATTCCAGGTAACTAAACCGTCCATTTATGGTGTCTATTCCTAGCAATCCTATGAAGCTCGGTGTTTCATTAAGAGTATATATCAAATACTGACTGTGACCTTGATTGATAGAAAAAGATTTGGCCAGATCTCTGGAATGAACTCGATAGCAACACTTCCACCGACCCACCAAGTGCTTTACAAGTTGAGCCACAACCTCTTCTAATCCAGTCCACTTTATATGGCAATTCCATCCGCTACGTCCGTGAACACGAGGAATCTTCTCCATGGTGGCGAAACATGACTATCTCCGCATACTGTACACTACAAACACATTATGTCTCCGTCAACATAACCTGCACGCCTTTATCTTGCGCCGCAACTTCAATGCGTCCCTCACGCATGCCTCACCCTAACATCAACATGACAGATCTCGGGCACGTTAGAGCCTTCTACTTCTACGTACGCGACTTGATAATGGCAGGTCACGACGGCCATGTCCTCTATAATGGCGACCTTATTCCTGGCAACACTCTTACAGAATATTTTCTCCAAGATCCGTATTTCGGATCCAACAGGGATTTTTGGGGAAGTCTTCCTCCTTATCTTCATCGTGCTTTGCCTACACCTGAGGAGTTTGGGAGTAGGATTCAGATGGTTTTGAATGGGTTTAGGATGTTGCATATGGGCGGCACGACGATGAGAGATTGGCCGAACATTGAGAACTCAAAGTTTGCCGTGGGAGAGAATGTGGTTGGAGAGTCTGTGGTTGTAGTTAAGCTTTGGAACATGATGTTGGTTGTTCTTCTGGGCATGGGTTTGGTTGGATATGGGATTATAGAAGGGATGACATGGCTGCCAGTACGAAGCGGAAGAGTACAATTGAAATGAATGTTATCCTTCAACGCTAAGAGCCTATGTAATAGTAGTAGATACACTACGAAAGGAGTGCTTTGATACAATTTCAGATACTAGATCCCAATCAGAGTCCGAGGACGGATCAGAGCCATTGGAGGAGTTACAGGAATAACCACTCGATTGTTAAGGTTCCCCTCTGTCCGCGTATGAGTTCCAAACCGTCTTGACCGTTGCAGCATTGTTCTTTCGCGGCTCGACCTCCCCAGTTTTTACCCCTTGTAATACCCTCGGGGAGTAGCCGACGGTCATGACAGCATTGAATGAGAGCTTGCCATCATCGCCCATCGCGAACGTTAAGCCCTCGTGCTGGAATTCTGATGTGTACCATCGAGGCTGATAGCCTGTGTCGCAGTTTTTGACTCTCCACCTATAAGCCATTTTAGGTGAGCCTTGTGGTGCAGGCCCAACCCAATCATCGTCATTCAACACGCAAGCTTCATCGAACTCCTTGGCACTCCACTTACTTCCCCCTTCTTCTGGCATGCAAAAGCGCATGCAGCCTTCCATGCTCTCACCGAATTTGAAGATTGCCCAATATTGTCTCTGGATCTTTGTATGGCGTGGGTTATTGGCGAGGAAGATAGACATCGTGAGCTGGGTATTTTTGGGAACCCCAATGGAGCTCAGGAAGAATCGGTCCTCACGAAGGGGTGTGAGTGTCCATTTCCCTGTGATGTCCCACGCCCAATCAGGACGCGCTTGCACAACCGCGACCCCAGATGCAGGTGCCGGCACTGGCTTGGGCTTATGCTTGATTTGAATGATCGATCCAGGCTGATAAGGTGTGGGCGCTCCACCAGCTTCCCAACTCGGATTGAGCAATGCATCCCACTCTTTCACCAGGTCAAAGTCAGGGCCAGGTGGGTCTAGCTCAGCAGCGTGGGTGCCTTCAAACGTAAGATGCTTCCCATCAATTACCATAACGAATGCGATTTTGAAAACTTTGATGCTGCTGCCAGGCTCGAGTCGCCCTTGCTTGATGGTGAACTGTCCTTGGGCTCTAGTTTCGCCACCTTTCAAGGCATCACCATCGCGTGCTCGCCATCGGGACTGTGGAAAACTCCGAGTTAACAACAATTCCATACAATCTCATTACATCAGTTAAAAAAGGGCAGTCCTGAGAACCTTCCTCCTTGACCAATTCTGTTAGGGGAATATACGCACCAGCCAGCTCATGGATGTTGGACCAGGCCGGGTCTTCTCATCGAGGTTACAAGCATTCTCGAAGGCAGCCCCAGACAATGACTTATCCAATCGAGATGTAAGTGCCTGTTCAGGGCATAATCGCATGAGACCCTTGATATTACCGAATTCGAAGGTAGCAAAGAGCTGAGCAACAGGCTGGGTTATATGGAGTTCAAAGCAATAATCATCGGCATCAACAGGATCGAGGCGATTGGTACAATATAGCCAGTAGCGACCGGAAACAGACCAGGGTATTGTCTTAGCCTTGGAAGAAGCTGTAATGCTTCTCAGGCACTTAAGCGGCATGTTCGAGGTCTCCCGGGAACCTGAGATAGAGGTGAGTATATTTGGGTCATAAAAGCTGAGAATGGACGAACCATTGCTGAATGGATGGTATCTGATAACATTTGATGTTAGTACTTTTCCAAAAGGGCGAGACATAAAGCATAGATAAATCAATAGTAGAAGAACAAGCATACTCCGCCTTTCTCTTCCTGTTTTCAGGAAATATCCGCATTCTCTCATACCAGCACTCTCCCTGCTTCTCAAACTTTACTTTGAACTTGGCTTCCGGTCTGAGATCATACAAAGCCTGCCATTCTTCTTCGAGAGTATACGTCCTTTCCAAGTCTGACGAGTCCAAATCTGCAGTCTTGACTGCCTTCATATGAAACACCTCGTCATCGTAGAGTATGTCGAACAGAAGCTTCATATCTGGGAAGCCATTTGAAGAAGTGGTTTTTTGCGCTATAAGCTCGAATACATGTCCAAGTTCTCCGTCGATAATGCGCCTGAAAATATCAGCAATTTTTCTTCGAGCGTATCAAGTGGATTGGCTTCTTACTCGCCGCACTCTTTGCCCCTCCATCTCGAAGAGTATTCGCAGCAGCCCCGGGAAGGCCAGTCTTTTGATGGCAGATTACACGCTTCGTCGTACTCCGCAGCAGTTAAGCGGCGCGTCTCATCTTCATAATTAAGATGTCTGCGCGGTCGGATGATCCCCTCAAGCTTGTCGAACTTGAATGTGGCATACAAGTTGCGTTCCTCCCCACTGCAGTCATAGAACACCTTGACTTCAAAACCGGTGGTATCAACATGATGCCCAGAATCAGATCTGCAACTGAGAAGTGTATATTGCCCGGTGACCCTCCTCTCTTTCCATGGTCGAATAGGATGCTTTTCGCGGAAGGTTCGATATTCTCTGCCTGTAAATATGGTAGGGGTGGGGGTTCGTTTCGGGCTCGGAGTATTCTCGTAGGGGTCGCTGTCCTTGTCTAAGGTATCTCGAGTTCGTTTTAGCCTATTGCCAGAGGTCTCCTGCAGAGGCGTTCCAGGGGGCTCGATTGAGGGGAGGACATCGTTCTGCGATGATAGGGTGGCAGGTTTCGACTTCGCAGAAGCTTTTGAAGGGGCTTTCCCCTTGCCCTTGGCACCTTTGGGCCTGGCCATGGCTGTTAGGGAGTTCAGCGGTTGTTGGAATTGGTCTGCAGACGGGCTTGGAGATGGAAGACGCGACGCGTTTTGGCGAGTAAACAGACTGTCGGCTAAATCACGGCTTTGGTAGGCGAGCCCCTGAGCCCCTATTCTAAGGAAAAGGGAATGAGAGCTCCTACTTTCCCTGATCCTTGGTTTTTTGGGCCTGCGAACGCTTGGTGTATTTCAAGGTACAGAATTCCAAGTTAAGAAATTGTAAAAAATAAAACAAAGTAACTAAGACCATCGGCCAATATTAAGTCAAGGAGGATTCAAGGCTTCGCAGCAGAGGTGTTATGCATTTAAATTTTTTCTAAATTGACACGAAATCTTGATAATGCTGAATGAGAATGACCATAGCGGATTCTCTATCCCCACACATTCTGTGTTATAGGATCGAGACACAAGTATCCCCAAGTGTCCTTCCAAGCTCTGTCCTTGATGAATCCAGCTTTCGAGCGTTCCTCCTCAAAGTTTCATTCGTAGGTGACAGGCAGATTACCCGGAAGTGAGTTAAGCCCTACAGTCAATTTATTAACATCAGAAGATACCGATACAAACTGAGGGACTTACATCCGTCAACAGGCTCGACGACTTGCTGCTTGATCATGCATGCATTCGCCTGTGCTGCGGTCTGCGTCTTGAGAACGGTACAAGCATCACCCGTACACCTGGCATCCAAAGCTTTCTGCAGAGCATCGCCTTTCCATCCGAAGAGATAATCACCATGCCAGCCGTAGCCCAAGCTGGAGAAATGTTAGCGCTGACATTCCACGGTCGATCTTGAGGTCGAGATGAAAGAAACTTACGGGTCGCCCATGCTATACACGAACGGATTTGAGCCATCAGTCGGCCACAGGTTTGGGTCGTTGAACTCTCTGGTATCCCACATCACTTCGTACATGACTTGAGGTAGTCTGACAGGGTGAGTATCCGGGCAAGGGCCGGTGCTCTCGAAAGACCCGCTGCTTGGATATGCAACGTGGGACTTGTGGTCTGGACTATCGACACTCTTTCCATCCCAACATCTGTAAGAAGAATGTTAGACACTGTCAAAATGTTGGAATGCAAGAGATGGTAATGCTCACGTTGGGAATGTAATAGTGGCACGGATGCCACCTCCACACATCTCGCTGGGGAGTGAAGAAGTATCGTTTCCCGTGCATGGAGCACCTCCAAATGGATCTTGAGCGACATTGCTAAAGCAGCGGTGGCAAAGTTGCTTTTGCATTGTTGTTCCTGACCTTAACATGGGATCGCCAACAATCATTCGGAAGCCCTGACCTCAGGTCAATATTGGCCTCAACCTGAACAGGGTTACTCACGGGTTTGAAAGCAGTAACATTTGTCACCCCATCGTACGGTGGGATATAATAAACGGTTAAACCGCCATTCTTTCCTCTCAAACCCAAATTCGTCATCTGCGGCACACGCTTAAAGGTCCCATTTCGGGCTTTGAAATACAGATTCGCAGTCCAGTAATTTGAAAAATCTTCAGAATATGTGCACGACGTGCAGGTGGACTCTACTGAAGGATCGTAGGCGACGGGAGTCATATTAGCTTGGAATGAATTTCCACCAGCGATTTGATGCAAATGTATAGACGGAGATACGCCTGGCTGGACTAGGGGGTCGAGGCGCTCGATGACAAGCTGCGAGCACTCGAATCGCATCATTGCTGCCGTAGCGCAGCATCCTGATGGAGGAGGAGCTTGCTGCCTCGTGGCAAGTAAGCCCGATTCTGCTGGAATTCCATAGACCTTGGTGGAGCACAGCGTGAGTGCCAGGGAAAGGACTTTCCACTGCATTTTGGATTGAGGTTAAGGTGACAAGGGGTAAGCAAGGAACAACGAAAGCTTCGAGAAGGAGAAGAAACGGACTCTCTTTTAAGACGATAATTCATCCTTGAAATAAGACTGCGGATAGGTAATATGGTGCCGAGCCGCGCGAGCATCATTATCCTAACGAAGATAAAAGTTTTTCCGAGATATAGAGTAACTTGTGCTGTCGGATACCTCTATATTGAAGAAATAATTGAGGCTTAATGTCCGGTAGTTCAGGGTGTGGTGGGGCCTGGACTGGGCCCCATCTGTCGGCGGTAGCCGTGCCTCAATTCCCCAGGCGTGCGCCACTTAGCCAGATTGAATTAATCTTCGCTAATGGATGAACGGAACGCTCGCATTGAAATTTCAGATGAATGCGTATTTAATGATTGGCAATAAGGTTTCAAAGCGTATTGTGGCCCTTAGTGCAACTGAAATGGATCGATGATTTGTTTTGACTTATGCTATCGATCGCTGTGAGACGATCTTGTGAATAGGCGCACATAGTATGTTGTCCAGCTTGAAATCTAACGTTGATGATAATGGAATGTCATAATGTGGGCAATCCCTCATAGAAACGGGAACTATTTGCCCTCATAGGCTGAATTGCAGAGCGTGGTTCAGCACTTTGCCACCTGCTTGTTTCAGAAGCTGAGCGACGTTTGGCCACTTTTTGGTGAGATTCTAGCCCATTACGCTTGGACCAGGATTCTCAAAAGAGGTCCGGAGGCTGAGGAAGCAGACGGCTACGCTCTCGTCTGCTGGGTATGGTTGGTCTCCTCGTAAAGGAGCTCTAGGATTGAGGATAGAGCATGGAAGTCCTCATCTTCAGATCTCCTCCCAGCATATTTGAGACGTCTTATAATTTGCAAATACTACACTGGTAACATGCGCAATAGGTAGACCTCAAAAGTAAGGTTCCTGGATCTTGATAGAACGGATGAAGATGGAGGATGCTTCAGGCGGGGGAATCCGAGACTTCCAGGGAAGAGCGCTAAAGCACAGGCCTCCGGAACGGCTCAACTTTTCTACGACTGTACTAGGGTATTGTGATTTAATTTTCTCTCTCTTTCCCGTCACATTCGTTCGGCTACTAAGCTCGCCGCGCTTGCTCAGGCGCTAATCACCCTCGACCCACCTTCAGCTTACCTGAGCAGCTCCTGGGCACCCCGAACATCTCGTATCTTAGTGCCTGCCACCATGGAATTGCTACAGTCAATTTGGAATTGCAAATCAAGCTCCAGTTCTACATCCCAAGACCTGGAGGTACCAGCTCTCATTTTCGTTCATACTCATGGTGTCATGTGTGACAGAAACAAATAATGCCTCAACCCCGCAGAAACGTCGAATGACATAGACAGCCATGACCTCCTAAACTGTTTTGCGCACTACAGCCATGCACAACGATACGCCTCCGTTGCCAAGAGGACGGTTTTCTGCTGAGTCGATATAAAAGCAAGTCTGGATCCGACCTCCAATCTCCAACTCGGTAGAAGGGTTCACTGAGCAACGGGCCAAACTCACCAATGGGCCAAGGTTTTTACAACAAGAATTGGGTTTAAAAGGTGGCCACAATTTGTTTCGCTCTAAAATTTGGTGTATCTATAGCTATTGTATATCCAATTAATTCTATAAGTTCTTTTCCGTTATTAAATACTCTATTAAGACGCATTTTAAGTTCTAATAATTTGAACTATATAAAATAGCATTTTAGGATAAACTTCTCATAGTAAAAAAGATTTGCATTATTAAGGCGATCAGATTGCCGTCCTTAACTTTTAATTCTAATGTGGTTAAAAATCCAGCTATTTTAGTTGGGTTTTGGTTTGTGGCCCGTTGCTAAGTTTGGCCCGTTGCTCAGTGAACCCTTCTAACTAATTTCGCAGGTCAACTCGGCGATTCAACAATTACCAAGATTCCTTTTGCTCTCTAACGCTGCCAGACAACGACCTCCGCCTACACGCACTCGATAACGGCGAGGACCGTGGCCTATCTGCGCTTATTATCCTCTGATGTCTAACATTGATAATAGACATTGGATAGAGAACGATGGGACCTTATGCTAGATTGCCTTTCTTCGAGGCCATCTCTTAACCAGGTATTTTGACCAATCCATTAACTTATACTCAGATGCTACTGTTCCTCCATGAGAGGCTTGGTTATTCCGAACTACTTCTCCATTATCTTGGAAAAGTCGTCTCAAATAGTCGGCGCTGCTCGTAATACCATATACCCTCCATTCCTTGCGCTGCACAACCTCCTGCCCTTGCCGATAGTCTTCTGCTCTCGGAAGCTCATTGTAGCCGACATCATAGCTTGTCAAATCAGGGTCTGATTTGATCGGATCAAAGCTGCCGGACGTAGCAATAAAAGACGAACGGGAAGGCAGAGATAGTGCCTGGGCTCGAATCTCTCTTCCTCAAATAAAGGGTAGGGTTCGCTTTTCATCAGATTCATCAGACCACATCTAATAATGCCTTAGATACAGAAGCTATAGAATGTCGACAGCCACTGACCGTTTTTTCTGCGCAAGTTTTCTTTCTTGAAGAACACCCTTGAGAGCTCTTCGAAGGATAGCGTCAAGTTCATCTGTAGGTTTGCTATACATTCAATCCAGCAAGACTGATGTACAAGCTCGGTGCCATTTGGGTGCAAGTAAACATGCTTGTTGCATACGTGGAGCCTCGACACAGCTGCGCAAGCATATCAAAAACTGAGCAATCAATTGGTCCTGAGTAAAAGAGTTAGCATCTGGGGGATATTTGGAAACCATGGATTTCCCTACGCTTTCTAGCTTTGATTGATAAATGGCTGCTGTCGGTATTAACCAAGCGAAATTTACCATGAGGCTGTCATGACTGGACCTATTGCTAGATAAATTGTAATCAAGAAAATCCCAGACGATTGCTAGCATACACTCGCTCAAAGGACGCAGAGCACTCGAAAGAGGTCTGTGATTGAGTGCTGTGCAGCCTCCGTCGAGTTTTCGTAGAACCATTCGACGAACTTCCAATCTTTGAGGCCAAGTAGCTTCGCCATCCTCAAATTCCTCAATTTTGGGCTGGACGGATTGGTCATACTCATTATGCCTTAGCCATATGTCACTCTTACCCGAGATCCTCAACTTGGGTACAGTTGCATTCAGCTCCTCGAAGAGGGAAGAGTCTAGCGGGTCGACACAAATAATTAGAGGTTGAGGACAGAGGCGGATTTAAGGAACTTGAAATCGCCCACAGTTGCAATACTCACTAGAGGAGCCCTAAACCCCTTGTCATTTGAAAGCTTACTTACTATTTTACAAGGTCGTCATAAGTTGGGCCTCAATATTACCCAGATACATAACCGCGTTCTTGGTAGGTTTGGGCCGGGTTCGCGCTGCAACTACAATCATGCCCTATTCCACAACGATTCGCCTTGGGTTGGTGGCGCAAGACCGCAAACCTCGAGGCCCGCATTCATTATCGCTAGCCTTTGCTTCCTTCTGCGCTGTACAGGATGAAGTCAACTAAATCTAATCACTCTCATCATTCACACCTAGGCGCTATTCTCAACCAATACAAGGGAACTCATATAATAATCCTAGAAAAAAGCCGGTGAGCACTTTTAGAGAGACGCCGACAATAATCATTAGAGAGTTGCCCTGAGCTATACTTGGTCTTTGATCCTGAATCTGAAGGAAGTATCCTAACGGCACTCTCGCTCGCCAGTTAAGTAAAAACTCCATTAATCAATTATTACCACTCCTATTGACTGCCCTTAACTAACTCTTTAGTGATTTTAACCTCTTTGCAGCGCCGATCCAGTAACAAGTTTATTATGCTTATCCCAGCCCCTCCTATGGCCACTAATCTGCTCCTTCATCTTCTTCTTTAGTGATCATGACCTGTGACCGTACCGGCTGACCCCGTTACCGTACCGGTTGAGTAACAGCTGCATTGCCTCCTCAGTAGAACGGCTTTTAGCTAAGTTGACCACCCCTGCAGTAGTAATCTTAACCTCGTCGCTGCGCCGGTCTAGCAATAGCTCTATCATCTTTTCGCCCCCATAATACTTCCCAGCTGCTGCCTTAATTACCTCTTCAGTAATCTTAACCTCGTCGCCGCGCCGGTCGAGCAATAGCTCCATTACCTCTTCCCTACTCCCAGCTACTACCCTAACTACTTCTTCCGTAATCTTAACTTCGCTACCGCGCCGGTCAAGCAATAGCTCTATTACCTCTTTGGCACGATAATAATTGCCAGCTCCTGCCTTTACTACCTCTTCAGTAATCTTAAACTCGTCGCCGCGCCGGTCAAGCAATAGCTCCATTACCTCTTCCCTATTCCCAGCTGCTATCCTAACTACCTCTTCCGTAATCTTAACTTCGCTACCGCGCCGGTCAAGCAATAGCTCTATTACCTCTTTGGCACGATAATAATTGCCAGCTCCTGCCTTTACTACCTCTTCAGTAATCTTAAACTCGTCGCCGCGCCGATTAAGTAATAGCTCCATTACCTCTTTGCCCCTGTGGCTCCTAGCTGCTGCCTTCACTACCTCTCCAGTAATCTTAATCTCATTGCCGCGCCGGTCAAGTAATAGCTCCATTACCTCTTTGCCCCTGTGGCTCCTAGCTGCTGCCTTCACTACCTCTCCAGTAATCTTAATCTCATTGCCGCGCCGGTCAAGTAATAGCTCCATTACCTCTTTGCCCCTATCATCGCTGCAAGCTGCTGCCTTAACCACGTATTCTGTAACCGGGATATTATCCTTGTTTAGGTCTAATAAGAGTATTATTAGTCTCATACCAAATGACTCTATTATCCAGACCATGTCTTCTTCTGTGATCTGGATGTTGTCTCTTATTCGGTTTGTTAGACTTAATATTTTCTTTTCTTTTCTTGTACTCCCAGAGTCCTCCATATAGACTAACGCTAAGTTAGCTATACTGCCTAGTGTATCTTTATGATCTATTCCTTGTACAGCTTTTCTTATCTGTACCACTTGCAAAAGTAGATTCGTTGCTTTTTTCCACTGCTGTTGACTTATATATATCAACGCGAGGCTATCCATGCCTGCTAGCGTGCGTGGGTTCTCATTCCCAAAGGTTCCTTCACAGTATTTTATTGCTTCTTGGAGCCTCTTTTCTGCCTCTTCGTACTCTTTCGAGTATCCTAAGACCAGTGCCACGTCATGTAATCTCGCCGCTTTATTCAAAGCTGTCTTTAAATACTCTGGCACCAGAGTATTTATATCTAGCGAAGTTTCGTATCTTGCTCGATCTTGCGAATTTTCCGGTGACTTTTCCCAGTTCCAAACAAGTAAAAAGTCATGCAAGAAGTGTTTCGTCGAAGCCGAAGATTCTTGATACTCAATATATCTGCTCTCCATTGGTAAGGACGGCCGCAGAGTAACTGCAATCATGATAATAGCGAAATGATCTTTATATCTTCTAATGATAGTCGGGTTTGAAGCCCCTTGTAAAATGCAGACGAAGTCATGTTGACGGATAGACTTTGCTGAGGCCTGGAGAGTCCATTTAGCGCCGAACTTCCTCTCATACTCCAAGGACCGAGGCGTATTGTTGAAAACGACGTTCACGAGTTGTCTGTCGTACCGAGTACCATCACTCTCTACTGAGGACACCTGGCCAAGAATATAGCCCTTGCTCTTGATTACTGATATCTTCCTCTCATCTAAGGGTTCGACAGATACACCCTTAGGAAGAATAAATTCAATAAGTCGCCGCAAGAGTGTCTTCCATGGAACCATGTAGTCAGGCGATAAACCGGCCGCGTTGGGATCAGAACTCATGCCGAGCAAAGCATATACCATATCGTTGGCCTTGGTAGCCTCGCGGGTATGGTACATATCTATTAGCTCGCCTAGAGAGAGTCTGCCTGATGAACTCGTGGTATATTTCGGCCGCAGGGCTGCTCCTCTCATCAAGTAAATTACCGAACGGATCAGACTTTGCAAGTCTGGATGAGCATAGGAAAGCTCTAGTTTGTCGAAACCTAAGCAGAAGGCGTACTCGCTAATCTCCGCGGAGCCATACATGATCAGAATGCTTCGAGCTGCGGCAACTTCCTGAAGTACCTAAATCGACTTTTTAGTGATTTCTCTGGATGCTATTAACCATTTACTAACTCACCCAGATGCGCCGAAACCACGGTTGTTCAAGCAATCTAAGAATTGCGTTCTGGCTCTTTTCGCTCTTAAACGAAGTCTTAGACTCATCTACTGCAGCAGCACGTATATATTCAAGCGCTTGATCGCTATCGTCTGCCGGCTCTCCAAGGTAAACAATTACTCGGTTTGCTTGGCCATAGATCTTCACCATTAACTGAATCTGGTGTTCTTTCTCTTTCTCGTCCTTTTGGTTGATGCAAACAAAGTCTACCCATATAATACGCTTGAAAGAGTGATTTCGAAGACGTGATAGCGCTGCATGGAGGTTTGCTGTGACAGGCAGGCTATGCTTGCCTATAGAGATAGACTTGGGGGTTTCCGGACTGCCCCATACGTACGATAAAGCCTCGTATAGGTGATTCTCTTTGCTTGATTCCTGTACAGAGTACTCAAAGACTTCGCATTGTATAGGAGCAGTCTCGTCTTTATTTGGCAACAGGCCAAGCAAGCGAATGCTGTCAGACCTTGGGGAAAGCCGGGAATAACAGTTATGACACATGGCATGAAATACAGAAAGGCGAACAAGACTATGTTGGAGAGTTGTGAAGTGGTATTGTGCGTTGGTGCGTTCGGCGCGTTCGGCGCGTTTGCTGCTATTGTCACAAATGGCTTGGGACAGATGTTGGGCTGGAATGGTAAAAGTGGAACGCTGGGGATTCTGTGCCCGTGCAAGGCATGTGGCGTCCACTCGGTCACGGGGTGCTAGCTGCGACCAGCAACAACTGCGACGAAGGCGAGCGGCAGTAAAATCCGTCTGCTGACTAAGCGAGTGATGCCTATTCCTGGTGATCCATGGTGCATCCCACAGCATCGCTACAACTTACAGTGCTATCCCCTCGACTGGTGAGACATTCATACCGTTAGCAGGGGGCTTGTCCGGTGAGAGGCAGTTGTTTCTGTCCACTCCTTTGGGAATTCATTCGTCCGCATTCGCCCTCATCAATTCTAGTTAATGGTACCGTGACCTGTGTCTTCTGGGAGGATTCGGCATCGTCAGCACATTATCTCCCTCCGTTGCAAAAGGCATCTCATTTTAGGTCACTAGCGATGTTCGTAGCACACGCTCATGATGAATTTTCCGAGGTTACCATTCGCACGTGATTCCTCACCTCCTAATTATCGTGACCCAGCTCATTGGTTTAGGTTGCCAAGAGTTCGTAGTACGCTATGAGTGAGGTGAGGCAAAAGAGGCTTGCTCTCCGCTTCTCGGTCAAGTTCTTCCCGCCTCCTAACGAAGACAGGCCCGGATTAAAGCTCGCAAGTGAGGAGATTTGTCAACGCCTCGCACGTTGTGTTATCATTCAACTACTGTAGTTCTGTCGTTGTACGTTCATATACCAGTGCCCCTAGTAAGTCGTTACCGATGAGAAAGGCTTTCTACCATCCCAAGACTCGCGTGGTGTAGTAAAGCGTGCTCTTCGGACACCCGCTAGTTGCCATAATTCTAAGAAGCGACCCAAGAAAGTAGGGTTGCAAGACACGGAAGGCCTAGTCAGATGAATCACGAGCGAGATAAGTGCTCAATATGAGCGTGTGGCCCTAGCCGTTGAGATAGAATTTGCTTCCTACTCACCTAAGACTGCGGAGATCGTCCTGCTTTCGTTTTAGCGGGCCGTTCTTCCATAAAGCGCAGTTATGATTCGATCAATAGTACCGCTCTATTAGCATACGAACTGTTCCAACAATTATTTAATAGGAAAGTTTCCAAGCTTTGGTATTCTTATTCTACGTAGCGTGATTTCCATTGGCGGATTTTGGTTCTTCGTGTACGCCGTGCGCGCAGGTGGCAGCATCCAGGAATGACTCCCATTCGCGCGCAAGAAGATCTCGCGAAGCCGTAGTCAAAATCCACCAATGAGGGCTTCACCCTCGCAAATGCATCCTTGAATCTCCAACATGGAGACCCCATTATTCGGAGTTCTTGTGGGGAAAATCTGGGGATTCATGTGGGGCAACCTCTCAGTAGTTCTGTTATCTGCGGCTTCTAGGACCGTGATTCCAGCGCCTAGGATCGGCGCTCCTACTGCGGGGAGGCCTTATTCAAATGTGCTTGGATAAAGTTTAAAGTCTGGGAGAGTCCCCCGCCCCCGCAAGGTTTGATATGAGTTCAGTTATCTTCGATACGACCTTTTAACATCGCCTGCTAAAAGAGGCAGACTCTCAAGATGGAGCACGTCGAGTCTAACACGGACGCAATGGCCGACTTCAAAAATGCCGAAGCTTACGTGGAGGAAGTTGCCATTGCTCGCATCACGGATGAAGAGCTATTCAATTTGAGCGCAGAAAGTCTGCGGTGGAAGTCATGGACTGGGTTTCGTATCTTCTTGATCATGATTGTCCAAGGTTGTTGCATGGCAGGATATGGTATAGACTGGACTGTGATAGGAGGTATCAATAATTTCAGTGTAAGTTTACAGACCCATCACTAAATATGATTTGTTCAATGAGCCTGGTCATCGCCCAAGATGAACTTGATAATTTGTCTAACGAGTAACTAGACTTGGCATGCGTTCTTCAAATTCAAGGATACTGGATCTACTATTGCAACTTTCAATGCCCTCATGACTATAGGATCTGTGTGCGCAGGTAAGCTTTTCCTTTGATTTCTTAGTTACTAATTTGCCGGAACTCTGAGCTCTGGAGGCATATCTTAAGACCTGCTGTCAACCCATTTGTCAAAAAACTATACTAACACTTTCAAACACAGCCCCTTTCCTATCCCTAGGTGATGTTATTGGACGACGAGGTGTCATTTTCACTGGTAACTTTATTGGTAAGCTCCTCTCTCTGCAGAAGAACTCCACCGAGTTTTGACAATGGGATAGTACTCGCAGCGGCGTTCATACAAGCATTTTCGACTGGTATACCGATGTTTATGGTAATTCGCTTTCACCCCCGCTTTCTTGTCACGTTTGGGGAGTCAGTTCTAATTGCTACCTAGGCTGGACGTTTCTTCTTGGGATTTGGCTCTGCTCTAATGTCGCAGCCTCAATACATTGGAGAAGTTGCCCCAACACATCTTCGTGGTCGACTTGTGGGATTATACGGCGCTTGCTTTCAATTCGGCTCCGTCTTCGTAAGCATTATCAAAGCCGCCCCCTAAGTAGCATCGCTGATGGACTATCAGATGTCGGCCGGCTTGATTGGATTAGGCACGATGACGAGCAATTGGAGCTGGAAGATTCCATTGTAAGAAAACCAAACCACATTTCCAGGAAGTGGACTCGCTAATGTTTCCTAAAAGGCTCCTTGAAGGTTTTTTCCCTGCCATTGTGTGTGGTACGATCTACTTTATATCCCCCGAGTCGCCTCGTTATTTGATACTGAAAGGAAGGAAAGAGGAGGCCGCCATGGTAGTAGCTCGTTATCATACCACTGAAGGAAATAACCCAGATCATCCACTCGTCAAGGCTGTAGTACAGCAGATGGAAGATTCAATTGTAGGCGCTACTAATATGGAAGTTTGGGATTGGCGTGGATTTTTCAAGAAGGGCGCAAGGTCCAGAGTTGGGGTTCTCATCATCTACTCAATCTTTCAATCATGGAACGGCGGTGGGATCATTGGCCAGGTATGTTATATTCTGTGAATATCATCCCAATATCTGATAGAGCCGATTCCGGCTCTTGAATAAACGAAGGGAACCCAAACTGATCTCTTGATAGTATCTTGGTCCAGCATGTGAGACCGTTGGCATCACATCCACCACCGCGAAGAATGGCTTTTCGTTTGGCTCAACTCTTACATAGTAAGTGCAACCTTCTGTTTGAAAATCTATACAGGGCTACCCAATCCCAAGAACTCGTCTTCAGGGTTGTATTAGAGATTGCTTTTTAGCTTTATGGACACCTAGCAGGATTCAACACTGACATAACAAAACAGTTTGATATTTACCGTCGTGGGTAGTTTCATCATTGACAAAATGTGGAGACGCCACTTGATATTTATTGGTATTGGCTGCATCATATTGATACAGACTGCCATCACGATCTTATCCTGGCAATATACTCTCCATGAGAGCAAGTAAGGATTACTCCACTCCACAAACGATTTCCTTCCAGATTGAAATCTAGTGAAAGCAAATATACTGACTCGATATCTTCTAGATCTACTGCCATCCTGACCATCTTCTTCTTCTTCGTCTTTCAAGCCTGTTCGGCAACATTTATTGCTACGATGCACAACATCTACCCTGTCGAGATCCTTTCCTTGTCTCTTCGAGCCAAGGGCATGGGATTATACAGTCTTATTCAAAGTGCTGCAAACACAGTCCAACAATACGGCATTGGAGTCGGCTTTGAGAAGATTGGGTACAAACTCTGGGTTGTGTATATCGTGTACAACACCATCCAACTTGGCCTCTCTTACTTCTGCTTTCCAGAAACTTCTGCACTATCTCTTGAGGAAATTGACGCTGTTTTCGAGACATCTGGTGTCAAGCCGGTCAAAATGTCGCTTGATATCAAGAAGGCTCAGAAAGAGCATGACAGGCTAGAGGCTGAAACTGCAATGCACGGGACTCCTGCTATGTGATTGGTGATTGCTTTCATAGGGGCAAGCCATTTCTTGACGAGAACATTGCAGGATAGGAGGAGCTGAACACGGGGTTCTATAAGTAGCAAGAAATGGGATCTGGAAATTTCAATTCATATTATTCCTCTCACTATAGTGCCGTTTCTCCTCGCCCTCTCGTATTAACACTTGACAAATATAATAACTGTTAAGACTGGCCTCGAAGTTCACAGTCTTATTTCATAATCTTTATTTTAGCCCTCGTCTTCAAATTTTTAAACGTTTATAAATAATAGACAATTCCCTTTAACTTATTAGCTTGGTGATATTTATGAGGATTTTATTTTAACAAAAGCCTATCTTTAGAGACTAATGCATACTCGAAGGTGCTACATTGCGCCAAAAAGATGGGTAGGACTTACTAGATCTACTCCCAGCCGTAAGAAGTTATAGGGGAAAAGCGGGTCGATCTGTTGGCAAATAAATGCTGATTTCCCGGTGTTGCTGGAAGTGCCGATTTCGGCTGGGTGTTTTCCGATATAGAGCCACTGATGCTTCTTTTCTTAAGCTAAGCAACGTCTGATTTGCATCCGAGTTTCAAGTTGTGCATTCTAAATCTGCATTGGGCGGACCACGACGTCGGGGCACGGGAGACAAAAGTGGGCTCCACATTATGGTACGCAGGCTCTGGTGGATGAACGTGCAGAGAATCTATACTACTTTAAGTGCCTATAATTGGGGTTGTGCGGGGTAGTCCTTACGCTTCACCGCCTCAAGTTATCGCTAAAATCACGGGCATGGCGCCCTCCGCAAGTGCCCTGTCCCTAGACGCGTCGCACCTGAGCACCCCTGAGCACCCTGAGCAGGATTTATCACATCGTCACGTGTTTTAACTTCATGGGAAGCAACATGATTGGGAGGTCCCAGGCGGCACGGTGCAGCAATCCTCTGCAGATTCAACTGCAGATAGCGTGACACATACCCCACGCTATCCGGATAGCCCACCCGTACCACTCTTCTGCACCTCAAGTGTCTCAACTTTGCGCTTCCACATTCTAAGATCTGATCAGCCCACAATTTACAACCTCTTCGCACCAGCCATGACTGAAGACAATAACGACCAGAAGTCTGCGCCAGCTGAGGCCGGAGGCCAACATCCAGACCTTGTGCGGCCGGCGCTATCTTGGGCGAGCGATGCTGCTCCTCCATCGATACCCTCGGTGGACGATCAAGATAGTCCTGTAAGTGACTACTGCAAGGGTCCGTAGTGAAACCAAGAGGCAAATTCTGACCGATACTTCTCAGGCCGACACGGATTCTGCTATAGATGGATTGAGCGACATGTTTGTGCTCGGGCAAGGCGCTGAACCGTAGGCTATAACTGATACTTGATCAGGTCAACCACCACATCCTTGCGCTCGAGTATGTATGAAAGTGTTAAAGAAAATGGGCGAACATATCATTCCTATAGGCAAGGCAGTAAAGTTCTCCTCAACTCTTCATGGTATCTACTCACTTTACAGAATATATAATGCCGAACGACGAGGTAAGTGATGAAACTCGACGCAGGCCGAATCTTGATTAACAGAATCATAGCAAGAGCAGGAAAGGCTTGGTAATGTTACCCTTACAGAATTTAAACCCGTAACTAAGTAGAATTACAGATTTGCAACACTACTTACTTGGCATGGCGCTTCGCAAGCTTAATCTAGCCCCAATCGGCCCAAATCCCAAAAGCGTTCTTGATCTGGGAACAGGTTTGGCAATAGCTACTTTGAAATTTATATGATCTGACCTCGCGATTAGGTACAGGGACTTGGGCCATTGATTTCGGTGAGCCCACGCACTAAAGTAAATTTATTAAAGTTCAACTAATGTTCTATAGCGGAACAATATCCATCAGCTCAAGTGCTTGGAACGGATCTCAGTACAATTCAACCACTCAAGTAAGCTATTCTCTGAGCACCACGATCTGACTTTAGGTTCTGATTTACAAAAGTATCCCAGCGAACTGCCGATTCGAGATCGACGATGCAGAAGATGAATGGATGTTTAACGAGCCGTTCGACTATATCCACGGCCGGGCCCTCTTATCTTGTTTCAAAGATCCAAAATCGGTCTTCCAAAAAGCATTTAATGCCTTGACTCCAGGAGGCTATTTCGAGATGCAAGACGCCGTGTTCCCTCTCCAGTCTGTTGGAGATCTACCTACGGATTCGGCAATTTGCAAGTGGATGCAGATCATTGACGAGGGATCTACTAAGCTCGGACGGCCGTGGCATAACGTGCAGTACTATAAGCAATGGTTCGAAGAGGTTGGTTTTGAAGACGTGACCAAAAAGGAGTACTATTTCCCGCTGAGTGCGTGGGCCAAGGGAAAGTATTATAAGGAGTTAAGCGTGTATACGCAAAAGAACCTTCTAAATGGTATTGAGGGAATGAGTCTCAAAATCATGGGGACGATGGGCTGGTCAGCTGAGAAGGTCAGGGATTTTTTGCCTGCCGTTAGGGAGGATATTAAGAATAAGAACTTGCATCTTTATATCCCCTTGTAAGTGTCCTCTTACCAGAAAAGGCGTTATACTGACCAACATTCACAGCCTTGTGGTTTACGGAAGGAAACCTGTTGTTCAAACGTAGACTTACTATTGCTTTACGAATGAAATGATCCAATTTAAAAGCTCTTTAGGAAACCAACTAAGAAAAAGTCAGCTAGGAATAGGCACCGCGAGGAGGTCGCCTCGGTGAACTCGAGTTTTCGAATATTAGCCCACGGAAACCCGAGTGCAACTTTAATTGGCATGCTCACCTCTTCTTAGTAAACTTGATGATACCCGAAAAGTTCGGCTTCTCTGGAGGCTCTTCCAACGCATCAATCAAGAATAAATGTCCTACTACTGCTTTGCACAGCGCCGTGAGATATGAAATCAGGGTTACAGGGTATTTTGTGTCAAGAGGAAATTCATCTCGCGAAGATGATCGGCTTCGGAGTTGGCGAGGATATCAGAGGTGAAATCTGCAACTGCTCAGATTCGAGCAAAGCTTTTCCCCTTGACCTTGATGCAAATTCGGCTATTGTCGTCTATCGCGAGCTCGCGCGACCTGCCAGCAAAGAACTGGAAAAGACTGGCAGAAAAGCTTCGTGAAACTTACTAGCCTTGCAATATGCATTTTTTGGACTTGCTGGGTCTGAGTCACATTAGACTGCCTTGTGGTTATAAGCTTTGCTCCCTCCGCACTTCTTCGGCCTCTGACCGCTTGATTAGCTCGCCAAAATGCAACTACCTACAAGTCTAGCCTTGCATATGTACACCAGGTCCGTCGAGGCAGATGCTGCACTTCACAGAACCTGGCTCATGGGTATTGTCGCAAGCTGCTACCATTCACTAGTTAATTATAGACAAAATATAAGATCCAGCAGTTTCTTCTGGCGAATTATTCTCTACTCGTGCGATACCTCTATTTAAACCCTTCTCTTGACTCTCTAATATTGATAGATCTGGCTGAGACATCTTTGAAGAGCGTTGTTGAGTTTGAACTTCGATATCATCTGGAAGCAAAATAGTAGGGTAAAACAGTACGTCAAAGTTCTCAGGGGCAGATGGTTCGACTCTTTGTCTTAAGCATTAAAGATCTGCAACTTGTGATTATTCTTTTCAACTTTTCCAACCTCCATAATCATCCCTTGTACATTCGCAATCACCCTAGTTGTACCGTTGATATCCTTCATCATCTTCCAAGCATCCATTCACTGCTTGATTTGCTGCACACGTGCCCGTTCCCTTCCTCGTTCGCGGCCCCGCTCGCGTCTTGCCCTTGCCTTTCGCCTCGCTTCCAACAGGCTGTCTCGAAATTTTTCGATGCTGAGAATGGTCAACTACTATGAGCAATAACATTATATAGGGTGCGGTCACTTACGGAAGAAGCGCTTTTTGAAAATAGCTATTCAGATTAAATTCTGAGATTCCCTGAAGGCGGTGTCGTAGACAATAGTCAACGACCTGCCGGTACTCCCCAGAACCTGTGGCCTCTTCTACCATGATCATTATCTCAGCTTTTTCGATGTTTTGAATTCCTGAAATGGAACTGATCTCAATAGAGGAGATAGAAGACTGGTCATGATGAACGTTAAATACTGGAGTACCCAAGGCAAGTTCGATGAGTATGATCCCAAGAACGAACAGCTGTTTTTGCTCTCCAGCGAAATCCATTTGGCACCATCGTGACGACTCGCGCTCATCGGATGAATGAGGTTCTATAGTCTGGTGCTCAATCGGTTGAACTCTAAAAGTGTATCGCGTTTTATCTGGTAGTATAATTTGCTGAATGCCACAGCTGCAGAGCTTCGAGAACCATGGTGTTTCCAAAAGTAGTAGGCCGCATTTGACCAAGCTATAAATAATATCAAGCCGGGTAGTTTCGGATAATGGTGCTGGTGCACTTAGCAGAGAGGTTTGCTGGACTTTCATTAACCCAAACACAAGGGAATGAGAGTACGATGCCTCTCCTATCAGGGTCCCTTGCAACTGAAAGTAAAGATCATTTGAACCAGCCAAGAACCCTAGCTGCCCTTCTTGTAAATATATATTGTTCAATTCCCGAACTAGCGATTCGGAGCCTTGAATGTCAGAATAATTGCTGATGGGTTTGATACGCACTCTCCACGCTGGGCCAGAGTCCGCATATCTTACCAACAAGTAGAACCTCAAGTCCCCGATAGTGGCAAATTCTTCAACATTGGCAAACCACGAAGCAAACTTTTCCGACTCCATCAAGTCCAATTCGAGACCAATTATCTGAGTGTCATGATTACACTGATTGGCATCATGGCAAGACTCATAAAGTGCAGTCGAGGAGGTAGATGTTGCTTTGGCCAAATTGACAAGTAACCTTTCTATCTCTTCATCCTTTGCCTTCTCTATCATTGTTCGGTCGGGATTTTTGTAAACACAATGTTCTTCTCGGAAAACATCCATCGAGTAGATGTCCAATAGCTCGACTTGACTCTTCAAAGTCGCGAGTAAATCTCGAAGTTGTGATGATCGAATGAGAACAAACTCGAGCTTCTCTAGAAGATTTTTGCAGCCTTTCCCGTCCAGTTGAGCAAGTAAGTTGCTGATCGACTCCGCTGTATCTTTTATAGGACCCAATCTCTTTTCAATGAGGTTACTGTCCCCCCAAAAGACTGTATAGAGTGTGTCCGATTCACCCTCTTGGACCATCCAAAATGCCTTCCAACTTTTCATCCGCATCTCCCAGGTTTCAAGTTCGTTACGAAGATCGACCAGCCTTCTGTCGAATTCGGAAAACTCACACTTATCACGATGAAAGGTGGAGACACCATTTCGGATCGTAGACAACATGCTAATGATTCCAAACGTGAGGCCTACAATTGATATAGGTTCAATCATGTCTGTTACAATCGCTCTCGGGGCGTGAGTGACGCCCGAAGGGTTTGACCAGGTTCTAAAGTGACTGAAACGAAACAAAAGCCTACAAAGGTGTCTTTTGCTTTGGCAACTAATTGAGACTAAATATGGCGAAGAGTTTATTGCTTCAGCAATTAATTTTGCGGTAGTTGCCCAATTGCAGCCTTAAAGCCCAATCTGTGCCTTAGAGCCCAATCTGTGCCTTGAAGCCTTAGATTCACGCCTACTTTTGGAAAAGAACCCATCTTTATCATACTGATCAACAGACCATTTTAATCCGCACTATATCCATTTCCGCTTGTATTTCACGAGAAAATCTCGTTCGACCTAGCTTTAGGCTGGCTGGAAAATATAAGGCTAGATTTCTATTGTAGTCAAGTGAGTCTCCGGCTCGTTGACGACTTTTCTTCTCACACATATAGCGTGCGATTAGGATGACGCCTAATCGAACGGATAGCCTCGACTCACGGCTATCTTCAATATCAGAGCAAATTCTTGACTTGATAGAGTTAGCTGCTGAGGCAGAGTTTCAAGGTGATAACTTAGAAGAAACCAACGTGGTCAATACTGGTGGACAAAGTATCTCAGATAGTCTAGAAGATAACTACCTGCGTCTCGGACTTTGGGGAGATCACATTGACATAGACCTTTGTGTTCTCGAATTAGGCGTCGAAAATACCCTATACTACACTGTCATCGATATATTCGACTGCATGCAAACCTCCTTGGACAGAATACAGGCCGCTCTAAACGCAGTCATCAATGCCTCCAAGATCAAGTAAGCTAACACCATCGTCTCTATAAACTCTTAGGTCGATTCAAATTATAATCTTACTTATTTCTCTCAGTAGCAATGTAGTATCACAAATAGTAGATCAATTCGACTGGCCAGCAGAGCTGGGTCGTCTGAAGTCTTCTACGAGGAACCTCAATAGCCTTGCTAAATCTATCAACATTGAGCGAGCGATCAAATCAGACAAGGGCCCCTACAAGGATATTCGACGAGCGGTAGAGAAGATAGAGACATCTCACGCGTGTATGTTCCGACATAGGCTAAGGTCAACGGCACACCCATTACTAAATTTCTTGCAGATGCAGCTCGACCCGCAGAACCTTTGAACTTAAAAGCCAGTGAGGACCCTCTGGTAGCAAAATACCAACCAGTGATATTTAGAACTTCGCTCCTTGGGCAACATTATTGTCGCAAGATTCAAGACCGCTTCAACAATTTAAACATTCGACAAATTGAACGCTTAGGCGAGGCGAACGCGATAAGGCACATGCGGAGACAAGAAAAACTAAAATTTATTGAAGAGACGAGACAAGCAAGTCCTAACATCATTTCAGCAGAGTCAAATAGGGCGGAGAGCTCTAAGTATAGCGTATTTGCAGAATCTTCTCAACCAACCGAGAGTTCCCTGCCCACTCGTCCTTCTAATTCCATCTTCGACAAGCCACTGTCTTATAAGCCACTCGCAATTGCTGAGGGACTTTTGGAGGATGATGTCGCATCCCAAACAACATTTACTACAGCAAAAACAGATGTATCGGAGTTTGATGATAGTGTTCCTCATGTTCCTCCCATACCTGGGGCCACTGAATCAGGTGATTCAGTTACTTGTCCAGCGTGTGGAGAAGATATCGTGGCATTGCGGCTCGGGAAGTCATCCCTCAATTCTGACTGGAGGTGAGCAAATCTGGGGGATTTGAATTATTTGCCTTTTTGACATTATCTACTAGACGTCACATATATGCTGACCTTCAGCCTTATGTTTGTCTTTGGGATGACTGTGAACGCGATTTTGAGCCCTTTATAAATAAAAAGGTATGGTTGGCACATGAGACCGAACATTATTCGAAACATCACTCCCATATCCCCTCACAATGTCAGTTCTGCGGAGCATCGTCAGAAAATTTAGTAGATTCAACACAAATGAATCCACTGTATGGTTGGTTGAAGCACATTGGACAACATATGAAGGAGATTTCACTTGCCGTGCTACCTCTGAGCAACGACGAAAACGACACGGACAGCAACTCGGAAACTTCTACCAACTCGTTGACTGTTCGCAAAAATCCAGACCTCGGCTCTTTCAATCTAACAATAGAATCTAGTAATACCTCAACACCGTTCGCACCCCCTGGAACCCATAATAAGCTCGGTTTGGATGACCCAAGAGTCACAGTATGTTTCGATCGTGGTGAAAGCTTTTATCGCTGCGACCACCCCCCAAAGGACGTCAATTTAAATACAAGAACGAACTCGGCTTCTGGAAGTCCTACTGAGACTATTTCTACCATTATGGACGAGCTTGACACAGCCATAATACGATATCCACCCACTTCCTTCACCCAATTCTTCGTTCCACGGGACAAACTCTTTTGCATCATGACACCTGAGCGAGTGCGCCTAGTCATTGCACGCTTGAAGTGCTGTGATAAGCTTTCCTCGGAGGAGAAAGAGGCGTTTGCCCACGAAGTTTGTGTTGGAGGGACGATATGGTGCCTAGAGCCATGCCTAAAGCTCCTTACTGCTCTTATCGGCTCCGAAATCGAGGAGAAGTTTGTGGATTTTATCGAAGACCGTGTTACAGATTCTTGTCTACCTTTCGAATTCGTCCCGGACAACCCTAATCACGTAAGATGTCAAATGCCAAAGCACCAGCACTCAACAATGAACTACTGCAAGCAAAGACAACGCCAAAAATTCTGTCAATGGGCCTACACTTTATCAGCCCCATACTTCAAAAGACCACTAAATGGCCATGCTCACTATATCTTGGGAGATAACGACATTCTTCCCATCATTCAAGAGCTGCCTTGTGGACCTTTGGAGATACCCTTCGGGGGAACAATCCAATCAGAGGTTCCTGATAGCAAAGAAGGCGGATTCAGTCATGTTCAGTGTGTAAAGTTCCATCCGAGCCATTTTGAATTCGGCTCCTATAGCGTAAGTCGTCTTGTTTATTCTTTGCAAAAATGAACTCCATAGATAACGTACCTAAAGATTCGTTGTGGGAAAATCAAGAAGGAACATCTCTTCGCACTCAAGAGGTTGTTTGCTCATGACGTGGACAGCTTCAACATGGAACTTGCATCACTACTCAGCTTCCAAGCTCGAGAAGATATGCATTTAATAAGACTTCTCGTTACCTTTGAGGTAAAGCGTGTCTCAGAGCAGGGCCATGAGTCATCGACTTTCTATTTTGTATTTCCCTGGGCAGAAGGAGATCTATGGCACTTCTGGAGGATGCATCAAACCCCACACGACAGGATTTCTCGATGTGTATGGATGGCCGAACAATGCTATAAACTAGCTGTTGCTCTGATGTATGTCCACAATGAACGAAAGTTGCACCTGAGAAGATTACAAGATGTCAAAGAGGATGAGCATGATATCTACGGACGTCACGGAGATGTCAAGGCTGAGAACATTCTTTACTTCGAAACGGAAGATATTCTTGTGATGGCCGACTTTGGGCTGGGGCGGCTTCATACGAAGATATCGAGATCAAACCAGGACCCGAAAACTCTCGAAAGGACAGCGACATACCGCGCACCTGAATTCGACACTAGCCAGGGTAAAATATCACGTTCCTGTGACATATTTTCTCTGGGTTGCGTGTACTTAGAGTTTGTGACTTGGTATCTTGCAGGCTGGGATTCTGTTTTCGAAGAATTCCCTAACTATAGATTCGAAAAAGATATATACGATTTCTTGTCTGATACTTTCTTCCGGATCGAGGGAAGCCCCGGGGACACGAGGCGGCCCACCATAAAACCTAAGGTTCTAGAATGGATTCGGAAACTTCGCCAGAACTCAAACTGCAACCAATACATCCTTGACTTTCTCACCTTAATCGAAGAGCGCATGCTCGACCCCGACTCGAAAAAAAGAATAAGGTCAGATTCTTTAGTCAGGGAATTAGATCTTTACGTCAAAACTTGTCGTACAGACTCAGAGTACTATAAGGAACCACGCTCTGACCCGGAACCAGACTAGAGACAAAGGGGTGTTCCGCCTTTTCCAATTGTCATTGGAAGTGGTAACACTACACTTACAGGCGATTTTCCAAAGAGCAAACCTCAACATGTGTCATTATATATATTTCCTCCATACTTTCGAAGAAATGTTTCAAGTGGTGACCTCGGGGACTTTTATCCACAGTTTTTATGTTTCCTGTTAGCACTTCCTAGTGTATTGGCGTTAGTAAGGTTGCTCTCTGGAAATGGGTCTATGACGAAGGCATGATACCACTGCGCTTATGACTGATCGTGTTTTATATAGTGATGGTATTTACAGTAAATATCATTACTTAAAAAATAATTATTTCTAAAAGGCGCTTCTTTAGTCTATTGATAGTGGATTCGACCCGGAGATGTTCAGTAATTCGATTCTAGCTCGCTTGGCATAGTGGTTTTCAAGACGGAGCTGAAGGAGGATACTGGCTCAATAATGATCGAAAATCTTTTCTTCAAGTGCTTTAATCTCCTTCTATCACCAGTCAGCATCACGCTCTCACCTGATTACACCAATACTCTAACCTCAGATAATGGCGTTGGAAGACTAATAATCCACCTTCCACCTTTCTCCTTGATATAAGTTAGCTCCAGAGTTCTTAAGGTCAATGATCTCAGGGTATCCTGAACATACTATCACTTGGTACTTCCCTTGACCATAAATCTCATCTAGGGATTCCTTGAGCTTCATGGGATCCGTGTACTTCTTTCGAAATACATGCTCCGACCATCCTGATGGTTGACCACTGTCGCTAGAAGCCCGAGAATCCTTCGAGTCGTTGGTCATGTTCACTGAGACTACCCTTCTACTTGAAGTGTCCACCCAAAATAAATTGCCTGTTGAACACTAAATAATCGAGCAATTTTCTCGCACAAAAAGTTTTTTCAACAAACTGAATGAATGCTGATTAGGGCTTGTAAGTTTCTTAGTCAGGCTTGCACAATCGAGTCAATCCTGCTTCGCGCTGGAGTACATGGAGCGGTGTTCGAAACCTCTCTTAGCTGTACGACTAGCCTGGCCTATCAGTATAGATTACTCGGACGCACTTCGCCACACCACATCTGCAGCTAGATAATTCGGGAACGCAATTCACCGCGTAATTGGTAGTTGGATTACATGCGCTGTCAGGCAGACTCATCCCCTTCGATGATTTCGCGAATCAAACTGCTCCGGCTTCATGCAGCTGTCGCCTTCCATTTGGTAAACACGCGCTGTGGTCAGAAATGGGTGGCAATACGCTATTTCCCACATTTCCAATATGCCGCACCTTCGGTCTTGGCGCGTGATACGTTTGAAAAATTGTCTGAACTCACACTGAGCTCTCTGCTGTCTACTGCTCTCACCAAATGCAGATATTAAGCAGTTGTCATAATGGACTGGGAATGCAAGTCGCTCAAATGGACGGATCATGACTTCAGGAAATTCCGGTACCGTCTAGGAGAGTCTACGATTGTGACGAAATTCCCACCGAATAAGGTTGGATCCAAATCCGAGGGCTTGTTGGAATTGACTGGACGTTTACTGATCATATGGTAGAAGATTACTCTGGAGACCCATACTACGAGCAGTGACTGGGATATATGGTTCAAGAAGGAACGTTCCGCCATTTCTGTACGAGGTAGCTAACTGAAGCAGGCTTCCTTTCTCCGAGAAAGCGAGATAAAGCCCGGACTATGTGTCATGTAAGAAGGATCAAGGCCTGTGTTGACGTTTTATAATAATCATTCTATGGATAGCTTATGCAGCAGGGACAAACCTGTTTTCAAGGGAGTGCCAGCACGAATTTCCTCCCTTCCGTTTGAGAGACATACATTTAACACAATCATTGAAAGTCTCCACATCCATCCAACAATAACTCGGACAATTGGAAGAGAAGTAGCATACTTCTCAACACAGCAACATGGCAATTATGGGGCGCAAAATTCCAAATTAAGTGAGTGTTGCTACAAACGGTGGGGGTCACAAATGCGGTTGAACTGATTGCCCGTGTCCTTGAAAAGCTTGCACCGCTCGAACTTCGTCACTATTACATGACGATCTTGGCCTCTCATCAACCTTCTTGACAGAACCAGGATTGAATCTAGCCATTTTATATGGATGTAACGAGGAGCAGAAAGAGCAGATAATACATAGACTAGAGACTCTTGACCTAGCCTACAACCATCCCATGTTACTTCCAGGTCTGCTTGCCCAGCTAGAGAGAATTCGCTTGGTTGGTATGGTGGACAATCTGTTGGATAAGTTCGTCCTCCGTGGACGGGTAGACTGCGGGTTTGACTGCGAGCTTGACCTCGATATGGACTAGACTAAACTATCTTCATTTCTCAAGCTATGCTTTGAGAGCCGGGATCTTATGAACCAGATACAGGCAGTAAAGAAACAGTTGGCTAAGATGGCTACCGAGACTATCAAGTTTGGAGAGTTGATATCCAATAAATGCGTTGAAGATATTTTATCCCCGGATGAAGAGAAACGGTTGAAAAGTGCAGGAGAACAGATAGTCTCGCAATTGAGCGAGATATCTGACGAATTTGACGAAAAGGTAAACGACTGCAAAATGGTAGTCGATAATATGTCTCTTACGATGCAAACGGCAAGTCAATTCTATTATAGCCTTTCTAGTTGTCTCTAACCCAGCAGGTATAGGTATGGAATAACTTTGCGCGAGAGGACAACAAGACCAACCTCAAGCTCTCCCGAGTCAATACTGATTTGGCACGTGCCAACACAGCTCTCTCAGAAGACATGAAGCGCGACAGTTCCCAGATGCGGTCAATTGCGTTACTGACCATGGTGTTCCTTCCACTTTCAACTGTAGCAGTAAGATGATATCGCAGAGACTCAGAAAAACTACAGCTAACAAGCTAGTCTATCTTTTCCACAACTCTGTTCAGCTGGGATGCGATGGAGGGTAAGACGGTTGTCTCAGGCTACCTTTGGGTCTTTGTGGTTATCGCTATTGGCCTCACTAGTCTGACTGTGGGTGCTTGGTACCTTGCAACATACCGTACTCGGAGACAAGAAGCATCTCGACGGGGCACGAAGACATTGGGGCTTTCATTGAATGACCTTCCGTAAGAAGCTGTGATTAAATAGTTGAATGGAGTTAGCCTTCCAATAAGAGTAGAAATATAAAGCTATAAATGTATATAGCTTTAAAGAGTTTAATAATACTCCGACTAGAATAGTATTCTAATAAATATATTTTAGAAACTAAAGGGCGTTCGACTTCTTATCTCAATTTATTATTAGTATTAGTAGTAAACCTTAACTTATTAATCCTCTCTTTAAAATTTTACTAAACTTTGATTAAGAATAAGTCTCCCGGCTTCAACTTTGACGAGCTGCACCAAAAGGATGCTTCGTCCCACTAAGGGTTCATCGTATGAACACCGGTCCAATGATTCAAGGTATTTGCGTGCTTTGCTTGCCCAAGAGCGCGAGCTGAGCGTTCTACGAGCGCTTCATCCTGGTGTGAAAGTGTTTAATTCGAAAGTAGGTATGACCCACTTTATTTATAAGACTATGAAATAGAGTAGACACTTGCAGGTGTTCTTCATCTCTATATTCGCAGATATTCTATTCTATTGTAATGGTTACTTCGGCCGTGTTGGCCCACTCAGAAAGCCACTCGGCCCAACGAGTGACGCCTAGCTTAGAATCCCTCCGATTGAAAATTCCAACTCGTCGATATGTGGCACCAGTTCTCCTCAAAACAACTGCAAGCATATCACGCTCGCCCACTGGCACAAAGTTGTGCGACTCAGGGTGGAAAAAGAAGTACGCGAGCTTGTTGTTCCGTGAAAAGAACTCCTGTTGGTCGCTTAATGTATCGAAAAATAGGCCGTAATAACTTGGTGACTTTTCTAAATCAGCTAGAGATTTTGAGCGCTCCTCGGAGAGTCTAAAATAATAAAAGCGAAGGCGTCCTTCGATACTCAAACGTCCTCGTAGGATGATACCGAATTCGTCCGTTTCGGGTTGGAAGTCCATAATGACTTTGGGCTCGTTGTATTTATCTCCAAGTAGTGGGCTGATAGATTCTTGTCTCCAGAATCTGATTTGCCCATCCACGGAGGCCCATGACCAAGTAGGAGCTCGATACTTGTCCTGTCGCTTCTCAGTGGGGTCTATAGTGTGCCAGAATAACTGGTTCCGGAGGTCTGAGAGCCATAAACCAGCTACGTAGAAATCGTTTGTTTTTGATTTGATGAGTTGAGCTAGCCCAGTTATAGCTTTTAGCTTATTACTTGTATCTGTAAGCTTGCGGCGGCTGTAGAACTCAACCAAGCTTCGCCAATAATTTAAGTGTTCTTTTGGGTGAGATGTCGTAGAAGTATCCGTCAAGACCTGAGACACAATATAGTCTGAATATCGTCCTGGCGAATCTTGATTATATCGTATAAGAGGATTCAAGGGACCATTTGAGTTGATAAGCGTTGAAGTGCAGTCCCAACTCAGTTGATCTTTATAGAAGAGTACAACTCTGTGGGACAAAATCCGTTCCTGAAAAGTCCAGCCTCGGGTGTTCAGCGGCTCATTTATGCGGGAGTCCCCTTGTTCAACTGGCTCAAATGTGACAAGAGCAATTCCTGTACTGCCATCCGGTAAATCGTATCGAATTTGAACTTCTGGGGCTGGCTCTGTAGTGACCTTTCGGAATATCCCCTCGTGAACATTCGACGCTCTGGCAGCGGCTATTGTCAAGGCTGCATTCCCATACACCTGACTCATAGTCGCACTCTCACGGAGGAAGTCAGCACCATGATCGCCTTCTTGGATAATACAAAGGGCATCGATCCACAAGAATCTGAAACCAAGCTTCCGAGTAATGGTAACAGCATCCTGGAGAGTCCTCGGAAGACTGTTGAATGGAAACTGAGGTCTTGGAAGGTCAGCCTTCTCCTTTGAAAGTACAAACTTCGAATCTGCATTGCCCCAACAATAGCTTAGTGCGATATAACTATCTTTATATCCTGGAGGTGGGGTAAAGAGCGTGGGGTCTTGTCGAGTACCGGGCAAGCCAACATCTAACACGCGGGTTGGCAACTTCGAGATGACAGGGGAATTACTACATCCTGGGTGATGGAGAATACAAGTATCGAGCCATGACTTGATCAAACGGTATGTGCTTTCCGCCTCAAAGTCACCTATGGGAGGTCTTCTCTTAATGAAGGGAGCAGCAATATCATCTATAGCATTGAGCATGTATGCATTCCTTGTGGGGCGGAACTGACCATGCTTCGTATACAATGCCAACTTATGGGCAAGAGGGTTTTCGAGCTCACGGTCGTACCCATTGAATACACCCAATGCCTCAATGTCACCTTCTTCGACCAAAGATGCCTTCTCTTGCGGGGATAGTTTCTTCCGAATTCCAGAAAGTCGAAGAGGGATGTTTGGTGGGCCAAGATCGAAGTTCTCGACTAGAAGGCTGCAGAAAGGACAACCGGAGTTCGCTGACATGTTTATCTCTTCGGGCTTGCCATGGCTATGAAGCACCCCTTCTCTCATGGGCTGAAATCGCAAACGTTGACAAAGCTTACATAACGTAGCTAGTGGTGATGGAACAGAGATGAGGCTTGTTGTTGATTCTTCGATTCGATGGAATAGTCTTTGAATCTTACCCCGTCCTGGCAGCTTGAGGTCCATTCTGAGCGTTTTCCTCCGATGACACTCTCGTTTCGGTACGAAGTTGGCTGGCTCTAAGCATTGATTGGCACGTAAGTACAAGTGCGAAGTAGATCTTACGATGCGCAAGTGCAGACAGATACTGTTGGATAGGCTTAGGCGTGGTTAGTCAGCAGGTCTGCTGATCCACTTACTCAGAACCAGGGCTTGGCTCTTCAACCTTCCCTTCACCTATATCAACCCAAATAAAAGTCCTCGAAGAAGCAGAGCGACAAAGTTCTTCGAAAACACAATATTTCAAAAGTTTTCACAGCGCGGAAATCCAAAGGAAACCGATCAGCTGTCCGGCGTCTGAAGGCATTCGACCGGCTTTCCCTTTAAGGAAATGCGATTCCCCAAGTCATTTCTATTATTTCGAGAAAAGTCTCTCATTCGTGCGCCTCTGGAATGGCCACATTGTTGCACCCTATGATCTAAGATTAACAAGACGCGCTAAACAGTTCGGGCTTAAAGTTGTTCGAGATCAGCCTCATAAATTCCCGTTTGGGGTATGATGTCAACGTCCCGAGTCCGTGTCTTTCCCACGGGTTAACCCCACTTCAAAAATTCTCCTCCACCAACTGGCACGGAGAGCTGAATGCGGAGAAAATCCCACCCTTGGCCCTACGTAGGAGGCACCAGAGATCTCAGATCTCGTGAGATCTTTAAGAGTCATGTTTCCCCTCAATGCATCTCCAATTTTCTGTTTTATTTTCCTCTGTTTCGAGCAGTAATTCTTGCCCTGCTTGTTTATTTTCGCAGACTTCAATATGGGGCATCAAATTAAGAAGTGGAATGTAGCACATACGCTGCAAAAGCGAAAGTTGCTCATAGCCATCAACTGTGTTGCTGGCCTGTCCATTTTCTTCTTCGGATATGATCAAGGAATGATGGGTGGTGTCAACAATGCGAAAGATTACATCGAGTTGATGGGTTTTGGTCACGTTGAGACCGTTGATGGATCTGTGAATACACCAGTTATCACAAACAGCTTGTTACAGGGTGGTATCGTGTCGGTGTATTATCTAGGTACTCTAGTGGGAGCGCTGGCTGGAGGATGGGTTGGCGAGAAAGTAGGAAGGATCAAGACTATTGCTCTTGGTGCTGCATGGGGTGTCCTTGGAGCAAGCCTGCAATGCTCAGCTCAGAATCATGTGTGGATGATCTTTGGTAAGTTTCCTGGTCTTCTGTGTATGGTCATGCACTGACTTCGTTCCTAGCACGCTTGATAAATGGGTTTGGGACTGGCATTTTGAACGCCATTGTTCCAGTCTGGGCAACTGAAAGCGTGCCGCATACTGGACGCGGTCAATTCATCGCTATCGAGTTCACTCTGAACATCTTTGGTGTTGTAGTTGCATACTGGCTAGAATTGTGAGTTTGTCCATCTTTTACGAGAGCGTTTGTATTGACATTCTTCTAGCGGCCTGTCATTCATCGATCAAGGAGCGTCACCAATACGATGGAGATTCCCAATCGCCTTCCAAATCATTCCTCTCCTTGTTCTATTCATCATTGTCTGGTGGTTCCCAGAGTCTCCTCGATGGCTTGTGAAAGTCGGACGCGAAGACGAAGCACGCTTCATCCTCGAGAGACTACGAGGCAACGAGGGAGAGGAGAAGATCTTAGCTGAGGCGGAATTCCAAGATATTCGCAGCGTTTCAAAACTGGAGAGGAAGGCTGGGAACCGGACTTCGTATTGGGCGATGTTCACGGGGCGAGGTTTGGGAGATCTTCATACTGGTAGAAGAGTGCAGCTAGTGATTTGGCTGCAGATTATGCAGGAATGGGTTGGTATTGCGGGTGTTACAATCTGTAAGTTGTACACGTCTTCAGACTAAAATTCGGAGACTGACGGAAGCAGATGCTCCTACTATTTTCCGCATTGCTGGATTCAACACGGAGAAGTCACAGTGGATCTCAGGGCTGAACAACATATTCTACATGGTATGGCCAACTCTCTTTTTACGTGAAGCCCAACTGCTGACAAATTTCACAGTTCTCCACTCTCATTTGCGTGTTTACCCTTGACCGCATCGGACGAAGGTGGACATTATACTGGGGATCCGTCGGTCAAGGAGTTGCCATGTTCCTCGCAGGCGGGATGTCAAGACTGGCAATCAACAGCTCGGATCCATCAAAGGCATCACAATATGGAGCCGCTGCAGCATCCATGATCTTCATCTTCACATTTATTTTCGGTGCCACATGGCTCACAGTTCCATGGCTGTACCCAGCTGAAATCTTTCCACTCGAGGTACGAGCGAAGGGCAATGCATGGGGTGTCGTGGGATGGAGTATTGGAAACGGATGGCTCGTAAGTAACCCACTTCTCCAATAATCGATCATTACTTACTATTAATAGACTCTCCTCTGCCCCGTAATGTTCAACAAGATCAACGAAAAGACCCTCTACATCTTCGCCATCAGCAATGCGATCACGATCCCAATGGTCTGGGCACTTTATCCCGAATCCAACCAACGCACACTCGAAGAAATGGATCTCTTGTTCGCGGCGAAAACACCTTGGGTCTGGGATGCAGAGAAGAACTTTGCGAGGTTGAAGGAGGAGCATCCTGAGATTGCGCATGCGGCCCATAAGGGAAGGATGGTAAGGGATGTGGAGACTGGGAAGGTTGGTGAGGGGTCTTTGACTGCTTCTTCTGTGGTTAAGGAGGATGGGGCTGAGGAGGCACATTCTGAGTGAAGTTTAAATAGAAGGTATGCGCAAGGAACCAAATATTGACCTTGCAGGTTGCTCTATATTTTCGGGGGAGAAAAAAATTACAATTCAGTTTGTCTATCTATTCATTACATTACTGATACCTTCCGCGATTCGATTTGTGCATGACTCTTTGCTTATTTTCAGTCCGCAATATGATCTTTCTCCACCTTCCAAGCATCTTCATACATATTCTGTTCCGCTATCTTACCTTCTCTTTCTTACTTCCTCCCTGTTACTCTTTCCTCAACCCTTATCTCTAGCTGGATCACTAAAAGTGAGATCAAACTCAATGCCATCAACGGTGACTGTTTCAGAGATTTGTTGCACATCCATGAGTTATCTGTGATGGGTGAATGACATGAGAAGAAGTTTTCCAGAGAGATCTCAGACTTTGGAAATCGATGGGATGAAAGCGACTAACCTGTGAGGCCAACTCCGTTTTAAACAGTATTTTGCAGTCTACCACAACTTTTCCTGCTAAAGAAGCACCCGAGCAAAGAAGATGCATGAATGTATAACAATCTGCGGTTGAGATCTTGAAATTTACTTTTTAAGCAAGGAGAGCTAATAATTCAGATAAATAGCCTCGCCACGAGAGATACAAGGAGAGAAGGCTGCAAACGGAACTCGGGGACCGAAGAGTTGCATGATGCAGGGGTAGCACATGCAAGGCTGCCCATTGCATCTAGCAGAATCCCTTATACTCGTATCAATTCTGAGCCTAATTTTCAGGCTCGGGTCTGTCAAAGGGTGGACTCGCTCGGCTTGAAATATGGCAATGCAAGGCAAAGATTTCTCGACGACAGCACTTGATACCCAAATAGACAAAACGAGCAGATCAAGAGCAAAAGCAGATGGCAGGTAGCAGATTCTTACGCTCTTTTGTATTGCATATTCTTCATTCCTCATCACTCTTTTCCTCGAACGCATCTAACCCACCAAAATTTCTGGATCACCTCCGCCCTCGGGACCTCTTCCCTCCAAAACGGTTCCTCCCCCACATCGATCCGTCAACCCAATTCGAGACTGTCTCCAAGTCAAGTCAAGTCAAGTCTAACGTACTTCCAATTCGCTCCATTCGCAACGCCAAAATAACGAAATTAAGAAGAAAAGGATCAGACGAGGCCATCGTAGAGAGACAATGCTGATACAATCGTCTCGTCGCGCTTGCTGCCCTCCTTGAACTCCTCCATGTCCAGGCTGCCGTTCTCGTCCTTGTCCATCATGCGGAAGATCTTCTTGACCCGCTTTTCGGGGGTGTCCTCGTCAGCAGGGAGCTTGACCATTGAGCCGACCTGTGGTCATTATGTTAGAATGCGTTGCTGCCTGCATTTGTTTGTGGCTGAGGGGAAACGGCCAAAGTCACATGACCAGGATTCAATGCGGACGTGACATACCATCTTGTAGATCGCCTCGACGATAGCCAGCATCTCATCATAGCTGATCTTTCCATCACCATCGATATCGTAGAGCTGGAAGGCCCAATCTAGCTTGTCCTCCATCTTTCCCCGACTGGTGACGCTGAGCGCGCAGATGAACTCCTTGAAGTCGATTGAGCCTGACTTGTCGCTGTCGAAGACATTGAAGACGTAGTCAGCGAATGAGGACGGGTCGCCGAAGGGAAAGAATTGGCGATAGATCTTTTGAAACTCCTCTTTGGTGAGCATGCCAGAGGGGCAGTCCTTCAAGAAACCTGGCCGAGTCAGCTCGGCAATTTAGGAGGAGTAGATTGTAAATACCTTTGTACCATTGCTGTAATTCCTTCTTGTCGAAATGTGTGGACCGTTGAAGCTCATTGAGCTGCTCTTGCGAGAGCTTTGATTGTCTGGAAAGGACCCTTAGATTGCATCCCACAGACCCCACAGCACCGCAAGCTTACGATTTTCCCATCTTGACTTCTTATCCAACCTTTCTTAGAGAGCAAATACTTTGTCGGCAATGCGCACAACGTAATCTAGTTGCGCAAGTCGAGGTGGAGGGTATTCGAAGATATCTGACGAAATCTAGAAAGCGAGCCTTTTAGCTACGTCGTTTTGATCACAAGGGTCATATAAGCACTGACAAATGAATTGACTCTTGCCACAGCCTTAGAAATTGATCTCCGTCCCTTGTTTCTTGTGCGGCTGGCCCGGGAAGGCTGGATTCAGTCTGGAAGTAAGACAATCAGTAACCAAACACCTCGACCCAGAAGCAGCACAATGATGCACTAACAGACGCCTCCGCCTTTGTTCTCTTGATCGCAGATACCAAGCTCAACTCCTATCTCTTTCCGACAGCCGTATTCTTCTCTTGTAAGTTCGGCGCAAGGTATCGTGTGGTAATCCGGGCACAAGCTTCCGCGCGTTTAGCCGTCCTAGAATCCGTTGGTAGAACTTAGTGGAGAAAGCGTGGTCCTCGATGTCTCGTTGCCTGGCAGGCTTTTTCGTCTTGTTAAGGGAGGAGAATCTTCGCTGGCAGGCGGATGTGTTGAAGGTCGGGCTATGTCATGAGGTAGGTGGAGAGAATGAGGCGACAGTGCGTGGAGGTCGCTGCCCTGCGGTCCCTCCCCCTCGTTCGCTGATTGACAAGCGCGGGGCACCAATTGTGGCCGCCTCGGCCACCGTAGAGGAGGCTGTGCAAAAGTTAAAAGTCCGGTCTGGGCGCTTATGTGGACAACGTCACGAATTAATTCGTCCGATGTCTGCTGGGGCTTTTATATGAGAAGGACGGAACAGTGGGAAGTTGGAAGCTGTAAGGCTGCTACATATCATCTTAAACTTGGCATATTGAAGGCCTTTCTTGGCTTGCAGCAGCATTGTTTATAAGTGTCACGTGCTGAGGCTTGGCAAAAAGGGGCTTCCCGACTTGGCATGTTTATCCGGATGAAGCCTTTCCACATGAAATTTGGTCTTTGGGTATTGAACAGAAAGCAACTCGAAGGCTTATTCTGGTTGCTCGGAAAAATTACACAAATTCAAGCTCCTTCGGCTTGGAATGCCAGTCACAGCAGCCAAATCTCCACGCTCCCTTGTGCTTTGGCATATACAGCCATCGGAACATCAAAGCAGCAAACCAAGGAAATGGAGGCCATGTCTTTGCATGATACGGATCTTCGAAAGTGTAGTCGAGGGAGACCACAGCGATTGGAATTTCGAATTCCTGCAATATATGTTAGAACGGGGAGTTTCAAGGGTAGAGGGGTGTGATTACCGTCTCTGCACTTTCAACAGCCAATTTTTGGACCTTCTTGTTCCAGGCTGGCCAATCAATGCTTAGTTTCTCGAGTGCCTCGAATGTCACAACCTCTTCCTTCAAGTGTTCTATCAAAGCAGTTCCAAATACATCGATGAGGGAACGTATCTTTGCAGAATCGTATTTTGCTTTCCCCTCTCTCAACGCCCCTACGTAGTCTTCAAAGGCTTGGAGCCCAGGTGCAAATCCATGGTGCTGAGCAACATTCTGATCCATAGAGATTTTGACTTCTGCGTTCAATTCTTCCAGCCATGGGAAGAAGAACTTCTCCTCGTTTCCGTGGTGTTCGTGGATCATCACGAGAAATGCGTGCATGAAGATGGCGAAATCAGCAATATCCTTCTCGAGCTTAACATTGGGCGCTTGAAGGTAGATGCAATTCAACGCGCGGATAAGCATGTTGTGTACTAGGCACATCTCTGTTGCAGCCATAATCGCTCCCGGCTCCTTCTTGAGATCTTTGATCTACATCGCTTAGCATCTACAGGCTTCAGAAAATTTGAGAATAGCTACCCCGAGTCTTTTTCTGGGAGTCTCCAACAGAGGGAATGGGCCATCTGCCCATTGCTTGGTGATCTTCGTTGGATTCTGACCCATTTTGAAGGAGAGTGGGCGTGAAAGACGCTGCCTTGAACGGTGGAAGTGGAACCAAGAACTGTCAATAAAAATAAGGAGACTCCACGACTACTTGTATCCCTCAACAGCCACCCCTGACTGGAAATTCCAGGAGGATGGATCTGACTCAGCGCTCTCAGCCGCATCCCATGCATCGTGTTGCAAAGGGGCTGTAGGACTGCGGGATACATGCCCAACTGGATTAGCGCTGCTGACAGCCGTTTACTGATTCAGCGGAAAACCATGCTGGGTGAAGTCTAATTGGCTTGAAGCGCGATAAGAGCTTGGACAACACCAGGGTGGGCCATCCCGACAAGCTGGGGGTGCTTTACCTCGCCGCTTGGGGTCCTAAACGTGGCATTGGAACGTCCCATAGCTCGTATACGTATTAAACACCCTCGAATCCACCACACACACCACACAGTCTTGCTGAAGGTGGGGACCGTAAGAGATACAATTTTGGCTGTGAGGAGGAGCGAGTATGGAAAGGAGAAGATCAGAAACCTATAGCGGAAGAAGAGACCCGAATCACATGATCTCGTGCAACATGGCGCTAAACCTTATGAGTTCGCGTACCTGACTTCAGACCTTTCTCCCAGCCTCCATCGCAACTCCTCCACTTGACAACGTTATGAATGAAATAATTGACAAGCGCTTCGAGCGCGTAGAGAAGGCACTCGCGACGCTGATTACCTCTATCTCAACCTACAATCCAGCACCAGCTCTTGCCAACGATCTCGTTTTGGCGGATGCAGAGCTAAGCCAGGGCCTTGAGCAATGTGAGCTCTTCCATCAGCTACACCCTACCACACACTGATCACTCTGCGCAGTATCGACCCACCAGTCAAACTACTCCAAGATACTCTCCCTACGCGCCACCTCCAGCGAACTCGACACCCAAATCCGCGAAACGCTCAGCCTCCTGACCAAAACCCGCAGCGAGCTCATCGCAACGCCATCAACCAATTACCCAACTAGCACAAACCCAGTCTCCTACTCCGAGCTACTCTCCTACGCTCGCCGAATTAGCAAATTCACCTTACCCCCAAACTACCGAGAACCAGAAGCGCAAACAGAGCAAGCAGATGGCGGGACCAATACCCCAAAGGAGAGCAAATCCGAAACGCAAACAAACGGCACCACGACTCCGGTAGCCGCGACAAACGGAGTCGATAGCCAAACCCACCTAGCAACGGCGATGGAGATCGATAGCGCGACACCAGCAGCTACGCAAACACAGCCATCACAAGCCTCCACAGCGAAAACAAACACGGCGATGTGGAGCCAATTCTTGGGCCCTACGGATACGCCATTTCTTCCGTGGCCGTCGGAAGAGACAATTAGGAGGGGTGCGTTAGCTAGTATTCAGATTCTGGTGGATCAGGGCGTCGATCCGAGTACGTTTGATCCTGAGAAGAGTGCGGAGTTGGAGGCGGAGAGGAAGAGGGTTGAGGAGGAGCAGGAGCAGTTGAGAGAGCAGGAACGCACTAGGTTGGAGGAGGAGAGGAGGAGGGAGATGGAGAGACGCATGAGTGTTAGTGGATCGGTGCCCGAGAAGAGAGAGGAGCAGCCGAAGGTGTTCCAGCTGGAGACTTTTGATGATGATGAGGATGATGATTAAGTGGGTGGGTAGCTAAGAAGGATTCCATCTGGGATGGATTATCGGGCAGATGTCCTGGAATACGCATGCCAAATCTCGGATCTCAATTCGGACTTGAAGATAGTGACATATATGAGGAACATCAATCCAAATCTTGGATGATAGCTGGGGATGTAAGAAAAGAATATCTGTACATTTCCAAACTAATTCTAATGCTCACAATCCAATCATCAACTTTAAATTCCTCATATAAATACTTCATGCCTCTCTTTCTTTCTGCTTCATCAATAAGCTGTGGGCGGGCACTTCACCATCAAGAGCCTGGACCGACCCGGAGAACCACACTCCTGCCCATTGCATGCTATTCTTGTCCTAAATAATTGTCTCGAGTGTCCGGGCGCAGGAGATAATTCTTCCAGGCCGATTCACCCGGTCTGATTGAACTGAAGGACAAACAGTTGTTGTCGCTCCGTATTTTGTTGTCAACTTCCCATATCACGATCACTAACCCCTACCGGTCGTCCCCGCTCGAAGCCCTAAAATACCCATGAATCTCGTAGGGCCCGATCATAAATTCGAACGGTGTGAAAGTGAAAGCAGCTGTTTGCGGAAGGCACCAAAGCGGAAGTGATGCGTTGGACGACTTCATGGGAAGCCGATGTAGCTCAACCTGAGCCAAGCGCGGCGCTCTTATATAAACTCCTTGCTAGCCTAGCTAGACAAAAAGAAGGTGGATAGGTGAATCAACACGCTTGATAGTCGCTGAGCGTCTTCAATTCTCGCTCAAATCATCCGGGAAACTATAAATTAAACATTACTCCAACCCTAAGCTTTCGCAACTACGGCCTCGGCCGTCTTACCCACTTCTAATTTCCCCACCCTATTCACAACCTCATCCACCTTCTTCTCTTTTCTCGTCTTCTTAATTGTGATATCCCCAAACTCATCAGCTCCCAATCTCTCCTTCAGCTCGTCATACCTAAACCTCGCACCTGGATGATTCGTCGGCAATGTCTTCACGTCCTTTTCTCGTCGAAGATTCTCGCGGAATGTACCGCCAGGCACCGCGTAGTCTTTCCACATTATGCTGCGCTCCATCAGCACGGGTATCAGGAGCTCTACTAGGTCTTCATAAGATTTCTGGGTTGGAGACGTCTGGGAAATGTTAGTTGAAGTCAAAAAAGAGAGCGAGGAAAGGAAGACAAACAAGCGACATTAAACCCATCAATATCCGCCTCATTAATAAAGCTCTCAAAAACATCCGCAATACTCTCCGGCGTCCCCACATACGGCTGTCCAAACCCACAGAACGCAAACGCATGACCCAGCATCCTAGGTGTCAATGGCTTTCCCCCTTGCTCCGCAAAGTTCTTCGCGCTATTAATCAGACTATGAATCGCACTACTCCTCTCCTTCAGTCCCTCAACATCAAACGGCTCATCCACGGGATATTGCGAGAAATCCACATTCATGAAACTCGAGATCGTAGCAAGGCCGCCTTCCCAGTCCGCGTTCTTCTCATAGCGATCGTACTTCGCCTGCGCTTCCTCCATCGTGCGTGCCACGATCGGCGCAATCATGGGGAAGAAATTGACATCCGTCGCCAAGCGTCCGTTTTCCACGGCGATAGCGCGTACTTCCCGTACGAACTCGGCGAGTTTCTTCATATCCGTGCCGCCGCAGAAGATAGCTTCTACATGCTTTCCCGCAAACTGCTTCCCGGACTCCGAAGCTCCGGCTTAGAACAGCACGGGTGTGCGTTGCGGCGACGGATGAGCTTGCGCGTAGCATGACATCTGGTAGTACAGGCCGTCGAAGTGGATTTTGTGGATCTTGGTAGGGTCGTAGGCCCCTTTTTCGCGGGTCCAGGTTTGAGCTCCGGCTTCCCAGGAGCCTTCCCAGAGCGAGTACATCAGGTCCATGTACTCGTCTGCTTGGGAGTAGCGCTCGTCGTGCGGGATGGCGGTTGTGGAACCCATTGCTTTGGCGGCAGAATCCGAGTAGCTGGTCACGACGTTCCAGGCTACTCGTCCTTTGGTTGCGTGGTCGAGAGTTGACCATGTCCTGGCCAGTATATATGGCTATAACCATATCAACGACTATCCACATATCACCTGGCCAGTTATAGCAAAGGGGTCTGTGGACTTACAGTGATATAGCTCGTACTCCCCGTAATCCCAAAACTAACATTCCTACTCACCTCCGCCATCGCACTGACAAAAACGACCGGATCCAGCTGAGCCACCGCATACCCACCCCTAAAACTCCCATCTCCCCGTCCTTCATACGTATCCATGACCGCATACGTATCCGCAAAGAAGATACTCGTGATTTTCCCTTTATCAGCAAGGCGAGCGAGCCAAGTATAGTATTCCAAACTATCCTTCGGCCGCGAATTGTCGGAGGGGTCTTTCCATTGTCCGATTCCCATGTGAGAGCCCGTGCAAGTGGTCTCGAAGAAGTTGATGTGGATCTGCTTTTTGGGGGCCATGTTTGATTTATTTTTGATTTTGATGATCTTTGAAATAGACTTTGGTAAGGAAATCAAGTCAAAAGAGGAGTCGAAGAGGACGCGTAGTTGAAAGAAGCATTTATGTTATACCCGTTCCGTTATCACGGCTAGGAAGGATCCCGACGGATTGGTTCCTAGCGGCCGAATATTCGGCTCGGATACGCAGTATAAGAGTGGGATATCTTCAGCACCACGCTGGACAGGTTGATTGACTATTATGCAAGGATTCTAGATCGTCTCACTTGAGGCGCAAGTTAGCCTACAGGATAGAACGACCCGGAACTGGGTTGAGAAGATTAAAAATCCATATCTTTTCGCTCTACCATACAAAAACAACTACCAAATCAAAAATCAGATCAAACCTCCAGCTCGCAGACGCCGTGGACGCCTACGCGCGCGGAAATGCTAATGTTTTGCTCGTAGCTTGCTCGCACCTATTGTACACTCTGATTTCGTCGCTTACTTTCCCTTCCATCGAGTCTCTGTCGTGGTCTCAAATTCATCTTCGCTTCCTCCCCCACCGATCCTCGTCTGACTTCATAATCATTTAGTCGATCTTAATGGATCCGTAGATCTTGTACACGAAAGCCCAGCTGGCGAAGAAGCCGATCGTGCCTGTTTTGTGTTAGCAAGGATACATATAGAGAGGAGAAGAAAGCACATACCAGTCAGAATAAAGAATAAGAACGAAATCAGCGCACTGTATCCGATGTACAGCACCGTTCCAGCCAGACCACCCAGCTGCAACTTCGTGACCAAATAGATAAGTGCGTTCAAGAAGACGTAGAAAGCTGATGCACCGGCAGTCATGAATGCTCTCCAATGCCAGTGGTAGTTCTCGCTGCAGAGCAGGAAGTAAACCATGAGCACGGTGACAGCTGCGCAAGTGATGATCATGAGGCCGTAGCAGAGGAAGAGGAAGCCGAACATGTAGTAAACCTTGCTGAACCAGATGGAGGACATGATGAAGTAAAGTTCAACGAAGATTGCTCCGAATGGTAAGATGCCGACTAACAACATCGAGGGGATCGGTCGCATGTATGTTGTGCTTGGTGGGATCTGGCGAGGAATTTGGTTCGTTCGAACCGGAGCCGTGAAAGGGGGCTGACGGAAACCGACCCAGCTGCCGGCAAAAGATAGGGGTACCGAGATCAAGAACCAGATTCCAATAATGACGAGCATTGTGGTAAATGGAACGGCACCAGATGATTCCTTGGCCCATAGGAACAAGTCGAGAAGGAAGAAGGTGCCAAATACAATTCCTGGGACAAGGAGAGGCGTAAGTCCGATGTTGAGCTTCCATCGTTCACCACCGAATGATTTATATACCCGAGCAGAGACATATCCACCAATGAATCCGAGAACTGTGTATAATAGAACCATGATAGTCCCAAGGGATCCACGATTCGACGGTGAGAGGAATCCAAGGAGTGCAAACGCAATCGTGAAGCCAGTCATGACGAATAGCTGGGCTCCGTTTCCAAGGAACACACTCAAGATGAGCGGCGAACCTGGCGTACGGAAAACGTCACCATGCACGAGCTTCCACCCGGAGTCTTCTTGAATTCCATCATCAACAGCTGACGTTCCGGACAGATCATCGAGGTTAATGTTGTCCAGGCGGTTGTACCTCGCAATATCCTTCCTCAAGGCTCGCATCAAAATTGAGACGACGGTGAAGACCAAGAAGACCACAATGATGGCGGAATTGACAAGTGAGAACCAGTGGATCTTGGGGTCGAAGACATGCAAGTACTTGTCCCATCTGGTGGCCCAAGCCGTGCTAGACTCATACCAGATAACACTGTACGTGAAAGCAACCTCAGTCTGCCCCTGCTCGTCCAAGGTCAATTGCCGTCCTCCTGCTCCACAGTGATTTGCGCCGCTAACACCCTCTCCATTTCCATCAAGTGTGCTCGCTCTTGAGCTTGGTTGCACAATAACTCCTACGACTCGGTATTGACCAGGACTGACCGTATGGTAGTCAATCAGAATATCGTAGTGGTTGTTCAAATGTACGCTGACTGTATCGGCGCTCCCCAACGCAAACCCCTGACTGTAGAACCGAGTTTTGGTAACCTCCTCCTCGATCAACTGCCCAGCTGGTAGCCCATCCACCAGCCAATTCAGCGCATACCCTGCCGCTATCTTGTTGTTCACCCACTTGGCAGAAGCTACATCGTATGTTGACTTACATAGTGACTTGCAAGTCTCGTTCTTTGCCATGTTGAGCTCGAAGGGAGATGTCATTATTCGGTCCCCAAACAATATGCTGCCCAGACTTTCCGACACATATTCGGGCCTGGGATTCGGACGGCAAAAGTGGAATGCTGGATGGTAGTAGTCGAATGCTAGCACGGATCGCAGAGTCCCATCTTCTTGTGAGCCAACTGCTGTGAGATGATTGACGTGCAAGGGAACTTTGTCTCCTTCTTTGTATGACGTTGGCGCAACTCCTGGAAGGTAGAAGGCTGCTGTCAGCTCGGGAATTGCGAGAAAGGCAGTGAGGATCGCCGCGGACGGCGACAGGTCTCGTAAACGCATTATGAAGGATATCTGATATGCGAATCTTGAGTCAGTATGTTGTCGAGGTGAGGAAGTGGCCACGCCTCTCTTTGAAGTATTCGGGGGCCTAGAGCTTACGAGTCTTGAAAGAACAGCTTAGGATGGCATCAAAAGCCACAAAATGCAGGCGCAAAAACTACTGTTGGCGCATATATCGATTGAATTGGCTGGCAAAGTGCGGCTGTCTCTGGATGGGGAATAGTTGTCGTTGTGGGATACGAGCATCAGGTTGGGAGGGAAAGGGGAGAGCTTCCAATAATTCTGTACGGGGCTGAGTTATCTGGCTCTCGGAGCGGAGAAATGTTTGCCCGAGACTTTTCCATCCTCCAAAAAAATTCGAGCTCGAGTCTGCACCCCACCACGCCAGAAACCTCACAACATGGCAACCAAGACTTCTTTCCCAGCACTGCTTGATACTCTCACGCAGGCATTGACATCTGCCTCCGAGTCGGCAGAAAAGATCCAATCGCCAATTCCTCCCAAAGACGGCATCTCCCTCCTCGACGTCAAGAACGAACTTTTCCTCTCCTACCTCCAAAATCTTGTCTTCCTCATAATTCTCAAATTACGAAATCGCAAACCAGGCAATGCCGACAACGATGAAGATTTGGATGGTGCGGTAGTGAAGAAGCTAGTCGAATTACAGGTGTACCTGGAAAAGGGTGTGCGACCGTTGGAGGCACGGTTGAAATACCAAATCGACAAAGTCCTACGCGCCGCAGATGATGCGAAAAGAGTGGAGGATGCATCCAAACCCAAAGCGAATGGACGAGTTGTTCAAGAACAAGACGAAGACGAGGAAGACGAGGAAGACAACAGCGACAGTGATGTTGATTCTACGAATGGAGTTCCACTGAAAGCCTCCGAGATAGACGACCTGCAATACCGACCTAATCCTTCAGCTTTCGTTCGTCCTGCTGCCACAGCTGAGGCGAGTTCCAAAGGCAGATCAGAGGATGGCATTTACAAACCCCCTCGCATTCAGGCTACGGCTATGCCTACTACTGGTCCTAGAGAAAAGGAAGCTAGGAAGCCTAATAAATCGGCTACGCTGGATGAGTTCGTGAATACGGAGTTGTCGACTGCGCCATTGGCGGAGCCAAGTATTGGATCTACGATTGTGGATCGTGGTAGGACTGTGAAGAGTGAGAAGATGAAGCAGGAGGAGAAGGAGAGGAGAGAGTATGAAGAAAAGAATTATGTTCGTTTGCCAAAGGAGAGCAAGAAGGATCGGGCAAAGAAAGGGGGCAGAAAAGATGCTGGGTATGGTGGGGAGGAGTGGAGAGGCTTGGGCGAGGGTATTGATCGTATTGAGAGATTGACTAAAAGGAAGGGTGGGGAACCTAGAGGTGCATTGGAGAAGAGTCGCAAGAGACCAACGGAAGATGGACCCAGAGGCAGTGGTGGGATCGAGGCTGGGGAGGGGTTCCAGAAGAGATTGAAGACGCTGGAGGGTGGAAGAAGAGACAGGGGGAGGAGGTAGTTTACAGAATGAACAAGAAATCTCACATTATCCGAGGGGGTTTGATCAGTTATCAACCTTTCACTTTGGTTCGTGATATTTTCCTTGATGTTTCGCCTCTTCGCAATGCTCGAAGATATGTTATGGCAGCAACGGGATGTATTTTCCCAACTACCTATGTATGGTAACTAATCCAAGTAACACGTGACTGAACTTGCTTATCCTGGTTTGTTATCATAGCCATGGATTTCTGTGCCTCGTACGCACAGGATGCAGACTCAGTGAAGCCCAACCAATCACCCCCGCATTTGACCTTCTCGAGCCTCGCTCCTTCTCCTTTTAGACAACGCACTACCCACCTACTTTTCCAGGTCTAGTTCCTGCCTTTTGGACCACCGTTTATCATGTGGGGTAGATCTACTCGTAAGTCTGGCTATCTCTGAAATTCAAACCCAAACCAATCCATTATATGCACTGCTCTTCAATAATCCTACAACCACCAAAAAAAATAAAAAATTGAACAAGCTTTCCCAGCCTCTACACTAGAATAAAGCTCACTTCGCAAGTTACTCTATATAATCCTTCTCCTTACTAGTAAGTGTTCCATGTTGTTCACCACATCGTTTGGCACATCAAGTCTTTCAAGAACCGCTTGGCAAAGCCTCCATTTTAACTCTCAAGTCTACTCTGTTTATCAACTAGGTCCGGCTTGCTATACTATACTACCTTCAATTCTAACATCTTGCCCTCGTAGATCTTCGATCATATCAAATATGGCCCTATCATCGACGGGAAAGCGTCAAGACTCCCAGAACAGGCGAGCACAAAAGTTGGACTATGAATTGGTGCCGCAGGCTGAGGGTTCGGAGGACGAAGCTTCTATTCTATCATCACGGCCCTCTGATGGCTATCGAAGGAGATACGTTTCTTCTATTTTGTGGAAGACGGCGAAGGCCAGTGTCGCAGGCTTAGCTCTTCTCGGAGCCGTTAGCTTGCTTACTCCGCTATGGCATATCAATCGCCCTGAAACGCGCGTCGAATACTCATGTGGGAATTCCACCGCAGAGGCTAAAGCTCTCGGATGTAAATTTGACGAATTGGCTTCTGCTTGGCTGCCTGCAGTGTGTCGAGATGACGCACTCACGGAAGAGTTCAGTCGAGCGGGACCAAATGGAACATGGAAATATTACTCAGACCCGGATCTGACGACAGAATTGTCTCTGGAGGAGCTGTCCCTTTACGGCGATCTTAATGGCCAGTGGTACTTCATGACGGGGGAATGGCACATCGTTCACTGTGCATTCTATTGGCGGAAGAAGTATCGTGCACCTTTGCTTGGGATAACATTGGAGCCTAGATACGACTCCTTAGTGCATGTGGAACACTGCGGTCATTTAATTCGGCATCCTCTCAAGTACACTCATGCAGGAGTCATTTTGGATACGTGCTATTCAAATTGAATTTACACTAGAATACGAGCCAATTAAGCCCAGTACATCTGCATCGAGTGTTTCCACTTTGTATATTGTTTCTCTTGAGAGTAGAAGAATAGCAAACCCGTAAAGATTTTAAGCTTTATATAACTATAAATACAGCTCGAAAAAGAAAAGGGGCGGGGGGCACACAATCAATCCATAACGGGAAAAATCTATAAGAGCAGTAGTCTGATTCTAATGACAAGAGAACTTGGTTAATTTAGTTCTGGGATTTGCCGACCTGGTTATAACGAGTGAAAATACCTTGACCTTGTCATATTTTCTCTTCTTACACCGGTTTATATGTATGGCGTAGTAAATAGCAGGTAAGGAGGACTTCTCGCTTACTGTACTCCTTTTCAGAACTCCTCAATTCCTGGAGCTTGGTGCCACATCACGTCTAAGCGCCGGTTTCGCATGCCTTCGAAATCACCTCGAACATAGCCTCACAGGTTTTTATCAAATTAACTTTGAAAATGAATCTTTGAAGTCCTCGTGTTCGTGGAGTATGCCAGTCAACATTCTCTTGAAATGCCTCCCGGCATCGGTTTGCTCAAGCATCCATGATGCATTTCTTTCACATCTTATACCTCAGTTTCTTATTCTCCCGATCGGTTTTATCCGAAAACGCATCAATCAACTCCTCCGTCGCATCCGTTCCCTCTACACCCGCAGGATCCAAATCCCTCCTCTTATTCTCTGCTCGATACACAAAATACAACGCGGCAAACAGGACGATATTTACACAAAATGCCGTCAACGTGACAGCAACTCCAGTGCCATACCTTGGGGCTTGAGAACTCAAGAATGTCTGAGGGCTCACAATATTTGCGACAGCATTCGCAGAGAAGAAAAGTGTGCCTGTGACGGATTTTTTGGTGTATCCGGCGATGTTGCTAGCGAGTAGCGAGTAGAGAACACCTGCTGAGGTCGCAACGACAGGAATGATGGTTATAGCGAAGAGGTGCGCTTGGCGGGTTGATGGTTTGATAGGACTTAGGTAGAGGATTAGGCAGGAGGCGATACCTGGGAGGTAGCAGAGGATTATGACAAAGATTCGCTTTCCTTCGCCCCATCTTGAGGAGAGAAAGAAACCGGCGATGACCATGGAGACTGCTTGGACTAAAGAATGTGAGTTAAAAACAAGATTGAATGCAGGGAAGAAGGGAACAAACCTATGCCTGGAGGGATGTTGAGGAGAATAGATTCGTCAACGCTGTAACCCAGTCCTCGAATCACCAAACCGGCGAACTAGGGTTGTGCTTGTCAGCGATATTACCAATATGAGGACACAGGATTGAACTCACGTTCGTTTGGAGAGAATTGGTCATATTGTGGAAGAAGATCGCAGCAACCAACATCCAGACTTTCAGATCCTTGAGTGCTTCGAATACTTGGTATTGTTTGTGATGAACATTCTTCACACCCGTCTTATTGGACTTGAGACGCTCGACAGCAATAACACGTTCACGTTCTGTAAGAAATTTTGCTGTGTGAGGAGAGTCTGGGAGGATCCACCAAAGTGTGCTTCCGAAGCAGACTGTGATGACCCCAAGCTTTACATCCGTCAGCACAATTATTGGATCAGATGGAAGACGAAAGCTTACAATGATAAACATCCACTGATATGGGAACATTTTGGCAACATGGATATGAGCAATGCCAAAGAATATGGCACTGGGGATGACATTAGTGGTGCATGTAAGGCGCGAAGAAGTTCAACATACCCACTAGGAGCCCCGATCAGCCCATTCGCACAATACCACAGCGCAACTCGCGAACTCTGCTCCTCTCTCTTCCACCACGACGAGGTGATAAGAACAAAGCCAGGATTCAAACAGGATTCAAATACACCCAAGAAAAACCGTCCAGTAGCAAGTGTAGCAAAGTTCGTGGCAGATCCGGTTGCGGCAAGTGTTGCGCCCCAGAGGATGAAGTTAATTGCCAGGTATTTCCCGGTTGGGAACTTTTGCATCAAGATATTGGTGGGGTATTGGGCGATTAAGTATCCGATATAGAATATTGAGACCAGGAGAGAGAATTGTGCTCCGACGAGCTTGGCTTCGCCGATGATGCCGTAGGTTGCTGCTGCAGTGAGGGAGTTCTTGTCGATGAATTGGAGACCGTCTGGACATTGGCAAGTCTGGTTAGCTTGAATTGTTTATCGAGATAGGAGAAGGAAGTTCTTACTTATTATCAACATCAAGGTGCACATGCGGTAATCGATCTTTCGCAGAAGGCTTTTCTCCTCCTCGGGAGAATATGGCTCATAATGGGTATGAAGCACTTTCAATGCCTCGTCACCATCAAAGACTTTCTCATTCAAGTGATGAATATCAGATTGATGAGTAGCAACAGCTTCAATATCGATAGGTGAAGCCATCTCGACTTCCTGAGTGGGGACTTTCCTGGTGGTCATCTTGTCGGTTTCAATTGAAGTGGAAGACAGACAAGGAAAGCCGTCGAAATGGTCCAATACGGCAGAAATTTCGTGAAGCTTTTCATATCTTTATATATATAATAGTCTGCTTGACTGGGGCCCCGGATTCGGATCCGAATCGCAGGCGGCTTTTCTCATATCCGTAAGGGCCACAGGTGTGACTTGCGGGGAATGAGGGGTTCGTCTGGGGAAAATGATTATCCACAGGGATGGAGACGACATTCCATAAGAACTGACAGCTGAATCTCCAACCTGCTTTCATTACTGACTCAGTGGCTGTTTCCTGTGTCCAGGGCATGGGATGCATATGCGAGACGGCTCAGGGGGGCGAATGAAATCCTCGTCTAGCAATGCCCTAGTCTAGGTGCCGGGTTTCCATCCGCTCTTATTCGCCATGCTACCTGCCGAGGTTTGCTTGACCATTACCGACCACCCGTTCCTCCTCCACATCGGATACACCTCCGCATATCTCTTCCCTTTCTTCTCCACATACTTCCCGTTTTATTTCGTGTCCACTTTTGCTCCACTCCAGTTTCAGTGTCTCAACAATTCTCGGTACAATAGTTCCAGTGCTTGCGTGATAATCTCTATAGTGGGATGCCACTGACATCTCTAGAAATTTTATCCGCCGAGGCTAGATATCCAGCAAAGACGAATCCCAGCTTCAAGCGAAGCACGGAATACTCCCGCAGTGAGAGCCGTGTATTCGCATTCTCTTCATTGACCTCTGTGAAAGGCGGTCGAGCTCCATATGTTATTTTATAGAGGACCTACAACATATCTCGAATGTCACTTGTTACTTTCTTCTTATCAAATTCTCGAAAATGTCTGCAAAAATCGAACATCAAGTCCCTTCACTTAATTCTTCTTTGATCGGCGAGATCGAGGAAGGGATAGCGTGTTTCCGTGGTGTCCCATATGCTTCACTTGACAAGCGATGGACGCACAGCCAAACAAAGCATTCTCTAGAATCTCCGTTTGACGCAACCAAATATGGACCCCGATGCCCACAGGGTGAAGGTCAGGTGCTAGTAACAGGTGGGGTCAACGACCCTGTTCCGGGTGATGATGAGTTCAGGTGCCTGAACCTGAATATTGCTGTGCCAGAAGAAGCACTCAAGACAGATGCTTCCCTTCCAGTTATGGTGTGGATTCATGGGTAAGCATATTCATTCATATCGCCACTCTACTTAAAGAGAAACTCATTTTCAATTTTAATGCCTCCATTACTTACTATTCGATAGCGGAGCTTTTAACTACGGTGCCAACTCTGTCGCACGCTACCGGCCTGTCCAGTTGTCTCTTCTTGCCAAAGCACAAGGAAATCCTGTCATAGTCGTTGCAATTCAATACAGACTTGGTCCTCTCGGTTTCTCTGCAAGCAACGATATTCGCTCCGGGCAGTCTCCTACCTCTATCACCACTGGTCACCCGGACCCAAACTCTACATTCGGCAATTTTGGCTTTGTTGATCAAGTCCATGCCTTGGAATGGGTGCGAGATCATATCCACGATTTTGGCGGCGACCCAAAAAACGTGACAGCTTTTGGAGTCAGTGCAGGGAGTGCGAGTATTCATTATCACATCCTCACAGGATCTCCCCTCTTCGACCGAGCAATCCTCATGTCAGGTAGTGCACCCACCCTAGGCCCATTGCCAACTGAGTTGTATGAGAAATCTTGGAACAATTTCCTGGCCCGAATCGGAGGCTTTGACAATCTGAAGACGCCTGAAGAGAGGTTGGAGAAGGCCAGAGCTCTAAGTCCACAGCAGGTGATCGGAGGCTTTACGTCTGCACCACTGGGTCCAATGGCAGATGGAGTTCTTCTTCCTCAATTATGGCGATACAATGACACCCAAAAGCTTACTCGCTGCAAAGAAATCATCATCGGCGACACGAAGATCGAAGCCATCATCATGGATGGTCTCATAAACGCTATCCCACAAGCAAAATTCCCAGGAATAGTTCACGCTTCAATGCAAGACGGCGATGGCTTTCTTCGTGCCTTCGGATTCACGCCGGACTTGGATAAGATCGCATATCGCGATGCAATGCGCTGTTTTCTTTCTGTGGGCATGTTTCAATATCCCAATGTTCTCGTTGCAAAAACGTTCCCTGGGAAAGTGTACTTATACCATTTCGACGAGCCATCTCCGTATCCCGGGCCAACGTTTGGTCTCCCGTATCATGGGCAATGCGCGCTCTTCGTGTACCAGAACGGAAATCCCGAGTATCCCGTGGCAGCAAAAACAACAGCTGAGAATATGGGTAAGATTTGGACTGCGTTTGCTACCGGAAAGGTTGTCCCATGGGAAGATCATAATGTGGGCAATAGATTCATGCGTTTAGGGCCGAATGGAGAGTCGTCGATGCAGACTTTAGAGACTGATCGCGTGAGGGAGTATAAGTGGCTTGGATGGGTAGAAGAGAATTATGAGAGTCTCAAGAAACTCACTAGGGAACTAACTGTTAGAGTATAACTTTGAAATTCATGCTAGATAACGTCGTGTCATGAATTTCTATTAAAGTTGTGATGTACTGTATGTCTGTTTAACTTCGTCAAGGCGAAGATTCTTAGCTAAATCTCCTAGGAACATTTCACACATAGGATTAAAAACAATAACCCGATCGATAGTAAAACGAGTCACACTTTGCTTTATATACCGACAGTGATAACCGAATACGTGGATAGAACTTCAAAAAACTCTGTGAAGAGCGAGGATAGGAATTTTGGAGTATTGAGGGCAGTATATCTCAAATGAGAGGGTTCTAGTCTTGAAGTTACATATTAATGCCTGCCGGTATTTTCACAAGGTTATGCAACGTCGTATCTATCATGAAATGCTCAAGGGTCTCCTCTACTTCGTAAGGAAGAATGTTTGGTGCCTGAATTACATAGCAGACATTAATTCGTGGTTTAGTACAGCCTCAGTCGGCGGTAGTAGCTTGGCAAGCCAATTACAAACCCTTGTGGATTTCAGCTACTTGAAAGAACAGAAAATCTCCTATTGATTAAGATTAACGGGTTCGTAGAACATATTCTAAAAAATCCTTCCATTTATTCTTCCAAAATATTACAAACCTGAAGCTTTTGCTACCTGAAAACAAATTGGCTGTTAACCCTTCTTTTTCTCTTCATTGAGTTCTTCTCCTCACTCAGCAGAACTCCTCATCCACATTAGCAAAAGTGGACACTAGTTAGACCCTTGTTTTATGCTACCAACTCTCCCTCCAGCACGAACTGGTCAAAAAGTTCACGAGCTGCTATTGGCTCGCTTATCTGTGGTGCTAAGGTAGGGGGTTACTCCCACTAATGGGCTTTAATTGGTTTTGACCTTAAGCGTATAAGTGAGCACGTCTGCCTAAATCAGACTGATTTCAGCCATAAAACACAGTTGCAAACTATAATTCTTACCCTCAACCGCTTGTGGCCAAAGACTCAAAGTGACTTCTATTTCATTTTCGAACCAACTTACACCATCTTATAATCATGGCCCTCTGTACACTATGTCGGAGCATCCCTTTTGTCTCTCTTCCTTCGGTCCCCGAAGGCCAAGACGGCTTAAGCAGGGTGGCCGACAACATTGAGATGCCTGAACTATGGTGGCGCTCCCGGGACAACAACGAGTTACTTCTGCTTAAGGACTCCATCGGCTTCGCCTGGCATGAAAGTTTCAATGCGCTCGAGGAATCGGCCAAAGCTGGATGTCCCCTCTGCATCCTCGTGCAATCGGGCGTGCAGATCTGGTTAGATTACTTTCGAGAGGCTGAAAGGACGTACCCTGGATGGCGCCAATTCTACAAGGACAGCGAACCGATTCCTGACGAAGAGAGATTGTGGTTGACAAAGCGCTTAGGCGGAGGGGATGGTTTTATGGTCTTGGCTCGGAATCCGGTCAAAGACCATCGTGTCTTCTTTCTCACTGCCGTCAACTTCAGCGTCGAGGCTGGCAGCGATTTGGCTTCGAAGTTCTCTTTAAGACCCATGGAGCGAGACTCTGGGTCGCGACAAAGCCTTGATACTGCAGCCTCTTTGCTGAGCAACTGCATTGAGAAGCACAAGCGGTGTGCTAAAGAAATGACTCCGTTGCCTTCACGAGTGCTTGATGTTGGCTCTACCGGCGACATGATAAGATTGATCGACTGCCCTACTGACTTAAGAGGAAGATATATCAGCCTATCTCATTGCTGGGGTTCTTCAGAAACCCTGACAACCACTGAAGAGTCATACGAAGCACGCATCGCAGGAATACCACTGTCACAACTTCCTAAGACCTTCCTCGACGCCGTCATCATCGCTAGACACCTTGGCGTTCGTTATGTTTGGATAGACAGTCTCTGCATCATGCAAGAGAACCAGGACGACTGGGCTCGTGAATCTGGACGCATGAATTCTGTCTACTCCAACGCCTACCTAGTCATTGCTGCAAACCATGCGACAGACAGCAATGGAGGCTGCTTCCACAACCGACCGGCTCGCCCAAAATCCAAGGTCAATCTCCCTGACTTAGGTGAGGTTTGGGCACAGTTATTATATCCCGGAGATGAAACGGCGCCTAGTGGAACAAGTTTCGAGGGAGAACCGCTCTCTGGGCGTGGTTGGGCTTTGCAGGAGCGCGTACTCGCTCGGCGGATTCTCCATTACAACACTAGGCAAATTTTGTTAGAGTGCAACCACGGCATCGTGGGTGAGGACGGCTGCAGTTTCGATTATCGTTATAGCTGCAACTTGAGTGAGATTCACGATATCAAGGAGCGCCAAAACAAGAAATGCGAGAATTCGCAGCTCGGCCCGGAACGCCATATGTGGAACAACCTGCTCTGGTCGTACGGGAACCGCAAGTTGACTAAAGCAACTGATAAGCTCCCAGCCATTAGCGGACTCGCCAAGTTATTCAAGTCACGATTTGGCGCAGAATATGTAGCTGGATTGTGGAGCGATGGGCTCATCGAGGGGCTGGCATGGCAGGGACTAGGAAATAAGGCACCCAACTCAGCCACCCAGTATACTGGGCCTAGCTGGAGTTGGGCCAGCTACGACGGAATTGCCGCCACCGGTCTACGGGGAGAGTGGAAGGATGTTGCCAAGATCGAGGACTGGCATGTCGAGCTACAGAATGAGGGAAACCCCTTTGGGGAGGTTAAGAATGCTTGGATACGCATTCATGGCCCAATGACTGAGCTCAAACCTAGTGAAATAGAAACCACAGACCATGATAATACCATTAAGGAGATTGGGAGGACTCCACTTCCACGGTTGCGGACTCGATACTCCAACAATGAGGAGGGCAGCAGGTTGTCGCTTGATATTAATGAAGTACGGGATAATGGAGGCTGGCGTGAGTGGAATATGCAAGTCCTAATCCTTTGTGGGAAATGGGGCGAGGAGAAAAAGGCCGATGAAACGATTGAGCAAAGTAACCCCAGCGCGGAACACAATTCAATGTCATTTTGTTATGGTTTAGTTGTCAGGGAAGCAGAGGACGGTCAAGGCCCACGGATGAAAAGAGTTGGATGGATGTTCTTAGAAGGCGAAGAAGTGAACAAGGTAATAGAAGACAAAGAGTGTTGGAGGGAGGTAATATTAGTGTGAAGTTGCCTGCAGTTTGCCTTGCGGTAGCCTGTGGGAGAGGAGGTTTCTAGTATAGATAGAAGCGTCCTTCACAAAGCTATCTCTTATGACGGTCCATATCTTTCATTTTTAGTTTCATGATCAAGTAGTGTACTGTACTATACTTAAATCTCAACACTTGCCATTATGGCGAACTACTGGTACGGAAAGGAGTTTACTATATATTATATAGTCTAAGAAGTAGCGCAAATAATAAGCTTAATAATTTTAGTACCTCGGGGCTCCTTTCGGCTCTTTTGAGGCCCGGTTACGCTCTCCTCGTCTTAACTCTTGGGGCAGGTTCTATTTTGGTTCCACATTCGCTTATATGCACGTGATACTGTATAACCAGGTCAAGCCGGTGAGCGGCTCACCAGGTCCTGGTGGTCACCAGCGTGATGTTACGTAAGCCACTAGAAAAGTTCCTGGTGGTTCTCTCAACTCCAGCCTCGCGTGCCATTTTCTTTGCATTTCCTCTCACCTAGGAGACTTCTGCCCATCTCTGCGCTCATAGTTTCCTTCACTCGCACCTTTGACTACGATTCTGCAATCTTGAGTATCACACTTCAGTGCAGATCAGCCGCAACGGCGCATAAACGTTGCGAGACCAAAGGAGTACGAGATAGACCAAACACAAACAGACCGGCTATGTCTCCACGGTACAAGCCACTAGATCATAGTCGGCGGGAAATTCGACTAATTACCATTTTACCTCCAACTATCCCTCCGACCTCCCCAGCGGGAAGAATCCATAACCCATGGAACTTTCATTATACTGATTTGAGCTCAATACACGGAACCGGCGAACAGAAGGCATCCGCAGTATGGCTGAGTCCGACAGATGATATCGTTCGTTGTATTCTCGAACATGTTTCTTTGGACGATTTTACCAATGATTATCAAGCCTACCGGTCTACTACCTCTAAGGATTTGTCATGGATTGAGTTTGCGATAAACCAAGGGCTGCCGTCAGATCAACAGATCGTTTATCTCCCAGCCTGGAGGGCCACTCAATGGAAGCAAGGAGCTTCAAGGGATGAAAGATTAACAGGCATTCAGATACCGAAACCCTACCATCCAAGGTATAACTGGGGAGATTTCGAGGCTTTATCGTATACTTGGGGCAATGATGACCTAGAAGGAGAGATTATTGTCAATGGGAAGCTTACCCAAGTCCAGAATAGTATGGAAGCAGCTCTTCGCCGATTACGAATATTGCCAGAGACGGCGCATGGAATGAGATACTGGATAGACGGTCTCTGCATTGATCAGAAGAACAACGCAGAACGCAGTCGAGAGGTCCTCAGAATGGGACAAGTGTACAAGACCGCGTCTTCAGTCGTTGTCTGGCTCGGCAATGCTGCGAACGAAAGTGATGAGGCCAGTGATATTATATCAGGCATGGCCAATCTAACAGAAGCATGGATCCGGAATTGGAAGCCCGAAAGTTTCGAAGTCCTCAACTGGTCATCGATATATCACTTACTAAATCGGCCGTACTGGCGACGAGTATGGATTATCCAGGAGCTTGCTATGAATCAAGATAATACGACCTTCCTGTGCGGTAATAGAGCATTCTTTCGGCAAGAGCTTTCTGAAGTTCTCGATTTCTTAGAAAGCCACGGTCACCGCATTCGCGCGACAGGACGTCCAAAACCCGACGGCACAATTCAAGAGAGCGACATGGAATTGGATTTAAGGTCCCTCAGTCAGCATGTAAAAATTCTACTCTCACTTGATGCAAGAGAAGAGGGAAATATACCCCTTTCGCAAGTTCTGGATTTATCCCAACATGCAAAAGCTCGAGATGACAAAGACAAAGTGTATGGTATTCTCGAACTGCTACCACAACCTTTGGCATCCTCAATTTATCCCGACTATAAGCTTCCTATGGAAAAGGTTTATGAAGATTTTTGTAAGAAGGTCGCCCAAGTGATGGGTCTAGAATTTCTCCTATCTTGGGCGGGCCAGCTAAAACCCGAACCCCTCATGTCTTGGTGTATAGATATGAGGTCCCCATTCCCTCGAAACCATGTCCAATGGCTTAGGAAACGTCATGCAAATGGTGGCAGGGATTTCGAGTGGAAATTTCCTCCAGATGGTTTTTTGATATGCCAAGGCGCCAAAGTGGACACCCTTGAGGACCTCACGCCGGTGACTCTGCAAGCTGACGATCTTAACATCAAATCAATCAGTGGTGAACGCGCTGGACCTCTCTCTTTCGATGTTGCGCCCGCTAGACACGGTGACTTATCTGAAACACTTGTCGATACGCTTCTTATGGAACATCCGATGAGGACCGGCATCAGACACTCAATTACTGAGATCCCTTGGGTGGTATGGCCAGACGGTGAAGACGAAGCGGTCAGAGAATTCCAGACTTCGAATCCTGATTGGGCACGGTTCTGGAATAATACTCGTATCCTCGGAAGCGGCTTCTTTCCGGCGTTTGACATATTCAGAAAAGGCAATGCTTCATTTCAACTTGGCGGACATATCCTGAAAGACCTCTTCCCATATTTCTGGCCCACGTTTCAAGCAGAAGAGGACGGTAAACCTCGCTCCTCAATTGCATGGGATATGCAACTTGCGGTAATTGCGTTAGTAGGAAGGCGTTTGGCCCTCACAGTAAAGGGCCGCTTGTGTTTGGTGCCGGAAAATGCACAAAGCGGTGACATGGTGGCTATAATAGACTGTCCTTTCCCAGTTATCCTTCGACTTGTTGAAGGAGGATATAAGTTTATTGGTGAATGTTTTGTTCATGGGATTATGGATGGAGATGCCTCTCTTTTGAACGAAGTTGCCAAGGAAGAATTTACTCTTTATTAAGCTCCTTGGAGTCGGCCCTGAGCCGAGCCTAAGCAAAGGCGGCGCTGCTCACCTGAGACAGAGGGTTGGAAAGAGCAACATTCTGGTGTGGGAACAAGAGTTCCTAGATAGCGCTTCTCTCTGAGAGTGGCTTTCCAGAGCTGTGACTGTGCATACTCGCTCCATAGTTAGGTGTGCAACTTTAATCTTTGAAGTCACTTCTATTCAATTGCTTAGGAGATACTGGCACCTAGTCTTAGTTCTCGAATATCTGAACTTTCCAAGACGATGGAATCACTGACAGATGGTAGGCAATATGCCAGGCCGGAGCAGGAGTCTCGAATAGATTCCATGTCACAGCTCTTGGAGGACTTGTATTACGAAATCCAAACAGGTGCCAGTGATTCGGATACGAAGCTTTCATTCTTCACTGAGAGCGAAATTGAACTATTCGAGACTCGATTGGCCAGTCTCACTTATGCAGAGAGCAATATCATTGCGGATAAAATTGTCGCTAGCTTGAACTATGATAGCCGACCGGTTCGCCACGGCTCAGTCTCGTAAGCTCACAAGGATACCTTCCAATGGGCATTCGATTCGCGCCTCTCTCACTGGCTTCGCTCCAATAGCGGCATCTTCTGGATCTCGGGCACACTAGGCTCAGGGAAATATACCTTTATGAAATTCATAGCAAGTTATTTTTAGACAAAGGAGTTATTAACTAGCTGGGATGGGGCAGCCGATACGTTTGCTATTGTAGCACATTTCTTCTGGATTGCTGGAACGCCTATTCAACTGTCGTGGTAAGACATGCTTTAGCCCTTACTCTTCGATGTCCTCCATAATTATCCCTCGATGGAGTTAGTTATGCCGCAACTAGCTTGCAGATTGCTCAGCTCCATCAAAGTTCCTACGCATTCTGGGACGCATACACTACCAGCTTGGTACCGTGTCGTCTGCCTGCAGATGTCGATGCTGTAGGTTTGCCGCATTCAATTCTTCACAACATCCTTCAGGCTGATACCCAAGCTACGTGCACGACCGTGGCTCACTCAAATAAGCATCATTACACTTTGAGTAGCGCTATACCATCTCCTTCAACGACTTGATTTCGACTGATGTAGCCCATGGGTTTCACCTCATATATATTACACACGCCTCCACTATATTTCTTCTCCCCGAGCCGCCATTGCAGACTCAATCTCAACCCCTAACCTGCTTATTGAACCTTCAGGGCCAACCAAAAACTCCGCACGCGCTGCGCTCGAATCGCCTGATCGCACTGTAATCTGGAGCCAGTACATGCCGGAAATATGAAAAAGGCCCCATTCCATATCCTTGGAGTAGTCATTGGGCTGTGCAAGCGAGACGCACAGGTCAGGGGTCGTTCTATTCAATACTTGATAGGCCCGGCTGCGCGTGGTGCAAGTGCTGGAAATCCTCAGCTCTGGATACGCTTGGTGTGTAGGATCCTTCGAACGCAGAGAAGTCGAGAGGGTTGGATAAGGGAGGAGAGGGGATCCTAGGTTAAAGCTCCAATAGGATATTTTCGGAAGATGTGTGTCGTTGATGATTTCATCACCTCTGTTTTCGTGGAATCAGAAAAGGGTCTGAAGAAAAGATAGAGTCAAGCTACCATAAAGCATACCCTGCAACCCAGTCGTACCGCCTTTCTAGAGGAATTCCTAACTCTTCATCGATCAGATGGTAGGCAAGTACATTCGCCGCCGCATTGATACCATTCATGTTGTTACCCAATACCACAAGTCCGAAGTTTCGCTGTGGTAGGAGGACCACAGACGCTCCATACCCGATCTGAGCCCCTCCATGGGACAATACCGTCTCGCCCTGATATGCTTGTATCATCCATCCGAGTCCATAAAGCGTAGTGGTTATGAAAGGCTCCATCGGGCTCGGCGATGCGATAGAGTGGGCGCCGAACAACATTCCATATCCTGCTGGAGAGAAGGGTGGCCCGCGATTTAGCATAGTTGAAATCCACTTTGCGTAGTCTGATACAGATGAGTGTATATTACCTGCTCCGTGGAGGATGTCCGTGGAAATACGGTTTGTGGGTGTGACTTCGCCATCCAAGCTTACGAAAAAGCCTTGTGAAATATCTCGATGTGCGTCTTGGGTATCAGAGAGGGAAAGATAGGTCTCGGTTATGTCCAAGGGCAACCAGATATTATCTCTCAAAAACGATTGCAAAGACTGGTTCGTCACGGTCTCGATCAGATGGGCCGCTGCACTGTACATAAGATTGGAATATTGCCATTCTGCTCGTGGGGAGGCTGTAAATGGAAGATGCTGTATTGATTGCACAGCTTCTCGCAGCGTCATGTTAGCAAGCCAAACCCAGTCGTGACGTGGCAGACCAGTGCGATGAGAGAGAATATCGACAATCGTCATCTGTGATGTCGCCCAGGAGTCACTGAGCACGAAGTCCGTCGGAAGGATGGTATGGACCAGAGTATCCCAGTGAATTTTTGGAAAATTGATGCTATCGTCGACGAGAAGAGAAATGGCAGCAGCAGTGAAGGCCTTGGTCGTGCTTCCTGTAAAGAACAGAGTGTGCTCTGTCATTAGTTGAGAAGTGAGGATATCCGAAACGCCGTAACCCTTTCATGATTCTTTCATTAATTCGAGGACAGATGGACAACGTCACGGAGCTGACTTTGGCAGAACGGAGTTACCCACTTTCGAGAATAATTCGCCATGAGAGACTGCAACGGCCAGACCTGGAATGCTGAAATGTTCGAGGGCCCACTCAACCTTTTTGTCAAAATCAACACCAAAGGGTGAACTGGACTGGTCTTCCTGAAGTTGAAAAATATCTTGGAACGACCCCAGGCTGAAGAGGGCAAGGTAATGAAAGATAATGATCAATGGTAAACGCATTCTGGCAAGAAGAATGGAGGCTCTGCGACGACAGCTCAAAGCGATCAGTTGAGTCAGATCCCAGAGTGTTCTCGTGTATAAGATATGCACTCAGGCATTGGGCAACTTGGGTATTTACATTCGTTTACAAGCCAGCGCACTTTGCGTGGTATCGGATCACCCCTATCGGATCTCGGGGTGGGTTCGGGGTAATGATGATGTCGGAGCTCGACCTTCGGAGCTCTGCTTACCCTTGATTCATGCCTGACGCTAGGTGTAGAGGACGACGCAGAATTCCTCTAAAGCTTCAGACGACAATTTTGTCTACCAGAATCCGCTTCCGTCTCTAAACCTGAGCAGTCGCTGCTCTAACCTGAGCTGAGCCCTGAGCCCTGGCCCTGAGCACGCTGATGAGTCAGCTAGATTTCGCTTAGGCCTGGTGGGCGACCCTCTTTTGGACCCCGTCGTAAATCGGCTATATTTTCTGTATTATTTGCAAGTGAAGGAGAACCAACGGCTCGGCCGGCAGCTGACCAGTGCGAGGAAAAGTGTCAAGGATGAGATCACACGGGAATTCAAGAGGGACTACACCTTTCGCTTCCACAATGAGCTGATGAAGCGGATAGGATATTAGCATACATTTATATTTGTTCACTCATGCTATCTCCCTCAAGCTTCCCAACCCAGGGCGTTGTGAAGTGAGTGCCTGTAATATTCTCAGGCTGGCTGTTAATTGTACCTAGTAAAATACCAAATGGCAACTCTGCGTGCGGAAACCGAGACCCCACGCATCAGGCAAGGCGCGCGCGCACCGGCCCGCCGCCGTTTTCGCGGGGTAGAAATATCGCGTGGTCCATCGCTCGCTTAACCTCATGACAGGTGCGAAGAAGAAACTCCTATGCTTCGTGTGTTTTGGGATCCCTCTCCTGTTTCCTTGGCCCGCGAGATGGTTTCTGCACTGCCTAGACTTGGTGCCGCTCTATGCTCAAGGTGATCGCAGTTCATTCTGATTGAGGTGTACGTATCCCTTGGGCTCACTGTTGTTGTTGTTGTTGTGCGTTGAGCTTGAAAACGAGTCCTGGTCGCCCAATTCCGCTCCTCCTTCGCTGGTCGACAGGATATGTTGATCATTCGACTGCTGTGCTCTTTGAGGAACGACCCCTCGGCAACCATCGCAGTAGTTGGCATCGGGGCGTCTACGGTGCAGTAGGTAACCGACAACGAATACAAACAACGTGTATGCATTTTGCAGATACACGAGATCAGCCTGGAGTACGGTGTAAAATAATGTGCCGGCCGATTTCATCCGGGGCACCTGGCAGACGTAGTTGGTGGTCAAGATACTTTGCGTTACATTCAGATCTGGCACCGGAGTTGCGTTGGGGTCAAATGATGCTTGCGCCAGGTGGGGGTCGAGCGTCTGAGTGATGCCGTCATTGTAAGTTGGCCACGCCTGGATCTCGCTGGTATAATTCGACGTCAAGTTGGCGAGCAACGTTGGATCGACGAGCATATTCGGCACAGCGCTTTGCGTGCGGCCCAAGTCCGTCAGGACTGAGAACCACATGGCCTTTCCCAGCACATCGACCGACTTCCAGATAGACGGGTAGGGATCGAACTCGCCGTCGCCCTGCACCAGCTGCGGCACGGTCTTGTTGTAGCAGAAGCTGCTCTCAGTGAAACAAGTAACATGAAAAAAATCCAGGCTCTCAACTTCGGCAGCAGTGCCGACTGCCGCGGTGGAATTTCGCGTGAGCGTGATAGTCGCTTGGTAAAGATCGTTAGGCACAGTGCCGTTGGCGGCAAGCTTGTAGTTGCGCGCAAGGACTAGCCAGTACATCTGCAGCAGAGATTCGCCCCAGTACAAGCTGGTTTGGGTGGTTTCATTGCGGGCTAGAAAACGCGGCACGTTCGAATTCACGAGGTCGTACGTTGCCATCAGGTTAAAGTACGTCGGACCGCTGACGTCGTCAGTCAGAGACGTGTCGACGTCAATGGAGCAGTTGGCGTAAGCTTCGATGAGCACTCCCGCTCTGGAGATGGCAGACAGACCGATGTTCTGAGAATAACGACCCAGAACCTGAATATTAACTGAGCTCACGTCGCAGTCGCTGAGGGGATTGTTCAAGTACACGAGCGACCCCAGGTTCACTTCGGTGCCGTCGTCCTTGGTGCGCCATACTCTCTGCAGCGTATATGGGAATGCGCTGTTGTTGGTGAAGACCTCCGCGTTGAGGTTGAACGTGGACGCGGCACAAGTTGCCTGCGCGTTACCGGTAAAGAAGGACGGCCAGTTGATGCTACCGTACCAGCGCGGGTTGGCCATGGTCTCGTTGGGGTTGTTGGACGATGTCGCTGCCAGCTCGTAGCCGGTTGCTATCACATTGATGAACGAGATCAGAACCGCGATTACAACACCACCCACGATGACCGCGGGGGTGAACCACCGGTAAGGATATTGTCGCCCGACCGGATATGAAAAGAAAGATTCGTACATCTTTCTTGTTGCTATGTTTCGTCGCACGCTCAAAATATGCAAATGTCAGAACTTTCAAAGTGGTAGCGCCAAACTGAGGGCGCTACTGCGTCCTTTATACCCTTTGGAAAAGCTGACCCAGGGCTACCGTGTGCACGGCGGGTTAATTGGACGTCTAGGTAACGGGGTTTCAGGAGCTAAAAAATTCCCCCTGATGGTGGCCTAGACTTCAATAGACCCCATTGCAAAAGTTGGGGGCGAAGAGTTGCATGAAGCACACGGCATAACAAGGGTTACTTGGTAACAGCGATTGCGCATGAAGGCAGAAATAAGCATCGAGGGATATGAGGAACTGGATTCTATTCACACAGAACGATAATCTAGTAGTAATAGAAGAAATGGGCATCACCCATCTAGAGAGCCCGCCAGGTGCTGGGGCCGATTGTATTTTCAATAAAGATATAAACCTTGCAAGGCTTACCTAACTCGGGGGAATTATACTAGTATGCTAGTGCGAAATAACCCCGCAATATTTACGTGATGAATTTTGGGGGCGGTCTTATTTGGGTTCCCTAGGAGCCGACTTGGTCCCCCTGCACGTCGTATGGAGTTAATAACTTTTACGGCAGTGTAGCGGCACGGGCGATCTAAGCTACGGCAGAGGCATATGGGAGTGCATATGTAGGCTAATAAGCTCGATTACATAGGCTAGCTACAAAGGAAACAAAGAAGATAAAGAAGAAGAAGATAGAGAAGCTAGAGTATTGGGGAAAAATAAGCCTGCGCAAGCTGCGCCGCAAGCTAAAATCCCCCAGCTCAAGGGCAAGCCTCTGAACCGTACACGTGACCAAAGGCTTGCCGTTACAGGCAGAATGATTAGTTACTATAGGTGAGAGCAAGAACGTGATTAAGTAACCTAAGTAAAGGGTAAAGCGAAGGTGAGTAGCGCTTAAATAGAACAGTAACGCTAACTAGTCGCATTGAAAGTAAACGTAAAGAAATATCTTCCAAGACTTCTCTTGGAGTATCTATTACATCTACAGGCAATGACATTTAGACCAATTTTGCACTATGGGCTGCTGTAATTATCATCTAGTATTATGCTATTCCAATTAAATTATTTTTCCGTTTTACCTGTGGAAAACAAATATTCTGCAGTTTGACCAGTGGGTAAGAACAGGCCTTAGTCGGGCTGATTTCCTCGTAAACTCTATTCATGTTCATTCTATTGAAAGCGGAGCAGTCTTTGGTTGAGGCTCAAATTGTCTCATCGATCGGCAAATCCAGCGTCGGAAAGAGCGACTCTAGGCACGAATCTCCTTGCAAGCCAACCGAGTCGAGCCACGACATCCACTCATGATCTTGGACAACAGCATTAGGAGCCTCGGCGCTCGTCGAGTCCGCTCGCCCGTGATGATCTTGATCACTATGCTCGTGTAGATGCATCGTGAGCTGTCCAGATTTGTTCTTCTGGGTAGGCTCATCCTGGTTCAGAATCGAATCAAGACTCCTAGAAAAGATAGATTGAGCTTGCTTGCATATTTGGTAGTTGCTCTGCCCCGATTCCGTCAGAGAGTCGCAGCATGAGATCAAACCGCTGATGTCTTGGATTATCCCGCTTCTGTTAATAGGTAGTCGTTCTTCTGGATGCTGGTTTTCTCGTAGAAGCTCCAGGATTAGAACGCTTGAACAAGGCACAGCATAGAACACAAGCTGCGATATGTATGTAAGCTTCCGAAGCTTGAGCTGATTGATTTTATGTAGGAACCTTGCCACTTACAGTCCATTCCATATCCGCCCTGTGGCTATACAGTAATGCCCTCTTCCGCGTTGGTAAGAGGACCAGATTGACGACCTCGTGTGCAGTTATAATTAGGCTTTCGCGATACATTCTGCTGAATGGACCAAGTAGAGTGTGCAAGAGGAACTCCGTATAAAGGTACTCCAGTCGTAGGCCTTGCAGGATCATCGTGGGACTAGCCTCGACTTCCCAATGTTGCGCTGTGTCGTATTTCAGATGTGCCGGAAGAGACTGCCAGGTCGACTTTAGTTTTTGTAACACGAATCTAAATTTAGCATTACTTTCGGTATGTTCTATAATGATAATATGACATAACACTGCCTTTGCCTCCAGACCTGGCACTGCCGGGCCGATTTTAAGCTCTAGGGCCTCTTCACGAATCACAGATAGCATTAGCTGGGCTCGCAGGCGGGAAACTGGAAGTATGTCCATGTCTTTACTCCAACCATGATCGTCTAAGCTCTCACGAGCTCTCAGGAATGACTCCGTTGTACCCATGATAATAGAGTCTGATAGCTCAAGGGGCAATTCGATTACGCAAAAGGAGCGACTCAGACGAGCAGGCCTGTGGCCACTCTATTATCAGCAAGGAAACACATGGGATTTGAGCATGCGGCAATCCCTTACCGTGACATAAAGCTGGCGCACGCCTTGTCGTAGTCGTGTGCCCAGGCGATTGCTCTTCTCCGGATCTTGACCATATAGAAAGGCACTGAAGAGTCGCTCTGAACGCCTCTATGAAAGCCCAAGGCAAAAAAGACAGATGTCATGCTTCCTTCAAGCCGTAACACATGGTACGAGTCGTCGCCGAAGCACCATGTGGCGAGGAGGATGGTTAGCAGTAGGAAGGTTAAAGTAAAATCGTTGATAGCGCCGAGATAGTCGCAATACGATTCGCACTGGATGCAAGCTCGAAAGGCTCTTTGCATCAATGCTTTGCGGTCTGACTTGAGCGTATGATGAGCGGCCGAGCCAGGTGACTTGTCCCTCTCCCCACCAAGAAATACTCCGATGAGCGCACAGTATACGCCAATCAGTTCCCAGCGCAAAGCCTATACAGATATTGCTAAGTCGAATACACCAGCAGCTGCAGTTGGGGGGAAAAGGGGGGCCGAAGAGGTTCGCGCGAATATCGCTTGGGATATCGACTCCATGTCTGTGATAGAACAATCGTGTATCAGAGTACGTATCTTATTGTTTGTTTCTTTCCAGGCTACCTCGATAAGAGGTCCATGAAAACATGAATTTGGGTCAAGGACTGAGGAGCTTTCTAGAGGTTCACCGACTTCGGTGGCGAGTTCCAAGATCTCGTTCAGTAAACTTGTGCCTTCAGAAATTTTATGCCGACTAGGCAGAGGCGCCTGATATGCGGCGACGCCTGTCCTCGTCAGTGATGTGTAGGTGCGCTGCATGTGAGGAGCATTTGGGTCGTTGAAGCACATCAAGCTATCACTCATGTTGATGGGTTCGTAAGGTCGAGAGTCTTAGGTCAAGGCGCTTGAACTTGTTGCGACAGACCTGGACAATTGTTGTTGGTGAGAGATGTCCTGGACGCTTTGGGGCGTGGACTGTCTCGCCATCGCCATCGGAGCTGGGTGATAATGGCATCGTGATTGTGGTAGACCGCGACGCACACATCTCCCACAAATCGGTCGGTTGTGATCACATCGAAGCTTTGAATGGCGACACGGCTCACACGAAGAAAGCTGACCGTTACGCCGGACCCTGTCGGTCATTCTCGATCGCCCTTTGCATGGATGCACGAAGCCGCAGGTGCAAAGGAAGTCGGAGCTGCGAGGACAAACATGACATTTATTACCTTATATCGAGGGTGGAATTACGAGTTTCAGCTAGGAAGGCTAATGAACCGAGCCGCTGGATATTTATGACGTACGCGATTCCCTCGATTTTAGGCAACTGCTTTTGGCTGTGCCGCACCTGTGGTCTATGGTGAAGTCCCATAATGAGGAGTAGGAAAACATACTCGAATTCACGATAAGTTGAGCTAATATATACATTTATTGACGGTTCTTTGATTTTAACTTTCATTTCACCGCTAAGATGGTCAAATCCCCTCCAAGTGTGCATTCTCTCCGCCGGGGGGGATTCCTCGATCTGGTGGCGAGATACAATATTAGGGGTCTATGAATTAGGTTGTCCCATAAAAAGGCAATCTTAAAGACAGTACCCTGCATAGTCTAGACTGATGAGACAGCGTTCAAGGGTTTGCTAGTGATCCAGGAGGCGTATAAAAGGTATCTGAGGGCGTGGTCGAAGACGATCTGACTCGAGACAAGGCAGGAGTAGGTGTTATATCGCCGAGATGCATTATGGGATTTGAATCCGAGCTAATTCGTACCCAGTTCTCAATCGAAGGCTCATCTACATGGAGCCTAGGGTCATCGCGGCTGTCGTTGGAATTATGAGATCCTTGAAAATGCGCCACCTTCTCCTTTTCAGTCTATCTCGAATACTGTACGGGGCGTCGGAAAATTCATCCTTCTCCATCCGTTTCTCAGTGTCTCCTTCCTCAATAGACTGTCTCGATTCTTTCGGCACGTTTTGATATGCCATGAAGTTCGCATGTTCTTTCTGAGCGACGAGCACCTCATCTGCAGCTGATTGAGATGCTTTCATATCTGCCGTAGTGTGTACTTTTGATTCTTGAGGTCGTCGAAGCTCAACAGGCTCCAAATGGGGTGGGGGTGTTGGAACAATCCCGTCGGAAAGATCTGCAAATCCTTGGCTATCCTGTCGATAGTCATCAGTGGGAATATATTGGTAACCACTATGTAGAATACGATTCTCTGAAGACATAATAGGTACTTTCGGGATTTCTTCTCTCGCATGTGCTGTTGAAAAGCTAGGATATGGCAAGCTAGGACGCTTTTCGAGGAAACCAGGCGAGGAGATGGCTGCACTGGGTGAAAGGCTTCTGGAGATTTGTCTACGTTTTATTGGTTTCCTTCGAACTTTTCGAAAACTCGTATGATTTCTATAGTATGTCAGTATTCATCATGCAGCTCTCTAATAAAAATACGATTGGTGGGGTAGTTCCATACTTTTCATCATTCTTCGACCTAGCAGCATCATACTGATCCTCTCCCGTTGTCCCCCTGGATCCTGCACGGACTGTATTTATCGTGTCGGAGGAAACTAAGCGTGTTGAAGAAGTTTGAATGCGATTGTCGAAAGGATTTGCCCAACTTAAGCAATCGTCTGGCAAATGTTTGTTTCGACTTCTGTCATGTGGGAGGTTTCCATTATCAGAAGACCTAGATCCAAGTGGGTCATGTCCTAAACCTAGGACTGAATAGTCACCCGTAGATTGTTCAAAAAGCCATTCTTGAATGTTCTGCCTTGACTGCTTTTGACGCTCATTGAGCACGTCTTGGGATGTGTCATGGAGGTTTTTTGGGGGCGAAGTTCTCTGCTTCATAACCTTTGCTGGGAGCTGATTCTTGTTACCTTGGAAATCTGTCCTTTTCTTTTTCACACGAGTAACATCATCTTTTCCTTCAAGAGGGCTCCTACTATCATAGCCATTGCAATAACGGTCAGCAGGACTCGTTGAATTTCTAGTCGTGAAGAATCGGTCGTGTGATTCAGGCTCACATGTGTCCCTACGTGCCTTCTTCGCCGACTTTGGTGTAACTAAACGTTCCCTGCTACGACTTCGGCTTCTGTATTGCGGTCCGACTCGCGTAGGAGGATTCAGCACACCCATCACTCGACCTGTAGCAGCAACGAACTCCGCAGTCGCTCTATCTTTAGTCAACAAAGACTGTGTTTCATCTGCGACATTACTGGAAGTCGCTTTTGGTAAGTCGGGTAGTGCTTTTCCTAATTTGATCCCTTCTCGTGATCGTGCCGCTCTCTTCTGTGCAGGTTGCCGATGCAAAGGCGAACAGTATCGACTCGAGACTTTTGAACCATTGATACCGTTAGAGCACGGTGGCGAGGACATTTCTGGATCTCTGATGCGCTTTCGATTGCCTGGGGTTTTTACTACATCATTGGTCGACGTCCGATTACCCAGCGGCTCCACAGAAGCTTTCTTCCTTCATTTCGCAGGTTGGCTTTCGCTTCCGTTCCTGGTCACTGCCACGTTTTCGGTCGTCTCGACGGACATTTTGGCAGTGGAACCTCTTACCGGGGATAACGAATGCCTACGCTGCCCCTCACATGGTTCCGGATTATTGGCGTGAAAGACGTCACCAACGATGGGAAAAAGACTGAATCTACTACGTTTCTGACGTTGTCGCTCGACTCGATGTCTTTGAACATCTCCACCAGAGAGATTCAAGATGACTGAGGTAGGGTTTGGTTGGTGTGATGACGGCGAGACAAGTTCTTCCTCCTGAGTTGGAGACAGTGGTGGAAGAGGTGGAGGCGAAGGAGCCGCCATCTGGACCGTCGAAAATTGCGGGGATGAGGGAGGAGACCCCGAAAAGGCAGTCTCGGTGGTTTCTAGAAACCTCTGCATTGCGAAATGGCGATCGGTTCTTTGTGATCCGTTGTCTGCATCAATGCTGTGTTCTAAACCATCTGCGTTCCGCTGCTATATCTCATTTAATTGGATTCGCATATCTTGGATCTAGGCTACGAGACTTTCTGTAAGATGGGTATTTTGAGGCCACCAGGCTGTATTTGCTCTAATAGTGGTAAGATGTTATCGTTTTCGGATGACAGATGCGGAGATACTCACAGGGTTGCAGTAGTGACAGCTAGATCAATCGTTGCCTTGTGGGAGGCCAGATCACTTCGGTACATATCGGTATCTTTCTCGGTAAACTCCCACCGAAAAGCTGACCATTTAAACTGCTTTGCCTCCCCACTCGGCTTCGTGCATTTATTGATCTTCTTTTGTAGCTCACAAATTGTAGAGAGGCAGTGATCAAGGGGGTTTTGGAGGCTTTCGAGGATCGATGCCAGCATTGAATGAAGGTGGTCTCCCGATAGATTGTCTAGCAACCCGCGTAGAGATCCGAGGACCGTATACAATCCTTGAACATCCTGAGAGAGGGCAAGAATATGCTTGGGAGCATTTTTAATGCTGCTGAATAGTTCGTAGAGGCCTTTACTGATATTCCAGAGGTTACTGAGGATAGTGGTTATCCCTGCGATAATAGCAAGGGCGAGTGGTTCGGGCATGTTTCCTGGAAAAGGCTGCAGCACTGCGCGCTGACTGCAATATCCCTGAGGCGATTTGACGAGGTCGCAAGCGATTCAATGCCCAAATGGCTTTAAAACGATACTATGAAATCAATGCTGAAAGCAGTAAGAAGAATAAAATAACATTCGCGTTACTAAGAGTTCATTAAGAGTCACGAATCTGGGAACTTATAATGTACGCGACGCGCGTGCGGTTGCTCCCACCTGACGTAATTGCCTTGGTAAACGAGTAAACAAAATCTGGTCGTGATATTGGCCGCATCGACGAAGCTGCCTATCAAAACTCGGGCGACCACCCAACGCCCATCGCGATAAACTGCCCAAAGGTCCATATGACCACAATTACATCATAAAATGAAGAAAGGTACCGATATTTGGGGTCTGGGACCCAACTGTAGTCATCTGAAAAGTTTTTAAAGGTTTCTAAGGACTTTTCAGAAAGGTACCTATCCAAGGAACCCCAGTTAGTGGAGTGAAAACTAGCATGAATCCGCTAATTTAGCGCCATTCATCCTCGAGGCTGGCGCACCTTCCTTAATTTTCCTCCCCTACTTTACTACTCAACAATCACGCGATTAAATAAGCATCTGACTTGACAGAAAAAAACCGCACATTCCAACCCGCCTCTCAGATTAGTCTTATCAGACTTGGAAGCGTGGTTATGAAGTTATCAAAGGAAAGGCAAAGGGATGAAAAGTGCTGGAATGAGGGTGCCCACTATCGGTGTGAACGGCGCTAAATCAGCAGATTCACGCTGGATTTTCGCTCCACTACCCGCTGTGCTGCGGCAGCGCCCGCGTTCGCTTAGCCACTTTTCCCTTTCTTTTAAACTTAAATTATTTACCACGTAATCTTGCAGTGTATAAAATCTTGGAGAGAATGGGGAATCGACCTTGGAATTTAAGATTATTAAATTTTATTCCGATTTGTACAAATATTCTATACCGCATGATAGAATCGTAGCGTTAGACTTTTGATGTTCTTTGATTTAGCGAGACAGCGGGCGCTCCCGCAGCGCGACGAATAAACCTGAAGAGGCAACACGTAACCTCGTAAATGTAGTTTACTTTTCTAAAATCTCATGTATAAACTTACTACTTGATTCTAATTTTTAAACTCTTGACTCGTGTAAGACTCTCACCTTTACGGGGTAGTAGCCCTGAAAAACAATCCTGGGAAATGCCACCAGGCGGTGGCTTGCATATGGCGGCTCATCGTTTCCAAAATTGTCAAACTGCACCTTTGCCAACAAATATAAGTGGCCCGCTTATTGGGATCATTCCTACCAATAAATTCTCCAAGTTGCAGCCTCGTCACTTGCAGGAAAGCTGCTACGCTGAGAAATTTTCACCTTTCTATTCTCTGTTTTTTCCTTTTATTCTTTCACTCAGGCAAATCGTCACGCGCGGTGGAGGAAGATACACTACCATCCAAGCCGAAATTCCCTGAGTACGGTACAATGCCCACTGGATTGACAAATGCTTTTTTGCCCAATCAAAAAATGCCGGACTCAACCCGAGCCCGGGCGCCAGCCAAATCTTCCCGTTCAATTCGAAACAATCAGAAATGGGATTCCCTCAAAGACCGAATCTATTGCATCTATATGGCCGAAGACTGCACACTACAAGACACGATGCGTGCTATTGAAGAGCGGTATGGCCTCAAGGCGAGGTATGTCATTTCCAGATATTGTCTACGTAGTGTTAACCTTGAATACAGCGAGCGGAAGTGGAAGGAAAAGTTGAAAGAGTGGAGATTTGAAAAGAATCTTTCGGCAACTGATATGAGCATTATCGTTGCGAAAGCAGAGAAACGCATACGCGAGGAAGGAAAGGAGACCGTTTTCTTCCACGGGCAATTTAAGATCACACGAGAGAGAATTGAGCAATATAAGAGAAGGAAGACTACCAAGGCAGTTGACGAGGTGCTCCCAAGCGCAGGTACATGACCAGCTCTAAAGATTGGAGGTTGCGCTGACCTTGCATGACAGAAACGCCCAAGAACATCATATATCATACGCCTCGCCCGAACTCGCCCGAAAAATTGTCGAATGAATTTGTAGAAACGAGTTACAAAAAAATGGAGACAGCCGAACCCGTGTCTTCGGGCCGCCAGTTTCCCCAAAGGGCGGAGTCACTCACCAAACCGAAATATAAAGGGAAAGCCAAGTCATCAGCTGTTTTCGGGACGTGCTTGCCAGAGCACCAGGAGGAATCAAATGCGGACGAAACTTCCAAGGAGACGCAGAGCCAAGCTAATCGTTTGATCGAAGTTGTTGATTGTGGTCCCGCTCACGTACATTATGAGGATGCTCTTAGCACAAATCAATGTCCTTTTGAACTCGAATCAACAAGGCATGGTCCGTCTAGGAGTAGTGTCTGCATCTCGGAAATACGCTGGGCCTCCGACAGCTCTTCTTTTGACGTTTCACCCCGAGACAAGCAACTCGACACTCTTTCAGATGACCTCTTAAAAAACCTCTCACTCCAAGTATCCAGAATACGCCGAGGAAGAGATATTTCTAAGAAAGTGACAAGGATCGATGAGAGTGTGCAGGAAACCCCTGCAGAAAATCTCGAATCCCGCGCCAACCAACACCCTCACTCACAAACTGGAAAATATACCAATCCAGTACAAGAATCCGCTTGTAGCAGTCAGTTTGACTATCCTATTTCGCAGGATAGTAATTTCTTCATACCTGAACACAATTCTCAAACCCCAGTCAACTCAGGGGCAGGTGGGCCAGCTTCTGAAGCTGCGGCCAAGGAAGCCCTTGCGCTCCGAGCAAAAGACAAGTCTATTGACTCAATTTTATTGGATCTAGGATACGGATCCAATGATATTTGCTCAAAATTCTGTCAGAATCTCTGGAAGTTGTGCTTTTGGTTCGAAAAGCAAAACCTTCTAGAGGAGGCTTCAATTGCACTCGAACTTATTCAAATGGGCTACACTCGTGTATTCGGCTCTCCTAGTGTAAAGACAACGCACTGCATGGTTTATCAAGCTCGAATGTTAAGAAAACGGAAAGAATACAAAGATTCAGAAGCAGCCTATCGCCAAGCAATCAATGGTCTCCGGAATTTGAAAGAGACCAAATCTCAACTAATATGTCAACTTTTCCTTGCCGACTTCCTTAAAAGTTTGGGTAAATTGTCCGAAGCCCTTTACCTTCTTCTCGAAACACTTATCGAACACTTCAACTTTCACACTGCATCAATTGAAACGAAAGTCCTGGAGGTCATGGGCTCCATGCAGAGGCTGCATCTGAAGATGGATGTTGACCAAAACATGGTCAAAGTAATGGCCAGTGTCACTCAATTGCAAGAATTTAAATCAAAGTGGGCTGGGCCATATTATGAGTTCAGCGTTTGGGTGGGATTTGTACGTCTTGGTGGCTGCTATTCGGAAGTAGGGAAGTTCGATATGGCAGAGCTATGCTTCTCATATATACGACCAGCCGGTTTTGCAGGAACTAACCCCTTTTTGAAGACCGAACTGGCCCGTTTTCACAAAGAGCGTTTTTTGCATAGCCGCCGACAATCACGCGTGGCCGACAGCATTATACAACTGAAGGCCGCTTTTAAACATCTCTTATCCGTGGAGCCAGCAGACAAATATGATCAATCCTTGGCTATCGAGTTGGAGCGGTTGTTGGGCGAGCTCAAGACACAAGAAATGCAGCCTGTTGGGAATTTCTCTCTACACACGGCTTGGAAGCAGATGAGGGACACGTTTCGAGTCTTCGTTGCTCGTCGGCGAATCAAAGAGCGTGAGATGATGCAATGTGAAGAGACCAGAAGCCCTTCGAGTCATGGCTCACTTATGTTTTCCAGTAGTAGCGCGAGCTCAAGGCTCGGCGTTACGTATTCCGGAGGCTCGGAATCTTCCATTGTTAGCAATTCTGCTTTCATAGTTTCTTCATAAGTCAAAGCATACAAATACACTACCCTATCTCCTCCGTTAAACTATCCTAAACTCCTTGATGCGCCCCAACCTCCCCTCCATAAGTAATATGTTGCCGGTGTCTTCAGTTGGCGCTTTTATGAAGACATTCTTATAACAATATTATCTACCATTATAGTCTAATAGTAATAAAATTAATCCATGAAATAGCGCAGAAACTTGTTGCTTAGAAATTTATTTTGGGAATGATCAAATCTAAAGACAGACCACAGGGAACCTGTAACCGATTCGGACGGGATGCCAGAAGAGGTTTCTCTAAAAGCTCCAGCTGAATCATCGGCAGGCTCAGGGGTCAAGGCTCATGGCCCAGCTCGAGTTAAAGGCGGCGGCTGCTCATGACTAAAGACAGAACTGAAAACGCTCAAGTCGACTTTCTAGTATAAGACTGCTTGTATCAATCGTGAAAATGAGTATCAATGTATGGGCTCTCATCTATATATCAAATAGAGAGTGGGGGAGGAGGATATGAAATTCGGGTACTTCAAAGCAAGGATACATACATCGAGACGAAGAATAGGTAAGGCGACGTGAAGGAGAATAAACAATGATATATTAATCCGACTTGGAAAACCAACTGCCTCAGAAATCAGAGGTCCAAATCTCAAGTTTCCGCGGTGTTTCGTTCTATATCCACCAAAATCCGACGTGTAAAACAAAAACACTTAGAAAACATAGGTCTAAACCTCAAATTCCTGTAGTTATCTTTCATTATCAATCGACATAGATGCAGATTAGATTGACACTGGAGCAAGTCGGCAAGTCGGACCCCGCTAGGACAATTAGGACCGGTATTATGTGTCGATGAACTTTAATGGATGGCAAAAATAGTATGGAGGCTACCATTTACCATTATCTCAACAAACTCTACCATATATGAAAATGATTAAACAGAGCTAGACTGTTAAGTCGCACGAGACGACGTGATGCGATGAGGTTATTGAAACTACTTTTCTACTCGTATGGCCTGTTAAAAATAAAGAACTTCTTCAGCATGGAGGCTTACATAAAACCGGTGAAGCTGCGAGCTTATACAGAGTTAGTGCGGCCAGGGTGGTTCACAAGAGTAAGTCGGGTAAATTTCGTGCGGGGTTGCCAAGGCAATAGTCTGAGACTAGCGAGAAAAGGGGGGAGGTTGCCGCCCGAGGCGAGGATAAGGGGTCAAAGCTCAAGCTATTATTCTGTACTATCGTATTGCGCACTGTTACTTAATTGCGGAGAAATTTATTCCGTATACCCCGCTGGAGCCCCGCTATCTAATCTTCCCCGACCTTTGGACTTTATTCGTGGAAGATCTATAGTTATCTCGGACATTTCATTCAGACTATCGTATTAGAGAGATTACCTAGTAAAAGAGGATGTAGAAGAAATATATATTTCGCGACTAATTCTAAAATTTAGGTATACATTAAAGACTTGAATATATATCTTAAGAGGCACACCCCTTTCATTAAAATGTTGATCCTTGTGTCATTCATTTGTTCACTATTCAGTGTCGTTCTCGCACAAGGCATAGTACTGAGAGACACATGCTCACACAATAATTGCCTTAGGGCTTTTCTCGGCAGTGGGCCAGAGGCAATAACATTCTGCAAGACATACACTTCTGGAATACCTACTCCAACATTTGCTGCAAATTGCGACGACGATGTGTCAAAAGTCTTGAGCGCTTGTTCTTGTATATATACTGCGCCACCAACGAGCTCCTCCAGCATTCCAATTGCAAGTAAGTATTCCCATTTGATTTGCTACGTTTCTAATGTAATATATTAAGCCTCTACATCTCCAGTATTGTCAACTACAACCTCAAGCTCGGTTTCAGGTATGTTTTTGTCCGATCATTCGGATGTAACGAAATCTCAAATGTGCTTAGTTTCAATTAACAGCTCCCCGACCTCAATTTCGGTCACTACAACAGCTCCAACACCATGCCTGTGCACGGCATGGTCTCAGATCTCTCCGGCCGTGGCGGCTTGTATGTCCATTACACTCGATAACATTCACGCACCAGCCAGCAGCGCCATAATTCTCACCAAGCTCAAAATCGGAGCCTCAGTCACATTCTCTGGAACAACGAGTTTTGCATTCACGAACAGCTCCCAATTCAGACCACTTCAAATTGCTGGCAGTAATGTCACTATCCAGGGGGCACCAGGATCCATTATTGATGGAGGCGGTCCCCAATATTGGGATGGCCTTGGTTCGAATGGGGGACTTCCTAAGTAAGTCTCAATAAGTGTTGAAGTAATAGGATGTTAATAAATACAGACCTGGCCAATTCATGAAAGTCCAAATCACGAATAATTCAATCATGAGGGACTTGTACATCCAGAATTATCCATCGCACGGAATCAACGTAGCAGGAGTTCTCAACTCGACAATCCAGAATATTGTCATGAATAACTCACTTGGCGACGCACCTAATAATATCAGCAAAGGACTTGCAGCAGCTCACAACACTGATGCTTTTGATGTTGGCAATTCAATTAATCTCCTCCTCCAAGACTGCAAAGTATGGAACCAAGATGACTGCGTAGTCGTTTCCGATTCCAGCAATGTGACAGTCAGGAATATGTTTTGTTCGGGAAGTCACGGGTTGTCGATTGCTGGTGGTGGCACTGGACCAGGGCACAATATATCTAACATTGTGTGGGTTTATTCTTTGAATATTAGTTTTATCTGTAATTGATCGGTTTAGATTCACGGATTCAATAGTCACCAATTCGACAAACGGGCTGCGCATTAAAACAGATTACAACGCCACAGGGAGCGTGGTCAATGTAACGTACTCTAATATCCAGCTTTCGAATATCAAGACTTACGGAATTGATATTGAGCAAGATTATCTCAATGGGGGACCGTCTGGCATAGCAAGCAATGGGGTGGAGGTTGCGAATATCACATTTTCGAATATCGCTGGTTGGGTGGTGCCAGAGGCAACGGACTACTACATCTTTTGTGGCGATGGAAGCTGTCAAGATTTTACCTTTAATAATGTTGATATTAGTGGTGGGACGGAGGTAAGCAGTTGCAACTATCCCGCAACTGGGTGTCCGGGATCATAAATGGTGGAATGTTTGAATAGCAAGCAATCTATATGATGATAGACGAGAGTGAAGTAATGCAATCAAGACCACCCTGTCCAAGAGAGCCTCCGAGAAGTAATTCAACAATGGAACTTCCTTCCCGCCATTCTTTCCCGCATTTTTCTCACTTTCGAGCCTCGCAATGCCAATTCAAAGGTAAAAATCAATGTCATAAATGCAATCTACTGAACAACCCGTCTCCTAAGCCTTCGCAAAATCATGCTCCTCAATCTTCATATCCTTTATCCCCTTTCCCATCCCACTGAACGGGCAGACTCCCGCAGGTGCAGCACCAGTCGGAGTCTCCGAGTCTGCTTCCTCCACATCACTCTCATTAACAATTTTCTTCCCATGCAAGTACCCCTCTTCCTCAATTTTGATATCATCATCATCATTAACTGCAAATTCGTCAACACCTTCGCGAATATGCCACTTGGCCATGAGATCGTTTTGGATCCAGATGATTTTTCCAAGTGCTTTGACCAGAGATATTTTGCGGGGAAGTGAAAGCTTCGGATGAGAGAGAATGGCCTCTGTCATGATGTCTTGAATGAATGAGAGACAGGCTCCGAGGTGGATGTACTCGATGTGTAGTGGGTGAGTACGTCCGAGGCCTACGTGCATCATTCTATAAATTTTGTGAGCAGAAATTACATAGACTTGAATCTCAAACTTACCCGACTTTATCCAGATATTCCCAAAATTCCATCTTGGTGGGATCAGAACAGAGCTTATTCAAATAGCCACGTAGAAACATTTTCCGATGCAGAATTTGCGGACTTTCCTCTGTTGGGACATCATCTAACGGGCCCTTGAAGCTGGTACTTCGTGTTTGGAACGCTCGAGCTGTGATATCGTATTGTAACAGTTTCTTATATACGATGTTGACGACTGCCGGGATGAGAGCTTTGACGTATTTGGCGTCAGTCACGAGAGCATTGACATCCTCTGAAATTCCTGTCAGCTGGAGCATGGCTGTGGGTTCTCTTCTGGTCGCCAGAAAAACGGCCATTACTCACTGCTGCTAAAATCTAGAAAGCTCTGAAGATATTTGATTCGTGCTTCCAGATTTGTGTATATCTCCTCCCTGTCAATATGAATTACCGGGCGAGGGGTCGCCATCGTGAAAGGAATGAATTTCTCGGTTTCAGGCATGAAAGTTTTCGAAGAAAGAAGGATGGGAGAGTGGATGATGAAATAAGAAAGGCATGTTTCCAAGAGTGTAAAACCAAGAAAATATTTCATGTTCGGCTTATTGGAAGTGGTTTGAGGTGATCATCTGATTTGTGGCCTGACTTCCATGTCGGACGTACCTCCGCCACTTCAAGGTCACATCAACCGGCCGTGACCACAATGCGAAGCTAGGTGAAACACATTTGAAAACTTAGAAATGTCTAGGAGATGTTTGAAACCAGGAAGGGGCCAACAGAAGAGTAGCCGGCATTGATGATACAAGAACGACAGATCACGTGACTATTCGTACCACTTGTCCAAGCTTCGTCAAATCTATTCCTAGATTATGAGAGGATATATAATAAGTTATGGTAGATCTTTGAGTTTAAAGTCGATATAATTTACCTGCATTTACATTAAAAGCTTCACTTTTGGTAACTTGTCGCCTGTGCAGCTCGAGTTCTGCTGGATCGTGATCCTTCTCATGAAGAGATGAACAACCCTATCTATGGAAAGGCATTTCTAACAATACAAGAAAGGTGTCGAAAGGCTTTCGCCAAGTTTTGATACCTGCTGCACGTGAGTGTGTTATGAAAACTCCTTTTTGTCTGCTCGTTAAATAAGCGATTATGCCCCTTTCTTAGCCAAGCTTCTCGCGGACTCTCGAGCACACCGACGAGAATCAGACTCGCTAAATTGATTCCAAATTGAAGGCATACCATGCTCCAAAACCGTGATCTAGCTAGCTCTCGAATGCATCTATTCTATTCTACAGGAGTTTATAATCTCTTGTCTTCTTTTGAACTCCGCCCCAATTACCCAAATTCTCTCAACTCACCGCACAGGCCACTATCCTCTCACTTTCCAGGGGTTCAAAATCATCTAAAAACTCTTCCCAACATCGTAATCCTCTCCATTTTTCACCCCTAACCCATTTCTAATCCTATCCTCTGCATTGACCACACTCTTTGGCAAAGCATGGCCAATACCAAAGAACACAAAAATGGCCCATTTCCATCTAAATGGATTAATCGCAATGCAGAATGTAAACCACCAAATCAGTTCCAGGTAAGTGAAGAAGTCGAACGCTCCAGTGGGAGCAAAACGTTTGACAAAACGCGTCATATCGATCCAGCGTTCCATCCAAAAGGGCCGGGGACGAGTGAGAGGGTCAGAGAGGAACATAAGCAAGATCCGCGTGTAAATTCCGATGTGCCAATTTCCGACGGAGCCGATTGCGTTTACATACTAAATGAATGTGTCAGCGAAAGAGAAAGAGACGGAGAATAAGATGCGGGTAAGGCATACGGTGCAGTTGTTAGCACAGACAGAAACGTGCTGAGGAGGGAACGTCTGCAAATACCAGTTGGGTGGGCTATAAGGATCGACAAAACTATCTTCTGGCAAGAAGTTGAGCGTGGGTCTATCGAAACCGGTGGCCATCACAACAATATCTCCCTTGATAATCTTCTCTCGTCCTGGTCCGCCAGCAGGTACTCCTTTAGACCTGAGGTTGAATTTCACGCCCTCCTCCGTAAACCCCTTAATATCACCTCTCAGCCACTCAGCTTTCCCCTCACGAATCTTATCCATAACATCCGAATTGACCATCGGCGTCCCGGTGAAAAGTCCTTTGTCCGTGGGAGCAAGATCCTGAAGATCTCGATAAAAGAATTTTCTCAAAAGTGTCTCTGGGATCCAGCTAAACGGCGTCTCACCACCAAAAATGTTAAAGCTTAAGAGGATATCCACAATTGGATTTCTCGGAATAATCCACTTATCGCTCCTCGCAAGGATATAAGTCTTGTCTGCCTCCTCGTGCGCGGCGAATTCTAGCGCCTCAACTGCAGATGCACCACCACCAATGATAATCATCTTCTTGCCCTTCGCTTCTTTACCCGTAAGATCGCTGCTGTGATATATTTCTCCCTTGAACTTGTCCATTCCGGGAATATGCGGGATTTTGGCATCACCGCATGTCCCAACGGCGGCGATGATGCCGTCGAAGTGTCCGTTCGAAGTATCGTTGATAATCCAGCGGCCTTTCTCATCTTTATACACTTTTTCAACGCGGATATCAAACTTAGTTTTTGATTCAAGGCCATACCGTTTCCAGAGCTCGGTGATT